>CAJQZJ010009141.1:8915237-9023231 GCA_907164525.1 Lophiomys imhausi
TTCTCTTGGCAAGAAAAACCCCTTGCTTCAACTGTAGACAGACTTCTGTCCAAAAAGGACAAAACTTGGAAGCAGATAATTCGACAGCCTAGCTCTGCCAAGACGGGGTAGGTAAGTCCTTCATAATTCCTGCTCTACAATCAATGCCTGTCAGAGAAACGGGGCCAAATGGCTGAAGATTGATGCTGTAATGTATGGAGAGAAAATGGGAACTGTCCAGGCAGCCACTGGTATGTCATTTCTTAGTTTTGGAAGCTGCAGGCCCTGCACTTCCTATATAATCAGATATATTTATCCCTCTCAGGTCTCTGAGGTGGTTGAAGAATAGATAGCTAGAGTCTCATAATTAAATTTTGAGTTGTTTAGGAATCAAGAGGGTATTATTAATAAGAAGATATTTTTAAAATTGTGAGGTAAGTTAGTATGAAAGCTGAGTTAGATGTAGAACTTTAAACTCATGGAGATGGTTAGATAGTAGAATGTTAAAAGTCAGGTGCCAAATACATATGGACTGGACATTGGGAATGTATGCCTAGCCATATAACTCTTATAATTGTGGCCTATTTATTTCTGTTGTTTTGTATTGTATTTATAGTTATAAGAAAAAGAACCATTTTTTGGACTGAAAGGGAGAGCTGTTGGGGGGAAAAAGAAATATCTTAAACTAAAAAAAAAAAAGAAGGGAAGAGGATGGGGGGGTTGAGGGGGAGGAGGGTCGAAGGGTGGGACTGGAGGTGGGAGTAGGGAGGGGATTGTGAGTGAAATGTAACTTGAAGAAATAAAAAATTATTTAAAAAAAAAAAAAAGAAAATTCTGGGCTCAAACACCAGCCTCCCAGATCCTACCTTAGCCTCATGGGTCACAGGATCTGGATGATCTATACTCCCCGTTAGAGCCATTTTATAATTAGCCTACATTTGGGGCCAACTCTCCAATGTCCCCACTTCAAAAACATGCTCCCCTCTTCCAGCTGCAGGTTCTTGGAGAGTAAGGACCCCTTCCTGACTCCTAACTGTCATAATCTGGACAACTTCAACCTAAATATTCCTGGATCTTCTCCAGATGTTAGAGGTCATCTGTCAGTTGCAGGCAAGGTCTTGGTCACTGTGTTTGCTGACCACATTTCTCACATTGTAGAGCAGCACCGGTTCCTGGAATTTGGCTGGGCAGAGAACCCAGAGGCCAATACTCCCTTGACGAAAGGGCAGTACTAGTTTTGGACACAACCCACCATGTTTCTCTGTTCAGTAGGAGGGACCAGGCTAGGTGAAATGGGGTCTCCAGTTTTGCATCTCTGATACGGCAGAACGTTGATCAGGAGAGGGGTACATCTGCCATCCAGAAGGCCTACCAAATGGATAGAGTGGGGTGGGGAGCTCAGACCTGAGGATTGCTGTGTTTGACTCTGGCAAACAGGAGCAGCCAAAAGGTAAAATAGGGAGCAGAGAGAGAGAAAGAACTTTCTATGTTATTTTGAAATTGCAGGCCTGAGGACTAGTGTTTGCTGGGACAGAAGGCAGAGGTGAAGGAGCATGTTCTCCTGGGAAATCTTAATCCATCCTGATTCTCTTAGCTTTCCCGTGAGAATGGTACTGATAGTATACTTCCCATTCAGATCAAGAGGTTAATAATGTCTGCCCAAGGGCACACATCAGCAATTGCAAAACTGCTTGAACCATCCATTCTGGCTTCAGAGCCAATGCACTTGATCAAGTAAAACTGCATTCAGACTCTGCTGTGGCCTGAAGGTCCTCCTAAGTCACTGGAAGCCTGTGCTGGCATCACTTCCATAACAAGTGAGAATGGAAGAAGTTCTTTCACCTCTGGGCATCCTCTGCTATGCCTGGATTGGCCAACTCTCTCAAGAAAGGAGTTGAGAGTGGAAGCTCACACTAGCATGCCTCTTCCTGATCATGCTCTGAGCTTGGAAGTCCATTGGAGGCAAGCCTCCTGTTTCTTTGTCTCCCTCCTCCAATGCCTAGCGTGGGACTCAGCACACAGCTGTTTTTAAATCACCAAGTACAAGCCATTTGGTTTGCAGCTGGAACTGCTAATGTGCAGGTTGGGTGACCTGTCTCCGGTCATACCACCTTCATATGGAAGCTTCATTTTGACCTTGTCTCAGAGTCCCAGGACACCGAGCCTGTATATACCATCAGGGTGGAGAGTGTGAAGACAGGATTAAAATGGACGTGTAGGTTGGACTGTGATAGTGGGGTTTCGGAGGAGGTCCCTGGTTTTGCCTGTTAAAGTGGATAGATTGATAGAAACTACTGTTCTAGGCAGTTTCAACCTGACCCAACAGGATATCCTATTAAAACTCAGTGCAGGAAACTGGGGAATATGGTGACATTTGAGGAGCAAGCAGCTTTGCAAGTACTGGAAACCTCACCTTCTTCAAGAATGTGGCCATCTTCTCCATCCACCACTGTGGCCCATCTCTCGGAATGTCCTCTCTCAGCTCAAGGCCTCCACTGCAGCAGCAATGCTAATCTCAGGCCTGGAAGCCAAGTTCAAAGACACAAAATTCTAGGCATCTGCTCTTTGGCTCCGATGAGGTAATTTTCTGAACTGCTGCCATTTTGAATCCATCCATTGCTCAAGAGCTGTTTGCCTTGTCCTGGGTTGTGACTCAGAAACCCGCCAGCTTGGGGTGGCGTCTTGGGGTGGTATCACAATCTCTGAGCAAAAGAAACTCTAGGTATGTGAAAATGGAATGTCACAGAGACTGCTAGTTGTCACCCAGCATCCATTCTCTCATTGTCTTCTAGTTTCATTCTGTTACTGTGATAAAAACCCACTGACCAAAGGCAACTTGGGGAGGAAAGGATTAACATACTTCACACTTCTGGATCACAATTAATCACAGAGGGAAGTCGGGGCAGGAATTCAAGGCCAGAACCATGGAAGAAAGTTGTTTACTGGCTAATTCTCTGACTGATGCTCGACTATCTTTCTTATACATTGCAGACCCACCTGTCCGGAGGTGGTGCTGCCCACTGTGTGCTGGGCCTTCCTACTCGAATTAACAATCAAGAAAATCCCCCATCTCCATTCTCACGCCAATCTGATTAAGGCCGCTCTTCTATTGAGGTTCCCTCTTCACAGATAATTCTAGGTTGTGTCACATTGTGATACTAAAAACTAACCAGCACATCCTATTTCTTAGTTAACAGAATTCCAATTTTATTTGAGAGTAGCAGTGTACTGTACTAAAAGTTTCCATTCCCCATTGTCTCTTGCAAATTAGCAGAGGCCAACAGGGTTTCTCTGTGTAGCCTTGGCTGTCCTGGAACTCACGCTGTAAACCAGACTGGCCTTGAACTCAGAGATTCGCCTGCCTCTGCCTCCCAAGTGCTGGGATTAAAGGCTTACGCCACCACACCTGACTAGGAACATAAGAAATTTAGCTTTGCTAGATTTCTTTCTTTTTCTGCTATTCTTTTGTCTCGGTCTGGGATGTAAATGAGATGGTTGGAAGTTGAATATCCTTTTTGAATTATAGGTGACTATGTGGATACACTAAGGATGGAACAACTAGAAGATGGGCAAAGGCTGATTCCTTACATTTTAGCTATTTTTAGTTGTCAACTTCATACAATTTACAGTCACCCGGGAACAGACTCTCAATGAGGGTTCATCTAGATCAGGTAGCCCGTGGACATGTCTGTGGCAGATTGTCTTGATTCCATAAACTGATGTGGGGAGGACCTGCCCACTGTGGGCAGCACCATTCTCTAAGAAAGGAATCCTGCCCTGTGCATGTGTAGAGGGAGTGCTGAACAGAAGCTTGGATGTGTTCATTTCTCTCTGCTCTTCACTGTGGATGGGATGTGACTAGCTAATTCAAGTTCCTGCCATCATGGTTTCTCCACAGTCATGGAGTGTAATCTAGAATTGTGGCCTCAAATTTCACCTCTCTCTCCCTGAGTGGCTCTTTGCCTGGGTATTTTACCCTAGCAACAGAAATCAAACGAGGATACTGACCAGCCATGGGGCTTCCCAACAAGCTCCAGGCTTCCAAGTTTTTTCGGTAACAGAGGTCAGGGCATCTGTTGCCTGAGTTGTAATTGAGTGTTCAGCTGTATGTCACCATCTTGTTTAGTGATATGTGACTGGGACCAACACTCAGTGAGCACCAACTATAACACGGTCTTTCTTTATTTGTTTTTGTTTTTCAAGACAGGGTTTCTCTGTATAACAACCTCTGGCCCCTGGACTCACTTTGTAGACCAGGCTAGCCTCGAACTCACAGAGATCCACCTGCCTCTGCCTCCCAAGTGCTGGGATTAAAGGCAGGTACCACCACACCCAGCCTCACATGTTCCTTCTTATGCTAGCTTGCTTGATGCTCGTAGGTTTTCTCTTCACAGAGGACACTGAGTCTGGGAGTCAGTCATGTGAGATGTTTTCCCACAGCCTTTCAGCAGATTGCAGAACTGCAATCCAACCCCAGGTCACTCTGAGCCATAGGACAGTGACATATTGGATGCCCTCCAGAGAGTTCGTTTAAAAGCACTTCCTGGGGCCATGTGGGTGTTCTCAGGTGGGACCCTGAGAAGCCTCAGCCCTTTCAGTCATGTGCAGATGGTCACTGTACTCACGCATGAAGCGTATCTTACACGCATTCTACTTCTGCCTTTAGGGGCGCTGAAGCAGAAATTCTAGTCAAATGTGACAAAAAGTAAGGAAGCCTCAGACTGAGACTGTCCATAAGATGAGGCCCTGAGAGGCCATTATTGGACATATGTGAAAACCAATGCCAAGGCAGGTGAATAACTATTACAGCTTCATACTTTATGCTGGAGGTAGAACTAAGGCCCTCTCTCCTCATTCCTTGCTTTTTCGCTGTATCCAACTATCTGCTATTACTTACTAGAACATCCTTGTTTTATAGTGTGTCCCTGAATAAATCTATCACTAGCGTCCAGAGGACATCTTACTTTGAATCTCTTGGGAGCCTCACTTGGTCATGATAAATTGTCCTTTCTACAGATTACTGATTGGCTAATATTTTGTTAAGAATTTTTACATCTGGGCTCATGAGGGCCCAGATGTTTTAGTTTCTGGTCTTATTGTAGCAAAGTACTTGATAAAAGTAACTTAAGGATGGAAGGATTTAATTTGCTCACAGTTTGAGGGTACAGTCCATAGTGGCAGCAAAGTCACCTCACAGGAGTCTAAGCCTTCAAAGTGCGTCTGCAGTCAGGAAGCAGCGAGAGATGAAGCTCAATTTACTCTTTCCTTTTTATTCAGTCTAGGGATGCCATCCATGGAATGGTGCTGCACGCACACAATAGGTAGGTCTGGGTGAATCTAGAGTAGATAATCCCTCTAAAGCCTGTCTCCTGGGAGATTCTAGAGCCCATCAAGTTGACAGTTAAGAGTAGATTTTTTTTTCTGAGATTATTTTGCCAGTTTTTAATAACAGGTTTTATCTGGGTTCATAAAATGAGATGGGAGGCATTTGTTTCCCTCCATTTTCTGATAGAGACCTGTGTTAAATGTCTTTCTCAATTTTCTGATTGAAATAAATTGTATGAACCTATCAAAACAGACATTTCATTATTACTTTTTGCTAACAACTTCAAATTCCTCAATAGATATAACCATTTTCAGAGCTTTAGCTTTTATTTCATATTGGCCCAGTATTGACTGTGTCCATCTCAACTAAGGCTTTTCAGGTTTACTGACATGCGGGACTCACAATACTCCTTATCTTCAAATCTGCAGGGTTCATTTTAGATATTGGTAATTCTCTCTCTCTCTCTCTCTCTCTCTCTCTCTCTCTCCCTGATAAAGTTATTATTTCTCTTTCAAAAACCAGCTTCAGGTTTGCCAGTTTTTCTTTTGTGTTCTATCTCATGGACTTCTCCCATATTTATCATTTCCTTCTTTAGCTTTTATTTTTCTAATGTCCTTTGAGTACTTTTTTGAGCCATAGGTTATTTAAAGTAACTTGATCTCCAAATATTCAAGGGTTTTTTTTTTGTTTTTTGTTTTTTGTTTTTGTTTTTTTTTTTAGTTTTTCAAGACAGGGCTTCTCTGTGTAGCCCTAGCTGTCCTGAACTTGCTTTATAGACTAGGCTGGCTTTGAACTCACAGAGATCCGCCTGCCTCTGCCTCCTGAGTGCTGGGATTAAAGGTGTATGCCACCACACCCAGCTAATATTAAATTTTTTTTTTTTTTTTTGCTTTTTCGAGACAGGGTTTCTCTGTGTAACAGCCCTGGCTGTCCTGGACTTGCTTTGTAGACCAGGCTGGCCTCGAACTCACAGAGATCCGCCTGCCTCTGCCTCCCAAGTGCTGGGATTAAAGGTGTGCGCCACCACACCCGGCTAATATTAAAGATTTTTAAAAGAAAGATTATTGCTAATGATTTCTGACTTCATTCCTTTATGGTTAGAAAGCAGATCATGTTGTAAAAGGCCTGAGAGACTTATGTCTCCAGATGAAAAGAGCTGAGACCCACTATGGGTCTCAGCTTATACACATAAAATAAATACACTAAGAACTTTTAATGTTTCAACACTTAGGCCTTAGCTGGGCAGACTCTCAACTAGCTCACCTAAGTTAACCCAACCACCTAGTCCCAACCAGCAACGTAGTTTGCTGTACCTTTTGAGCCCACCGAGACATCTGTCTCTTTCCGTGTCTTCTGACAGAAAAGGAGTTCCTCTGTCTCTTCCCAGGATTTCTTTCTTCCTTCCAGGAAGTTCCACTCTCCTATTCTCTCTTTGCCCAGCTAATTTGCCATCAGCAACTTTTATTATCCAATCAGAGAATCTCTCAGATAGGGAGGTAACCTGTTGGGGCTAAAAACATTGCTTCTGATAGGCTGATTTCAATACTGAGCTCTGGTTACCACCCCTTCTGAGGTAATCTCTTGAATGGTTAACAAAAGTCACTGATAGACAATTAGCTGGGCAGAAAGAGTGTAGGAAGGCAGGACTTCCTGATATTAGAACAGGAACCCTACACTTTACCCAGAGGATTAATTCATGCCACCAGGAGATATGGAAGCAGATAGACATGTTTGAGAACACTGGAAGGTAATAACAGGCATATGGCAGCAGTTTGGGATTAGGTGATCCAGGCTAACTTAAAGTAGCTAATTGAGAGTCTGCCCAGCTAAGGGTTAAGCATTGAAACATTAGAAGGTATTATTGTATTTAATTACTGGGGAAAGGACTGTGGCAGCTTATAGGCCATCAGTCCAAGCAATCCAGGGCCATCGGATTCCCAGACTCCCATCAAACTCCAGCGAATCTCCCGCCAAGCTGCTGGAAATTCTACCAGCCTAATATAACAACTTATATTACTTAACAGAGTTTAGGTTACAGGTGGTGTAGGCCACTCTTGGTCCAGGGCTCTTTCCCCAGGATAAATCAGGCTGATATCTTGCCAGGCTGCCAGCTGCTCTGCCAAGCCACCGGCTGCTCTGCTGGCCTAATCTTAAAGTTTATACTTATTAATAAATACAATTGATAATTAAATTGCACTTTCAGTAACCAGGCCTCAGAGAATTGATAATCAGCAACTAAAAGCTGTGCATAACACCTTTCTCCAACAAGACTGTGCCTCCAACTGTTTTAAGAGTAGCTGTAGCCGGGCAGTAGTGGCGCATGCCTTTAATCCCAGCACTTGGGAGGCAGAGGCAGGCGGATCTTTGTGAGTTCGAGGCCAGCCTGGTTTACAAAATGAGTCCGGTACAGCCAGAGCTGTTACACAGAGAAACCCTGTCTTGAAAAACCAAAAAAAAAAAAGAGTAGCTGTATTGGAGTCTAGCTTATCATCTCATTTTGTGAATGGGCATTTGAAAAGAATACATATACTGTGGTTGTTAGAAACAATGACAATTATCCAAGATGACCAGCGGTAACACTGGAAAGGGCCCCCCCCCCCCGCCAAAGACATTGTCAGAGCTTGAAGACAGCCAAGTCTACTTAAAACACGCTACTGTTTTGTCTGGACTCAACCCCGGACTCATTCTTCATGATGGTAGGCAGCAATGGAACTTTCTGCCTGGTTCCGTCGGTCTTTAATGGCCTCTCTTGCAACCCATCTCAGAGTTGGGAGGTTTGGGTTGTGTTTATAGAGACTCCTGCCTTATCTTGTGCTGGAGCCTTCCTGAGATGACCTCCCTCCTTTGCAGTCACCGAACCCTTTGGTCATCTGTAAAGGTAGATTGTGTCAGATCCATTTAAACCTGAGCTGCTCCTCAGGCCCAGGACAGGTCAAAAGCTGGAAAATGAAGACGCCTACCAGGAGAGACTCTTCCATCTTCAGAAGCATTTAACCACTAGCATCTTGAGCCCAGTAAAGAAGTAGACCATCTGGCTAACACCTCAGTGCCATCTAAGGAATACTGAAATGGAAGGAATAAATCAGAAGTACAGTACCAACTAGCTCAAACTTCACAGATGGCTCCCATGTAGAGAAGAAACACGGGCTGTTTCCTGCTTGAGCAAGCACAGCCCCACAGTAGACACTCAAGAACAACTGCGGGAGTGTTTGCCTAGTGTGCTGGAGGCCCTGGGTTTGATCCTCAGCACAATGCCAGCTGGTGTATGTAGTAAAATGTGCTTCTAATTCTAACATTCTGGGGAGAGGAAGCATGAGATCAGAAGTTCAAGGTCTGCCTCTGTTACAGAGGAAGTTCAAGGCCAGTTTGGATTGTATGAGACACTATTTCAGGAAAAAGAAAAAAAAATCACGAATCCAGACAACTTTCTAGGCTAATACACATGTACCTACTCACTTTTAAAAATTTACCTGGTGTTCTGCAGTACAGCCCTGCTAGGCTGTGTGGCTTTTGTATCGATGGCTTGTGTATCGAAGCTGTTTTGTTTTGCCATTCCAAAGCCACTTTTCGATACATGCCCCTGAATATATTACCTTCTGGACTTGTGCTCTCCTTTCTGTGGGACAGTTTACCATAAATGGCATTGCTGAATCAAACTGCCCCGAAGGTAATAGAAGCTCACATTCCATGCCATATCAACAGTATCACCAACCTTTTTCATTTTGGCCAATCTGGTGGATCCAAAGTACTAGACAGAAGAACACAAGAGGAGGCTGCAGGGGGAAATGAAACAAAACTAAAGATATGGGTGGAGTCTGCTGACACACATCTTTAATCCTAACACTCTGGAGGCAGAAGCAGATGGATCTCTATGAGATCCTGGTCTACATAGTGAGTTCTAGGCTGGCTAAGGTTGCATAGTGAGACCTCCTTCTGTCCCAGAACAAACAAACAAAGCAACAACAACAGCAAAAGATATATGAAAAAAAAACTTTGTAGAAATCCACTACCTTATATACTAATTTTAAAATGTAGGTTTTTTTTTAAGAGTCTTAACCCAGAGTCCCTGCAAAGGTAGAACAATTCTTCCACCAGAAGATATGAATTATTCAGTGAAAATATCAGCACTGGTTACCTCCCTAGAAATTGGTTGAGGAGTCCTCAGATGTCTCCCAAAAGACACAAGTTATTGTGATTGTTTTCGGTTGCCCATTATAACTACATGGTAAGACCTTATTGGTGAAGATACCACATATTTTGCAGGACATAAAGAAATCAAAATGAAATTGGCCAGGAAAGCACTTCCCCCACCCCCGGCTAGCTTTCATAATGCTGGAAGGAAGGTGTTATGCAGGCCGCTGGAGGAGAAAACCTGTTATTACTTCATGGTCAACCCTGAATGCTACAGTACTGACTGACCAGGGAAGATTTTCCCACTGGTGCATAAGTGGTTATGGAGGTAACCAACCACTTTTGGATTGGATGGGAAGGTATTCAAGTCTGGTACTATAAACCATGGTCAAAAGTCCATGGCATGAGAGGTCATAGGTCCTAGAAGAGAGCCTTTTATTGTCGTCTTGCTAAATGAACATGCTTTCAAATTGCCCTCTAAATATTTGTGCTCTACCCATAGACTAGTGTTCTCAATCTTGATTAGAGGGGCTTCTCTTTACAGTGGTCATCAGTGAAAGCAGAGACTCATAACTGGTCCAAGGGCTGAGAATAGATGACTATTGAGTGCCCAGCCATAAACAGGGCTTATATCAGCACACCCCACAAGATTCAGGAGCATTGCAGAAGAGGAGGCAGAAAGACTGTAAGAGCTGGAGGATGGGCAGGAGTGCTGCAAAACACTGTCTTCTGGGCATGTGTGGGGACCTGGGAAATGGAGGCTTATGAGAAATGCCTTGTTACTTGCAAAATAAAAGTAACTTGTGGGAGATATCTAAGATGGCACCGGCCAGAAGATGCTGGGGCAGAGTTGAAGCGCAATCGTGGGTATAGCTCATTGGGTGAGCAAGACTTCTGTACTTGTGACCAGTGAATGATTACCTTGTTACCAGGCTTGTGCTATGTGGTGTGATGGGATGACCTTTAATGTGATTGGTTCACGTAGCCTCATGTGGAAACACCCATTTGGTTCTCTATATAAGCCAAAGAACGAAACATTAAAATGGGAAATGCAGATCTCTTGAGGTTTTTGAAGAGGCCCTATCTATCTCTTATATTAGGATAAGCAGATGTTGCTTGTCTCTTAGGAACTTGATTTCTGATTAGCTTAGAAAATAACTATAATAGACTGTCATAGTACCTAACACAATGACAGGCTTGCATGACTATTAGTTTGCATTTCTTAATTATCCTAAACAGTTTATGACAATTAGTAGCAAAAGGCTGAAACTTTACATTTCATTTCTTTTTTTTTCTTTACCCCCTAACCCTTCCATCCCATTTCTCTGGAGTGGAGTGTCCCTATATAACAGTCCCTCACCCCAGTTCAGAGGTCACATGAGGGCCAAGAGCCTCCTCATACATTGGGGGTCTACGAGGCAGTACCACCAGTGAAAAGTATCTCATTTCCTGGGAGAGAGAACTAAAAAACAAACAAACAAATAAGCAGACAAACAGATAAAAAAAGAATAAAAAAAAATAAAAATAAAGCAAAATATGGCATTCAAAGATGTTTTCTTAACTTTAGATTTTTTTGATATCAAGACATGTCAGTTCCTGACAGCACCCCCTATTCTACTCTAAGTAGAAGATGAGCATCGAAGAATCTCCAGTGGGAGATGATTGAATTAGTGGCAAGCCTATCTCTTGGCAGGAAAAACCCCTTGCTCCAACTGTAGACAGAATGTTGTCCAAAAAGGACAAAACTTGGAAGCAGGTAAGTCGACAGTCTAGCTCTGCCAAGACAAGGTAGGCAAGTCCTTCATAACCCCTGATCTACAATCAATGTCTGTCAGAGAAACGGGGCCAAACTACTGAAGATCGATGCTGTAATGTATAGAGAGAAAATGGGAACTGTCCAGGCAGCCACTGGTATGTCATTTCTTAGTTTTGGAAGCTGCAGGCCCTGAACTTCCTATATAATCAGATATATTTATCCCTCTCAGGTCTCTGAGGTGGTTGAAGAATAGATAGCTAGAGTCTCATAATTAAATTTTGAGTTGTTTAGGAATCAAGAGAGTATTATGGATCTAAGAAGATGTTTTTAAAATTGTGATGCAAGTTAGTATGAAAGCTGAGTTAGATATAGAACTTTAAACTCATGGAGATGGTTAGATAGTAGAATGTTAAAGTCAGGTGCCAAATACATATGGACTGGACATTCAGAATGTATGCTAAGCCATATAACCCTCATAACTGTGGCCTAATTACCTCTGTTGTTTTGTATTGTATTTATTATTGTAAGAGAAAGAGCCATTTGTTGGACTGAAAGGGGGAGCTGTTGAAGGGGAAAAGATATACCTTAAACTTAAAAAAAAAAAGGAAGTGGGAGGATGGGACTGGAGGGGGGAGTAGGGAGGGGATTGCGATTGAGATGTAACTTGAAGAAATAAAAAATAAAGTTAAAAAAATAATAAAATAAAATGGGAAATGCTTAGACATCACCCCTGTCGTGTCTGTCTTTGGAGTGAAGGTTGGAGGTTCCAGAGGGCAGTGCACTCACTTTTCCCTAAGAACCCCCTTATGTGGTGATTGCCGTGTCTTGTGGGCTTGCGACAAGTATGATGTAACCACTGCACTAGTAAACCCACTGTAGCTATGGTTACCTACACAAGATCAAACCAACAAGCTCAATGAACACTCCAATAGATAGCATTAATTAGACTCATCAAGTTACAAAAAGAAATTGAACATAAAAGACAGTGGGGAGCATGTTTGGAGTATTTGGAGGATTGAGAAAGGGAAGTTGAAGGTAAATATGATTAAGACACATTGTTTTGTGTATAACGATGTCAAAGAACATATGAAAAATATCTTATTTAAATATATTAGATGCTGTCTCTTCCTAAAGGGGACTTTGCGTCACCTTGGGAACTGCAGCACATAATACTGTTCTCCGTGGCAGATAATGTACACCTAGTCTTTCCAAGAACAATCACACTACCAGGTTTCAGGGTATAGAAGTAGCACCCTACCACCTCAGTGTTCGCCAGCAAGGAGCCACAAGACCTTGCTGACAGAGGTCTGCTGTCCTCCTGGACAGTGGTTTTCACCATGGTCTTCTGAGTCACTTTTAAGAAAGGGTATGTTGGGGGTGGGTACACATGCACAAACTAATGAAGATCAGAGGACATTGTGTTACAGGTTTGTTCGATCCTTCTACCTACCACGTGGATCTCAAGGAAAGAACTCAGGTCTGTAGGCATGGCAGCAAGTACCTTGACTTGCTGAGCCATCTCACCTGCCGATCACCTCAACCATCAAAGTCAATAAACTATGAATCAGTTAAAAAAAAAGGTAGATACATTATTGTGCTAACATTTTTTTCTTTGAATGTCTATGAAGTTGAGAGTATTCCCTATGATTCTCTTTTTTTTTTTTAATGAACGTTTCTGTTGATGTTCTCAGCCACATTTTAACAAGATTGATTGTCCTTTTAATTGTTATTGATTTGCAGACACTTTCACCGTGTGTCCCATCATTTGCCTTTTGACTTTGTAGTTTCAGTAGCTGAAACCTGTGTCGGTACGCTTCAGCAGCAATATGTGATTATTATTCTCAGATGGTGACTCTTGGGGTTTCTGGGTTTCATCTTCTACTTCAGGAGCTTCTTTGCAACTTTATAAATAATTCCTCAATTTGTAGCTAATATTTTTATTTTCACGTTTAAACTTATAATCCATCTGGAGTTTATTTTTATGTGGGAAGTGGGATAGGGTGTCACCATGCTTTCTTCCAGATGGAGAGCTGGTGCAACTAACATCTTTTCCTCTCCAAATGAAAAACCATTTTTAATTATATTAAGTTCCCATTTGAATTTTTCATGGACTCTTTATTAACCCTTACTTGGATTGCTTCTTGATGTGCTGTACATACTGTTTTATAATAGATTGGTAGTTTACCTGTGGTTGGCATTGCATTCAACTAATAGTAATATGGACACAAAGAGCATAAATTTAAATGAGAAATAAACTCCTTTCTTTTCTATAAAAGGAGCCAGATGTGATAATCCCCAGAACTGGCATCAAGGTATCATGTTCATCAGGAAACTAGGCTCAGCCATCCTCATGGTGTTCCTCATGTTCTGCAGTGACTGCTGAGGCTCCGGTCACTCATCCCTTATTCCACAAAGGAATCAGACAGAGGTATTAGATGGTACATGCTGGCACATGATCTTTTTAAAAGCTTTTCTGGAAGTTTCTCCTAACACAATGTTATGTTTATCTGAAAGAGAAGAACAAATGAAGTCCTTCAGTATTTCATTTTGATATTGACAGTCTCTGCTATATCTAGTTGGTAAGCCCTTCTTCCCCATTCTTTTCGGTGTTGTTGATTGACTGGTCACTGAAATGGACACCTTTGTTTGTTTGTTTTATTTTGGTTTGGTTTTTGGTTTTTAGAGATGGTTTCTCTGTGTAGCTCTGGCTGTCCTGGACTCACTCTATAGACCAGGCTGGCCTGGAACCCACAGAGATCCGCCTGCCTCTGCCTCCTGAGTGCTGGGATTAAAGGCGTGCACCGCCATGCCCAGCTTTAATAAGAGTTTTTAAAAGCACTTTTAGATTTCTGGAAAATTTTAACAGATAGTACAGAGAGATTCTATGTACTTCCTGCTCCTCCTCTCTTCTCTACTCCACACTCTGCACACATCTCCCTGTTAGCATCTTGCATGGTGTGTACATCTCTTGCAGTTAGTAGATCAATACTGATACATTACCATTAAGTGAAGTCCATAGTTTCCATTAAGGTTCACATTGCATCGGACACATGAATGGGAATGTGGACATTCACATGTGCGTAGACACAGGTGCGCGCGCACGTACACACACACACATAGGGGGTGTGTGTCCTTTAATTGATGCTGCTCTGGCTTTTATTCAGTCTGCTGGTCATTTGCAGGCCCACAGATTCATCCTTACATGGACCACCCTGTAGTTGTTTACAACTGTGTAAGGAATCAGAGCATCTCTCGTGGACAGCTGTGGACATGGCTGCAACCTGAGGGTCCATCCGTGAGCTACAAGGGAGCTGTAGCCTCGTGTAACCTTCCCAGTAGTATTTCCCTTCATTCTGACAGTCCTGATATAAACTGACACCGTGGGATCCACCTATCTCTGCTTTTCCTTGCACTGGGACTGCAGGTGTATGCCACCTGCCTGGGTCGGGTTGGTTGGCTGGTTGGCTGGTTGGTTGGCTGGTTGGTTGGCTGGTTGGTTGGCTGGCTGGCTGGTTGGTTGGTTGGTTGGTTGGTTGGTTGGTTGGTTGGTTGGTTGGTTTGCAAGGACTCTGTCCTCTTACCCTAAAGCAAGGATTGTATGGACTGGGTTGTCTCCTGAGCTCCCAGACAGTAAATCTCATGAGCACACAAACTCTCCTCACTTGTCATTTCCTACTTTTCAGTGGCCACTAATTGCACGCCCGACTTACTTGGTAACACCCTCGGTCCCCGTAGATTTTCTGTAAGTCCTTTCCACTCCCTCCTTCTGTGATTTCCTTTGACTTAGAGGGACTTTCCTGCCCAAGTCTTGCTAAGTATCTCCCAGAACTCCGCAAACCATCAGCCAGCCCACATTCGGCTTGGTTGATTGTTCAAAGTCCATGATGGACCCTTGTAACAGTCCTTCTCAAACTGCTAAGTGCCCGAGAAGCTGAACAAGAAAGGGCCCTTGTCCCACCACTTCTAGATCTCATCAATGCCCCATCTGCCTGCTGCTAACATGTCCCCACTTCTTGTGGCCTCTGGTCTCCCCTGAGCTGCAGCTGTGCTTAACCACAGCTCTGCCCAGTGCCATCTCCTTCCTGGCTCTTGCAGTGGTTCACTCTCTCTGCTTCCCCAACCCTGTCCTCTCATCTACTTCTTCTCTGTCTCACTCTGCATCTTTTTGTTTCACTCTGTTGACTTTCCCTCACACTCTGTGGTTTCTTTTCCAGTCTGTTGTTCTTGTTGTCTGACTTTTTAATATAAAATTAATACATCCTTATCACAGAGTCGGTAGGGAGATCCTTGTCTAAGGGGGTTAAGGGTCTAGGGAGTTGAACTCTCAGGATGACGACTCTGTTGTCTGAGACTGGTAAAGACACAGGAAAAGGACTTGAAAACCCCACTCTTTACCCTTTATTGCTCCCTGATTCCCCAGAAAAACCTTTCATTGAGAGGTACAAAGGAAACTCGTGAAGCCATTGCTGATGCTGATCTTTTTGAGATCCACTGAGCAGTACCTTCTTATGTTAGACTTGTGTTACAGTATTTGAGTAGATTAAAATTTCAGTAATTTAGGTTTTTAAAAACAGGGAATGAATACCCATTACAGAAAAATTTAAATATAACAAAGTTCAGTACAACAGAAGGATGCAATCTCCTGAATCAGCAGTAGCCCTGTAGCAACACAGTGCTCGGCCCCTGTATGTACACAGACCCTCAGCCCCTTACCTTCAAGTCCAGAAGATACAAACCTCTGGGAAGATAAGGTTGTTTTGTTCTTGTTTTAAGGTTTTAATACAATTATTTATTTTTCAAATATTTGTTTTTATTATTTTAATTATATGTAGGTGGCTATGTCTGCATGTGGAGATGCGCATGTAAGTAGAGGTGCCCAAGGAGTCCAGAAGCATTGGATCCTCAGGAGCTGAGGTTACAGATGATTTTAAACAACATGAGTCCCAAAAGTCAGAATAGTGGACCCGGATACTTAAGAGAAGCATGTATATCAAACCCCTGCCTCCCCAAGACATAGGGAACATGTTGGAAGAGGAGGCAGAACAAAAGTAAGAATCAAAGGATGGGGAGGAATGCCGTGAAGTGCCACCTTAGGGAAGTGACACAGCAGTGGCATCTATGAGATCACAGAAGCTGTGACTACCTTCACAGGCCCTGCACAGGATCAAGACTGTCACCATTATAGTGAGGATAATGGAGAGACAAAAGAGGCCCCAGCCCTGGCTGAGGAACTATTGCACTTAATGGTTGCTGAGGGGTGGGGGGGGATCATGTTCCACAGTGATATAGATGCTTGTAAATTGGAAGTGATGCCCCGCCATCCTCATGCAAGGCATGAGCCACCATAAAGGCAGTAGGCCATCAAAAAAGACATGAATGCAGGAGGAGGATTCCTTAGAGAGAAAAAAAGGCAGTTTTGTGAGAGGGAAAAGGGGAAAGGGAGATAAGAGAAAATAAAGGGATGGGAATACCAAAGTGCACCATTTATATATGTGTATGTATGTATAAAATTGTGGAAGATAGGATGCTGAGATTGCTCAGTGGTAAAACACTTGCCTCACAAGCCTGAGGACCTGAGTTCTATCTCTGGAACCCATGCAAAGGTAGAAGAAGGGAACCCACTCTACAGAGTTGTCTTCTGACCTGCATGGCATGAGCATGTCCACACACAAACGCATCATACATGAGTGTAATAGCAATAAAGAATGTTTCAAAAAGAAATTGTGAAATAAAAGTAGGTTTTTCTTTAAAGGTTAATGTGGAGACCCCTGACACAGCAGCCTCCACACAAGGGGATTCTCAGGGAAAGGTGAGTGTGCTGTCTGCCCGCTCCATCAACCTCCCCTCAGTCAGCAGAGACAATCAGACGAGACAGGGGTGATGTTTAAGCATTTCCCATTTTAATGTTTTGTTCTCTGGCTTATATACAGAACCAAATGGGGGATTTTCACATGGGCCAAATCACATTAAAGGTCATCCCATCACATCACATAGCACAAGCCTGGTAACATGGTGATCATGCACTGATCACCAATGCAGAAGTCTTGCTCAACCAATCAGCTATACCCACATTGGGCTTCAACTATGCCCCAGCATCTTCCAGCCAGCACCATCTTAGATATCTCCCACAAGTTACTTTCATTTTCCCAGCAATGAGGCTTTTTTTATAAGCCTCCATTTCTCTGGTCCCCACAGTAAATATACCAACAAGGGTATTGTACTGAATCTACTGTTTGGTGTGACTGTTCCAGGGCATCCACCAGAGAAGACTGTTCCAACACAGGCTTAAGCCAATAGAAAGTCTTTATTAGCCAACCAGTGACTACACTCAGTGCTCAGAATCCCACTGTACCAAGGAACCTTTCTCAAGGTGAAATTTTAAGCACAAAAACCATGTCCTGGGTTGACATACTTCAGTTAGCAAGAACAATAAGCCAGAAGAAGCCAAAAAACAAAGCTAGTATAGAGACTCTCCCAGAACTACATACTTTGATGGATTAGTTCTTTGTTTTTGTTTTGACATCGGGTGCAGTCTGTGTGCTGAGTTTTACAGCCTGAATGATACTTCCATCATAGAATCAGTTGTGCTAAGGTTCTGGGGGCCTTCTAAGGTCTGAGGGCTTGTTATATGACTAACCACTATGTATATAATATATTTGTGTGTGTGTGTTGTGTGTGTGCACATATATGTACATGTGGGCCACAGTGCCAATGTGGAGGTTAAGTTCACTTGAAGTATACACCTCAACATTTTTCACAAATTTGTATGTCATGTAATTCCCACCATTCTCAAGTCTCAGAACACAGTCATTCATCCTCATGTGCCTTCTTAAAGGTTTATTTTTATTTTTATTTACAAGTGTATTTACTTATATGTGTATCTGTATGAGTATATGCCACAAGAGTGTAGGTACCCAAGAGGCCAGACAAGTCACCCAATGTGAGTGCTAAGGACCAAACTCAGGTCCTTTGGCACAACAGCAAATGCTCTTACCTGCTGAGCCATCTTTCCAGCCCCTTCACATGTCCCTCTTAAAGTCAGCTCTCCTCTTGCCTTGTCCATAGGCAGCTATGAACTTGCCTTTTGCCACTAAGATGAAATTAGTTTTCTGGTTTCATATTAAGGGCACATACATGTAATATGTGCTGTTGTGTTTATCTTCCATTCAAAATATTTGTAACATTCATCCATGGTATCTATCAATTGTTTGCGCCTTTTATTGTGCATTAAAGTATACCACAATTTTTGGGGGCCGGTGGTGGTGGTGTGCAGGCCAAACTCTGTGAGACCAGGTTGGCCTCTAACTCAGAGGTCCTCCTGCCTCTGCCTCCCAAGTGCTAGGATTAAAGGGACTCATGACCCAGCTGCAAATAAGGAACTTTAAAGTTGTTTTTCCAAGTAGTTGCACAATATTCTCCTCCAAAATGGTGAATAAGGTCTAATTCCTACCTTCAAGAAGGTTAACATCTACACGTGATGCTCCCCATCCTTGATCTTGTTTTTTTAGAGATTAATGGATGCCTAAAGTTGATGAACCAGGAAGTGAGGGAGGGTCAAGGAAGTTATTATCAGAGTTACCCAGCAGCCCCTTTTGAGTGTCTCTGGATAGGCAGTGGCTTCGATCTCTTTTAGACCATTGAATAATAGCTCCTGATTCTCATCCTGAGACTGTCTCCAGCAAATGCGGAATAAGGAAACAACACTAAACAGTGGCTCTCAACCTTCCTAACACTTTAACCCTTTAATACAGTTCTTCATGTTGTGGTGACCCCTCAACCATAAAACTATTTTCATTTCTACTTCATAACTGTAATTTTGCTAATGTTATGACTTATAATGTAAATATCTGTGTTTTCCGATGGTCTTAGGTGACCCCTGTGAAAGGGTCGTTTGACCCCAAAGGGGGCTGGATTCATGGGTTGAGAACCCCTACACTAAAAGATCCCAGGGAGAGGAAGTGGATGTGGAATGACCCTCTGAGAGAATCCTCAGCTACTTTCTGTTTTCAGTGTTTGCCAGAAAAAAAAAAAGGTACCTTAAGACTTAATCTCTTCCTCCCACAGTCCTTCACCATACATCCTGGAGGAAGAGGAAGTTCTGTCAAAGGGGGAAGAAAAACTGGCAGTGAAACGAGGTTAAAAGTGACATAGAACAATGCAGCTAATGGGTTGACTGCGCATGGCCTGTCACTTCCAGATGGTATGTGCACAGAGCAGGCAGGCACACTCCAGGGCGGCTGCAGGCTGTGCTGTGCTAAATCATTCCAGTTTACACTCTGAAGGACCCAACTTGTTCCACCTGACCCCATCAGAATGACTTGCTGCCATAGCAGCAGGGCTCTCCACAGAGAACCCTCAGGACACACTGAGAGAGCACCTCTCAGAGAGGATCAGAAAAAATGAAAGAAGCATATGGTCAATGGGTAGGAAGACATCAGTCCCTTCCAAAGAGCAACAGTTCTCTTGGGTGCGCTATCTTGTCAGATCAAAGAGGACGTGGATGGGAAGAAACAAAGGGCATGATTTCACTGAAAGGTCTCATTGAGAAATGCAATCAAAATAAAGGGAATGTAATTAACCGGAACATCGAGTGTCAGAGGGATGGGGCTAATTGAGAGCACAGTCATACTGGAGGAGCTGACGCGGTCACTAAAGACAGAGCCAGAGATAATCATCCATTCCACTGAGTGACATTCAAAATACAGCACAGAAGACAATCCACTAAACAGTGGACAAAACTGCATCCCATTCCTCCGTCCAGGGAGGATGAGAAGACAGTGCCTACCTCACAAGGATGCAACAAGATTTAATTGATTCCGGTTCCTCTTTTGTGAAAAAATATGGATGCATATACTTTCAACGAATTAATTTCATGTGAGTAAATTGCTCCAAAAGTTGATTTTAAATAGAATATGTTTTGGAGCAGTTGGTGGCACATGCCTTTAATACCAGCACTCAGGAGCCAGAGGCAGGCAGAACGCTAAGTTTGAGGCCAGCCTGGTCTACAAAGCAGGACAGCCAGGGCTACACAAAGAAACCCTGTCTCGGAAAACAAAACAAAACAAAAACAAATAGAATGTTTTTTTAAAAAACAAAAATATCAAAGAAAAATGTGAAAACCACATGAAGTCAGAGTTGTCTTGTTGCTGCTTTTTAAAATTCTCCTGTCATTTCAGTTTCCTGTCATTTATATTAAAACTATGTGACAAGCTGGACAGATGACTCAGCGGTTAAAAGCACTGTCTGTTCCTCCAGAGGACCTGGATTCTACCCCTAGCACCCACACGGCAGCTCACAACCTTCTGTAACTTAGGTCTCAGGGAATCTGATGCCCTCTTCTGGCCTCTGTGGGCACCAAGCACAATGTGTTGCATGAATATGCATGCAGATAAAACACCCAATACTTCATGATAGCCAAGGTACACAGAGAAACCCTATCTCGAAAAACCTAATAAAACAAAAAAAGATCCAACACACAAAATAAATTAATTAGTTTTAAAAAATAACTATGTGATAGAGCCTTAGTGTAGTGTTGCCTGTCTTTAATTTCAGCACTTAGGAGACAGAGGCAGGTGGATATCTGTGAGTTGGAGGCTAACTTGGTCTACATAGGAAATTCCAGATCAACCAAGCCTACCACAGTAAGACCTTACCTCAGAAAACAAAACCAGTACAGTGGCACACTCCTTTAGTCCCAAGCACTCAAGAGACAAAGGCAGGTGGATCTCTGTGAGTTTGAAGCCAAACTGGTCTGTATAGTGAGTGAGTTCTAAGACAGTCAGAGCTACACAAGTGAGACCCTGTCTTAAAAAAAAATTGGGGCTGGAGAGATGGCTCAGTGGTTAAGAGCACTGGTTGTTCTTCCAAAGGACCCAGGTTCAAATCCCAGCACCCACATGGCAGTTCACACCTGTCTGCAATTGCCAGGTGTGGTGGCACATGCCTTTAATCCCAGCACTAGGGAGGTAGAGGCAGGTGGATCTCTGAGTTTAAGGCTAGTCTGGTCTACAAAGTGAGTCCAGGACAGCCAGGTATACACAAAGAAGCCTTGTCTGGGGTGGGGGGACAATTAAAACAACTATGTGATAAATATTAGAAAGGCTATTAGCATAAAACATTCCATTAATAAAGTGTAACCTCAAGCTTATTTCAATGGATGTTATGAAGGTATTAATGGATATAAAGATTTATATCCTGGAAACCAAAAAGTGAATAAAAACTGAAATTAGCAGAGAATATCTTGTATGATGGTGAAGTAAGCATTCCCACTACAAGTGACTGATAATATATGGTGTAGGAATAAGGTTATTATGTAATTCAAACCTGATTTCTGTACACCCATATCTGGCTGCAGCCCTTGCTCTGAGAATCTCATATCTGAATGTTGTATAAACACTGCTCTCCAACTGTCCCCTGATATGCCAATAAAGCAGCGTACATCCAGTCACTGAGTAGGGGAAAGAATAGGCCTCTCCAGGGGTAGAGGAGTTAGAGGAGAAAGTAGTGGATTTTCAGTCAGGAGAGGCAGGAGAGACTAAGTGAGAGCCAGCTGAAGCAGGAAAGCCACAAAATGCAAGTATCTCTGGGATTTACTCTGGTAGGGAGCCAGATTAACTTGGTGGGATAAAAATAGAGTAATAACTGCTCAGTTTTTGTGTTGTGAAGCCTATTTAACAAATAATATAATAGAGTCTCAATTATTTGGGTGATACTTGGGTTAAGAGAGAAAGTGAGAAAGTAACACTATTGTATAAAGTTTACAATAACAATTTGGTTTAGGGGCTGGAGAGATGGCTCAGTATTTAATAGCACTAGTTGCTTTTCCAGAGGACCCTGGTTCAATTCCCAGCACCCACATGGCAGCTCACAACTGTTTATAATTCCTGTTCCAGGGGATCTGACACCCTTACACAGACATACATGGGGTCAAAACACCAATGTACATACAATTTAAAAAATGAATTAATAAAATAAATTATTCTTTTAAATGTGGTTTAATGTTGTTCATACTGGAGGACAGTCCTATAGTCTCCATTAGGTCTTGATAACCAAAGCACATATATCCTAGAAGACATATATATTTAAATGAATTAGAAGACTACAGAAGCATATTTATCAATCATAATGCCTGGGAATATTGTTGTAACATTCATTAATGGTAGTCTATGGGGCTGGAGAAATGGCTCAGTGGTTAAGAGCACTTTCTGCTCTTCCAGAGGTCCTGAGTTCAATTCCCAGCAACTACACGGTGGCTCACAACCATCTATACTGGGATCTGGATGCCCTCTTCTGGCATGCAGGTGTACATGCAGACAGAACACTACTACATTAAATAAATAAATAAATCTTTTTTTTTTTTTTTAAAGCAAAACTTAAAAAAAAATGGTAGTCTACAATGCTGGATACTTGCAACCAGAGAGTTCTACAAATCAAAGAATCATCCATATTCCATATGACTCCCTAATGTACTACTCTGCTTCACATATAAACACAAGGTGTTTTCTCAAGGAAACATCTCAAACTATGAGATGGTTTTTACACCTGTATCATATCTGAAGAGATGGCTCAGTGGTTAAGAGCACTGGCTGCTCTTCCAGAGGACCTGGGTTCAGTTCCCAGCAGCCACTTGATGACTCACAACCATGTGTAACTCCAGTTCTGGGGGACCTGACACCTTCCTCTGGCCTCTATGGGTGCTAATCACACAAGTGGTACACATGCATACGTGCAGGCAAAATACTCATACACATAAACTAAAATAAATGAATCTAATAAAAAATAAAATAAGCCGGGCGGTGGTGGCGCACGCCTTTAATCCCAGCACTTGGGAGGCAGAGGCAGGTGGATCTTTGCGAGTTCGAGGCCAGCCTGGTCTACAAAGTGAGTCCAGGACAGCCAGGGCTACACAGAGAAACCCTGTCTCGAAAAAAAAAAAATAATAAAATAAAAAAATAAAATGTGTTGTTAGATAATTTTGTCACACAGGTCTGGTGAAAATGTTCTCAACAGTTTTAGAACCTGTTCTCCTAGTGAAATAAATGAAGAAGCAAAGGACAGGAATGGAAACCAGGAAGCTGACTGTCAGGACGTGAGCACACTCCTCGGGATCTCAGGTGTCTACTAGCAACCCTTAGGAGCAGTGAGAAGGATCAGTATAGGAGCAGCTAGAGAGGAAAAAGGTAAACAGGCAACTGCTCGTGGTGGCTCACACCAGATGGATCTCTGTGAGTTAGAGACCCAGCCCAGAACAACCTCATACCCACATTACTCAAAGGGAGAAAATATTAAAACTAAGTATCTAATTTTAATAGTTTAATTTTATATTTTTAATTTATAACTTAAAATACTTAAATAATTGAGGCTTAAATATTTAATTTATTCATGAAAGCAAGAATACATGGGGGTACATCTATATGATGCACTATGAACTGGTAGTAATGAGAAATTGTGTAATGCTGTCACGATATACGTGATCCTTGAAAACATCATGCCAAGTGAAAGAAGCTGGCCACGAGGACCGCGCAGGGTATGATTCAATTTGTATGAAATGTTCAAAATAGGCACAAAGTAGTTCAGATGTTCCTAGAACGGAGGAAGTAAGAGCAGTGCAGCCTGGGTACATGGCAGACAAGGACAATGTTTCCTTGGGGGATAATGAAGTGTTCTCAAGTTGGTTGTGATGATGATTGCACAGATAGATCATGAACTAGCAGTGAGCCAGCAAGCTTACCCGATAGCTGAGTCAATTACATATCTTATTACTAAAAGTTGCACAAAGAACTTTTTGCTTTTATAGTAATAAGGTTGGTGATTTTCGGGCTGGAGAGGTGGCTCAGAGGTTAAGAGCACTGGCTGTTCTTCCAAAGGTCCTGGGTTCAATTCCCAGCAACCACATGGTTGCTCACAGCCATCTACATTGATTTCTGCTGCCCGGGCATATATGTAGAGCAAATACTGTATACATGATAAATAAATAAATGTAAAAAAAAAAAAGATTGGTGATTTTCTTTGGTTGGTTTTGTTTGTTTGTTTCTTTTCAAGAAAGGGTTTCTCTGTGTAACCCTTGCTGTCCTGGACTCAATTTGTAGACCAGGCTTGCCTTAAACTCACAGAGATCTACCTGCCTCTGCCTCCTGAGTTCTGGGGTTAAAGGCGTGCGCCACCATGCCCAACACAAATTGGTGATTTTATATGTTAATGAATACATCATAATAGGGGTTTTTCCTGTCTATTAAGGCCCCCTCAAATTCCAAATTATTATAATTAAGACTCTACCCCTATCCAGTCCTCTGATAACTGTTCTTATAAATAAGTAAGTTCTCTAACATAAGTGGGAGGAAACACAATGTGGTTCTAGCAAAAAGAAAAGAGGAAAAAAAAAAGTGTTTATCAGCGAACACAATGAAGAATCCAGAAATAGCATTGGCTAAATAAACTCAATGGATGACAGATATTGTAAGCTTTTTACAATTCCAGAATGAGGGCACTTGCCTTGAATGGTGTTGGAATAATTAGCAATTTGGGGCAGAAATGAAATTAGATTCATATCTTAACAACATACCACAAAAGGAACCTCCAGTTGGATTGAAGCATTCAATATCAAAATCACGTTAAATAAAATCAAGAAGAGATGAGAGTAGCATGTTTATCAGAGCTGTGAGGGAAGTGGACTTCCTTGACTCCGAAAGCAATTGAGAAGTATTACTAAAGTCAGATGTTCCACTACTTGAGAATTTCATTTCTATTCCTTAAAAATAAAAATTAAAATAAAAGACAGTAGACTAAGCCAGGTGGTGGTAGCGCATGCCTTTAGTCCCAGCCCTTGGGAGGTAGATGGATCTCCGGGAATTTGAGGCCAGCCTGGTCTACAGAGTGAGTTCCAGGATAGCCAGAGCTACACAGAGAAACCCCTTTCTGGGGGGTGGGGGGGGGGAGAAAAGGAAGAAAAAAGGCTGTAGACTAAATATTTAATCACACATATGATTAACACAAAAGATTTATCTACTTGCCTATTAGGAAAAAAAAATAAGGTGGGGAGGGTCCAGTGAGTAAATGGTCTGAGAATATGAGGAGGGTGTTTGCATCAGGAGAATCATTCCCAAACAGAAACACATACAAAGGTTCATAATTGCTGCAATCAAAGAAATGCAAATCAAACAGTGGTGTTCTGAGGGCTGCTCTCCTGTGTTCACCTGCAGGGCTGCCTTATGTCTTGAACCTGCTTCTGCACATAGGTCTGACTTCTTTTTCTCAGAACTAAATTGGCGATCAGATATAATAAAGCCCATGGTCTACACCTGGTTCCAATGAGCTGCCACTTTCTCTGACAAAACTGTTATCAACCATGTAAAAAACACACCTCATCCAATTCTCCTCCCTTCTGCTATTCCCAACCCTCCCCTCCCCCTTCTTCCTTCTCTCCCTCTCCTTCACAAACATGTATGCACGAAATTTTTAACCCATGAGTTACCAGATGGCTGTTGGTTCCCCGAGACACCTTTTAACAGATCTGTTAAGTGACTGAAATGAGACAGACATCTGCCTGCATCTGACCAGCTTTCCCTGAGGCTTGCCCCACCCCTTCTCAACATCACTCCACAGCCCTTCTCTCTCCTCTCTGCATTCCTGCCATATACCCTCCCTCCCTTCGCAAAGAAAACTATAAGTTGTTTGGCTTATCAAGTAATGCTTTAGAATTATTATTTAAAAGTAAAAAACTAACTTAGAGTATCTGACAATAATGCACTTGTACAATTTAATATCATTAATGGAAGTGGGACATAAAATTGTGCATTCTTTCTGATCGCTTGAGCGTGTGCGTAAATGAAACTCAAATAGATACATCCCTGTTCTCTGTGTGTGTCCCTCTTCCTCACCTTTTATTTAAAAAGCTTGCTAGAGACATAACATTAACTTCACCAGGTTTCTGACCTGACTCAATGGGTCTAGAGCAGGGCCCAAGAACTTTCAGCTGGAACAAACCTTCCAAGCTATTCTGAGTAGAGGAGCATGCTTGGAGAACCTTGCTTAGCATTGCTGGGGCTGCCAGGGGACAGAGTTTTTGCAAGTCTGATTGTATTTGGGTTTTTGATTTCAGGGTCTGTGTGGTCTTCCCGCATTTTTACACCAACCCCTCACCCCATTTGGCTTGAGTTAGTTTCTCTTTCCAACATAGAAAGCCTGCCTAGAACAAAGGCAAAAGAATAGTACGTAGCTGGGTGTGGTATGCTCTACAGCCCAGTGCTCCTGAGTCAGGCAGAAGGAGTGCAAGTTCAAGACCAGCCTGGGCTATATAGCAAATGCCACATTACATCTCAAACAAAACAGTTAAAAAAAAAAAAAGTACAGCTGGGTATGGTGACACAAGCCTACAGCCCCATCTCTTGGGAGACAGGGCAGGGAGGTCTCTGTGAGTTGCAGGCCAGCCAGGGCTAAAATTCAGCATCTCCAACTTTATTCCACTCCTGGGAACCCAGGGGCACAGGTTGGGCAGGACCTTCCAGCATTTTTCACTAAGTGCCATACATACATATGTGCAAAATTGTTTCCATTTTCTTTGATAAAAACAACGAAACATTCTTCATAGGGATTCAGATTTTGCTCTTGAAATCCGCCAAAGTATCTATGGACTATAAACAAGATGAAAATGTACTTCTCTCACACAGAACAGTTCTAAAGTGGGCGGCCCCGGACTGGCAAGCTGGCTCCGCTCTCTGAGGCCATCTTGGAATGCAAGCAGGCATACAGCACACTCTCTCTCTCTCTCTCTCTCTCTCTCTCTATCTATCTATCTATCTATCTATCTATCCATCTGTCTCTCTATCTCTCTCTCTCCCTCCCTCCCTCCGTCCTTCCTTTCTTTCCTCTCTCCCTCCCTTCCTCTCTGCCTCCCTGCTTCCCTCCCTCCCTCCCCTCAGGAGTTTTCACACCATGTCTAGATTCCAGTCATCAATGAGGGGAAAATTGGAGGGAGAGAGTAGAGAGAACATTCCTTTCTCTAAGAACAGAATCTGAAAGGCATACAAGTCACACACCTAACCATTTCCCTTTAATCACAATTTTAAAACTACATACATAAGTCACTGTAAGAAATTCTTGGAAATAGAGTCAAGCTGTCTAGTCATATGCCTGGCTCTATTTTAAGGATGTTTACCAAGGAAAAGAAGGAGACTGGGTCTTGAGAGATGTTGAGAAACCCCTGCAATGCAGACTGCACACAATGCTCTACAACCTGTTGATTGCACAATGTCTTTTCGGGTCAATGAGCACAGAGTCACTTTGGTTTAAAAGCTGCCTAATATTTCATTGTGCAGTTCTAACAGAATACCCTTCTCGGGCTGACCTGTAGGTTAAGACTCTTGTTCATAGAGTCTTACTTCCTAGAATCTTTGTTTTTGTAGGAAAACTGACTTGAGAATGAGTCAATGGATGTGTACATTTTTTGTTTTCCTCAAAATTTCCAAATTGCTCCTCCCAAAGTCTCTACAGAAAAGCAAATTAGTTATACATTCATCAGCAAAAAAGTAAGAGTCCTCATTTCTTCATAAAATCATAAATTACTTTTGGCCCATGTGAACTGGTGGAAAATTCTATCTCCCTTATAGCTGGACTCCTACAGGTGCCTGTGAAGTTGGTGCTTCTGCCATATCTTCATTGGTGACTCCATTTTCTTTCTGTGTGTTAGGCTAGTTCATATCTGCAAACCACTGGGAACCCAGGAGGAAACAGAACTCACCCTGGGTTATTCACAAGAAAGAAACGCAATGAAAAAAATTACTTACCATGCTATGGGCAGGACTGGGGACCCAGGGACAGAAATGGCAAGAGGTTTTTCCTGCCTTTGAGGAACAATGATGAGGCACTCATGCTACCCAGAGGCCAAGAGGACTGGAAGCTTGGAAAAAGTAATCCCTATGAGCTGTAGTAGCCGAACCCCTTAGCCCCAGCCAGAGGCACACCTCCCAGCAGAAGTCCTCCAGCTGCTCTCCTGATGGTTCTTCCTGTTGATCCAACCCAGAAGACAGCCATCTCAGAAGAATGCCAGGACAGAACATAAAGTGTCACAGTTCACAAAGGCAGCTTTCCGGGCACAGATACTGCAAAGAGAGGCAAGAAGAATCTGGAGAGCACCACATAGTCCCCC
This sequence comes from Lophiomys imhausi, assembly GCA_907164525.1. Lineage (NCBI taxonomy): Eukaryota > Metazoa > Chordata > Mammalia > Rodentia > Muridae > Lophiomys > Lophiomys imhausi. The sequence goes on from CAJQZJ010009141.1 coordinate 8,943,573, forward strand.
TCTTTTCTTTTAGGTGTGTGTGTGACATCGGGATATAAAAGAAAATAAGTATTTGTTCCAGTCCCAAGGTGTCCCCCCACCCCCCAAGAGACACAGCTCCTCTGGTGGTTTGAATGAGAATGGCCCCATTGGCTCAGATATGTAAATACTTGACTCTCAGTAGGTGGAACTGTTGAGGAAAAATTAGGAAGTGTGGCCTTGTTCGAGGAGGGTCACTGGGTGTGGGCTTTGAAGTTTCAAAAACCCACTACAGGACCAATCTTGCTCTCTGTCTCCATCTTGCAGAGAAGATGCAAGTTCTCAGCTACTGCTCCAGCCCATGCCTTCTACCAGGGCAGGCATCTGAAACTATAAGCAAGACCCAATTAAGTTTTTTTTTTTTTTTGGGGGGGGGGAGGTTGGTTTCTCTGTATATCCCTGGCTGTTTTGGAACTCACTCTGTAGAGCAGGCTGGCCTAGAACTCAGAGATTCGCTTGCCTCTGCCTCCTGAATACTAGGTTCAAAGGCATGTGCCACCACTGCACAGCAATTCTTTTTTAAAATAAGGTCTTTCTGTTATGTAGCCCTGGTTATCCTGGAACTCTTGATCAGACCAGGCTGACCTTGAACTTACAGAGATCTGCCTGCCTTTTCCTTGAGTACTGGGATTAAAGGCAAACATCACCTAGCACACATTTGGCTTTTGATACAAGTTCCTAAAACAGCTCCTGAGGAAAATTGCTGCATTATTTTTGAGCCCCTAACACAGAATTTCTAAATTCCTTGGAATTTCCTGAGTGATGGAAGCATCTTTTGTTCTAATGGGGCCAATCTTGGGTTCCTGGAGAGCCCAGGCATGAGGAATGGTTACTATGGGAACCAACCTCATGATTTGAGGCTTGGGACTTTAACTCTATTCCCTACCTGTATTTTAATCATACTCAACTAATAAAGTGTGGTGGTTTGAATAGATATGGCTCCCATAGGCTCATATACTTGAATGCTTGATCATTAGGGAGTGGCACTACTTGAGAGGGATTAGGTGGCATGGCCTTGATGGAGTAAGTATGTCATTGGGGTGGGCTTTGGGGTTTCAAAAGCTCAAGTCAGGTCCAATGTTTCTCTCTTCCTGCTACCTTCAGATCTGGATAAAGAACTCCCAGCTACCATGTTTGCCTGTGTGCCACCATGCTTCCAGTCATGCTGATAATGGACAAAATCTCTGAAACTGTAGCAAGTCCCAGTTAAATATTTCCCTTAAACAAGTTGTCATCATCATGGTGTCTCTTCACAGCAACAGAACAGTGATCAAGACATAAAATATCCATAAATCCCCCGAAAACACATTTCAGAGAGCTTTCAGATTGAAGTGTGAGGTTTCTAGTGGGTGGTGGGTACCTTCCTACATGATTGGCCCTAAGCAACTCTTCATCTGGCTGTTCCCTGCAGTGCCTGTAATAGCCTATATAATAAACAGGTAAACATAGTACTGTAACAGTAAATTTTTATTTATCAAGAATATATTAATACTTAACAATTACTTAACAATTGCCTCTAAAGTTCCTAAATCCTAAAGCCTCACCCTAACTCTAGAACCTAATCTATAACACCCTAATACCTATAATACAAACATTTAACATTAACCTAAGGTTTCTCAAAAGGATATTTTCCTCTGGGTGTGGATTCTTATGGATGGCTGTCCTTCATCAAATCTTTCAGTCCCAAAGTCTCTGAATTTCGTTCGCCAGATCCCAAGACAGTTTATCAAGCAGGAATTGTCTCTGCGGTCTTACAGACCATTTATTTACCACATGAAAATTCTCCCAGGCTCACCATTCAGATGCCTCAGGCCTGCAAGGGTCTGGCTTCAGTGCTCTGTCCAATCTGAAGCCCCTGGGCTCTGAGTGGAGACAACTCCCCACTTAGAATCTCAGGGAGAATCTTTCTCCACACCCGCAACCGGTCAATACAACAGGGTGAAGCCTCCTGGTGAGACTGATGTGAGTTTCTCTGCCAGACGAGGAGGAGGTGAGACGGGAAAAGGAGTGCTCTGTCTACATGAATCTTGACTTAAATATCTTCACCTGTCTTAACGAATTGGTAACACAATTTTCGTCAGAAGCTTTCTCACGCTTTCAAATCATGCCCCTGGGCTCTGCCCCTTCAAAGCTTTTTGCAGAGGGCTCAGAAATGACAGGCGATCTGGAGATTGTGATCTGGGGGCAGGCGCCTCAGGGCATGTCCCCGCCCCTAGACCTGTGATTAAAGAAGTCATCCATACTTGGCGAGTTCCCAAGGACATGTCACTTCAAAGGTAAGTCTTTTGTCTTAAAGTGCAGGCTTTTGCTATTCCAAGTTCCCTATGTATTAAATGCTATCACTAACCCCACCACATAGTACCTCTGCTTTGGAAATAACAAGCACTCAAATACATGGGCTTGGGGGCCATTCTCATTCAAACCACTGTGACCTCTCCTTTCCTGCTCTCCCACTCTGGTTGATGAATGGAACTGTCTGGATAGTTTTCCTGTCTAAAGGACCTTAGGTCATTGATAAAGACACTGAACTTTTGGGGTCTTCTGAGGATTAAATATGATAATGTATAAAATGTAAACCATAGAGGCTGAGACAAGAAGGATCTTGAGTTTGGGGGCCAACCTAAGTTACATAAAGGCACTCTCTCAGCATCATCTGATGCTGTAATTAATGATCAATGAAAGTAGTTTATCACTGTTATCATTCTTCTTTTGTTCCCTCAATGGTAGGAAGGTGATTGTCCTACCACAGCTGAGATGAACTGCTGATTGGTTATTTTATTCAGTATTTTATTGATAATCTCGGGAATCTGCAGTTATAACCTCTGTTGGTGTGTGTATAAAGGATGAGTCAAAAGCAAGAAAAGGGGCTAGAGTCCAAGACTAGAGCTTCCTCACCAAGTATTTGCACAGAGCTGTCTTGAGGGCAGGCACTGAGAAGCATTCTTATGACTCTTTATAAACTAAGCCAGAGCCCTCTGCCACCTGCAGCGTTTCAGCACCCACCAGGCCGGCTCTAGTTAGGCACCAGTGTGTTCCTCCCCTCCCATACTGACCCACTGCACAGTTACTAGGCACACTGAGATGCCTGCCAGGGCAGTCCAAGCTATGCCCCTATGCACAGACTGCTGTTTTTGTTAGCATTCTGGTGAAAGACCCCTGAAATGGGGACACTGCCCCTGGGGCCCAGCGTCCAAGAACAGAGACCAAGACCACTGGATGCAAGTGCAAGAGGCAACTTTATTGTTCACACAGGCGCCTGCGGACGCTACAGCCTTCAGGTGACTGAGCTTCCCAGGCTAGGTTGAGGGTTGATTATATAGGGTTGGGGTAGCAAGAAGCAGGCTTACAGAAGCAGATGCATGGTTACAGGGTTCTCATTGGTCGATTTAAATGAGGCCATGGGTTCAGGTTAGGGACAAACTTGGCATTTCTGAAATCAGACAAGGCTACCATTAGCACACTCTGAACTTTCTGATAAGGCTACCGTTAGCACACGGGACTTTCTGATTAGGCTACTTTCCTATTGCCAGTGAGTCAGCCCCCAAGTGTCTGACCACAGATATCCTGTCTTTGCTGGGCCCCATTCCGAAACAAGCAACAGCATGGCAACTAACAAATAGGCACGCTTAGCCGGGGGTCTTTCATTCCCCCCTTTTCTTTATCATAAGTAAAACCTTTTACTTATCAGGGAACCTCAGTATCTACTTGCTTCAGAGCCTGATATTGGTGGGTTAAGACCAAAGTCTGGATGACAGACAGGCGCTCTTTAACAAATTGGATCAGGCGATTGAGGATGCATGGGCCAAATGTGAGAATAAGCATGAGGAGGATTAAGGGTCCCAACAGGGATGATACTAGGGTGATGATCCAAGGGGATCGGTTGTAGATCCCTTCGAACCATCCCTGTTGGGATTTAAATTCCCGCTGTCTCTTGTCTAATCTTTCTTTTAATTTATCTAGGGTCTCTGTGACAACTCCAGTTTGGTCCACATAAAAACAACATTTTTCTTTCAGAGCTGCACATAGGCCACCTTCTTTAAGGAATAAAGCAGAACCAGTGGTGATGCCTTCTGTGACTCCCCCTACCCCCAACAAGATGGCCAACGTGAGGGAGATGGGCTCCCATCTGTACTTTTGGGGAAATTTTCAAAATATAGCATGGTATCATCAGAATGATAGTATATGCTTGGCCACAATTGAACCAGGACGCAGTAATCCTGAGTCAGGTTTAAAACGGCCGCCGACACACAAGGAGTTAATCCGGTGTTACAGGCCCAATATGTTCCATTGGGGGGAACCAGGTAATAATTACCCATTGTCACAGTTATGATTTTACTGCAGAGGCTAAATCCTAGGGGTGGAGTTCCTATGCAAGTGCCTGTTCCAGTAATCTGAGTTAGGGTTAGCTGGTGGCCTCTTTCTAAGCATTCAGCGGGTGGGGAGCTGGAATGAATAGTAAAATTTCCCTTGAAGGCTATCCCTTCATAATAGGGAGGGCGAGGGTCCAGGCAGAGCCAGCATTGTTTGGCGCGCTGACGGTCCGACTGGTTTAGGGCCTAAGAACAATCCAGGCAAAACTTCCTGCATCTCCCATCTCACAGGATAAGTCCACTCCTCGGCGTCGTCTTTGCACTGTGGGAGCGAGGGGAACTCCAGCTTCACATCCTCCATGGTCCCAGGGCCCCAGCGGGTGGGCGCGGTGCGCCCGGCCGCCCCCCGGGCTGGCTTAGGTGGCAAAGGAAGAAGGGCGGGCAGGCGATGGGCTGACGCGCGGTGGGCTCACAGCGAGCACTCCCGGACCCCGAGGTCCGAGCAGCTGCGACAGGAAGGCGGAGGGCAGGGCAGCAGGCTGCCGGCCGCCATGCTGAGGCCTTCTCCCTCCCGCAAGTCTCCGCGCCCCTCAGACAGCCCGGATCCGGCCCAGGCGCCCAAGTGAGCTTGAAGGGAAGGGGTATTAGCATAATTAGATATATCCGCATCAAAGAATGTTATGGCTGGTGGTGGCACGCCATACAGAATTTCAAAAGGGGTTAGCCTGTGTGGGCCGGGAGTGTTCCTGGCCCGGTATAGAGCCAGGGGTAGGAGTTGCACCCAATCCTTTGAGCCAGTTGCAAGCGTTAATTTAGATAAGGCCTCTTTAATTGTTCTATTCATTCTTTCTACCTGACCTGAGCTCTGGGGTCTATATGCACAATGTAATTTCCAATCAATCCCCAGTAGCTTAGCCACCAACTGACTTACCTGGGAGATAAAGGCAGGCCCGTTATCTGACCCTATTACCTGTGGCATACCATATCGAGGGAAGATTTCTTCTAACAATTTCTTCGTCACCGTCTTGGCAGTTTCATGTTTGGTTGGGAAGGCCTCGACCCATCCTGAAAAAGTGTCTATAAAAACTAAGAGATATCTATATCCATACATGCCCGGCTTGATCTCAGTAAAATCTACTTCCCAATGGACACCCAGCCTATGGTCTCTCAGGCGGGATCCCTGGCTGACGTGAGTCTTCCTTGGGTTGACCTGAGCACAGGCCCTACAGTTGTCAGCCACTTGTTGCAGGGCTCTGTTCCTGTTTAGAAGATATTGTCCGGTTTCCTCCCAGTCCAGCAGGCAGGGTTTTCACTTTTCGGGGACTCAAATGAGTTAGTTTGTGTAACTCATCGATCAGCTCCAGGGTTATTTTTATAGGAACTACAGTCTTTCCTTGATAGACCCAGCAACCTCAGGACGGATCATAATCTGCCCCCAGGTTTTGTATGAGGTCTAAATCTTTTTCATCATAGTCCCAGGCAGGAAGCTTGGGAGCCTTTTCTGTCTCAGAGAGGATGGTGACCGTCAGGAGTTGGGGCCCAAGGGCAGCTTGTCTGGCCATTTCATCGGCCAGGCGGTTCCCTCTGGCTATAGGACTGTCTCCTTTCTGATGTCTTGGGCAATGCATGATGCTTAACTTTTTAGGGAGAAACAAGGCCTTTAACAAGGCTAAGATCTCAGTCTTATTTTTGACTTCTTTTCCCTCGGAGGTCAGCAATCCCCTTCTTTTATAGATCTCACCATGGATATGGGCAGTGGCAAAGGCATACCTGCTGTCCGTGTAGACATTAAGCTTTTTACCTGCAGCCAGCTGGAGGGCCTGAGTCAGACCAATCAATTCAGCACGTTGAGCAGAGATGCCTCCGGGTAGGGCACTGGCCCAAATTACCTTGGTTTCGGTGGTTACCGCTGCTCCTGCTCGACGTTCTCCATTTAGCAAATAACTGCTACCGTCTGTATACCAGGTGTGATCTGCGTCCTGAAGAGGCTGGTCCGTCAAGTCAGATCTGGTTCCGTGTACTTCCGCGAGGATCTGTTGACAGTCATGGAATGCCGGCCCCTCGGGCAGGGGTAACAGGGTGGCTGGATTGAGAGTCACCATTGGCCCAAACCGGAAGCAGTCTGCATCCAGGAGCAGAGACTGGTAATGGGTCAGGTGGGCATTTGACAGCCAGCTATGGGGGGCTGGCGAATCAAAGATTCAATTGCATGGGGTGCCAGGATAGTCAGTGGCTGTCCCAAAGTTAATTTCCCTGCATCTTTAATTAGGACCGCTAGGGCTGCAATCATTCTTAAGCATGGAGGCCATCCAGATGCTACCGGGTCCAATTTCTTGGAGAGATATACAATGGGGCGCCTCCAAGGCCCAAGCTTCTGGGTTAAAACTCCTTTGGCGAAGCCATATTTTTCATCCACAAAAAGTTCAAAGGGTTTTGTGAGGTTGGGCAGGCCAAGAGCAGGGGCTGACAGGAGAGCCCGTTTAATGGCCTCAAATGCCGCCTGGTGTGTCTCAGTCCAGGCAAAAGGGACCTCTTGCTTAGTTAGCGGGTACAGCAGGGCCGCCATTTCGGCAAACCCAGGGATCCATAATCGGCAGAATCCCACAGTCCCCAAGAATTCTCGCAGCTGATGAAGGTTTTGGGGCGAGGGGATGCGGTCTATCGTCTCCTTGCACGCTTCGGTTAGCCAACGCTGTCCGTCTCGCAGCTTATATCCCAGGTAGGTCACCTCAGTCTGACAAATCTGGGACTTTTTGGCAGAGGCCCTATACCCCATTTGGCCTAGAGTCTGTAGGAGTGCCCCAGTACCTTTGTGGCACTCCTGCTCAGTGGAGGCAGCCAGTAGGATATCATCCACATATTGTAGCAGGATCAGTGATGGGTGCTGGTTCCGGAAGCCAGCCAGGTCATGATGTAAAGCCTCATCGAAGAGAGTGGGGCTATTCTTGAACCCCTGAGGAAGGCGGGTCCAAGTCAACTGTCCCGAGATACCCAGCTCTGGGTCCTTCCATTCAAAGGCAAACAGGGGCTGGCTTTGAGGGTTTAACCTTAGGCAGAAGAAGGCATCTTTTAAATCCAATATGGTATACCAGGGGTGTGTTGGTGGCAAGGTGCTCAGTAGATTGTATGGGTTGGGCACCGTTGGATGAATGTCTTCCACCCTCTTGTTGACTTCCCTGAGATCTTGCACCGGTCGATAGTCCCCCGTGCCAGGTTTCTTTACAGGCAGAAGGGATGTATTCCAGGGGGACCTACAGGGGGTTAATATCTCTTGGTCCAGAAGTCTCTTTACATGTGGCTTGATGCCTTGGTAGGCTTCATTGGGCATAGAGTATTGCTTGATAGAGATGGGGGTTGCAGTTGCCTTTAATTGTATCACCAGGAGAGGTTGTTGGGTGGCCAGCCCCATTCCTCCCGTTTCCGCCCAGGCCAAGGGATATTTTTTGAGCCAAAAGTCTAATCCCTTTTGTGTTTCCCTAGGTGGTTCAAATAGTTTATATTCATCCTCTAATTGTAGGGTCAATACCTGGAGTGGGGCTCCCCTCAGACCTGAGATGCTCGCCCCAGTTTCCTCAAAGTGGATTTGGGCCCTTAATTTGGTCAGTAGGTCTCTCCCCAGTAATGGGTATGGGCAATCAGGAACATGTAAAAAGGAATGAGAGACTTTACCTGTAGCCAAGTGTACCTTCCATTCGGGTGTCCAGCGATATTGTTTCCTGCCGGTGGCACCTTGTACCCAGGCTGTGCGGTTGCTGAGTGGTCCCGTTGAGCGAGTAAGAACTGAGTGTTGGGCTCCGGTATCCACTAGGAAGGTGACCAGCTGCCCCCCAACAGTAAGAGTTATCCTAGGCTCGGGGGGGGGCGCTCCTGGCCTCAACTTCTCTAGTCTTCATCCAGGGTCAAGAGGTTGGTTCTGGGCTCTGAAGATCCTGTCTTCTGTCTTCTGGGTCACTTAGGGCAATATTTGACCTAGTGTCCTTTCTCTTTGCAGTAGGTGCACTGATCTCGATCTACCCTAGGCCTCCTGTTGTCTCCCGCCCTGACTGACCACTCGGTATTTTGATGTTGAGTCTGCACTATGGTGGCCAGCAAGCGACTAAGTTCCCTACTGCGTTTTCGCTCTCTTGCATTATCTCTTTCTTCTGCTTCCTTTCTGAGCCTATCTTCCCTCTGTTCTGTCTCCCTATGCAGTCTTTCCTCTTTTTCTTCAGGAGTCTCTCTTTTATTAAAAATTCGTTCTGCCTCCCGAACTAATTTGGAGAGGGTGTACCCTTACAGGTTGTCCAGCCTCTGTAATTTATTTCTGATATTCGGAGCCGACTGCCATATAAATGACATTGATACATTTACCTCCTGTTCTGGACTATCTGGATCATAGGGGGTGTACATGCAATAGGCCTCTTTTAGTCTTTCTAGAAAACCCACGGGGGATTCCTCTGCACCCTGTATTACCTGTTTTACCTGAGCCAAATTGGTGGGCCGGCGCCCAGCCCCTCGGAGGCCCGCTATGAGCAACTGGCAATAAAGGCGTAGGTGTCTCCTACCTGCATCGGTGGTGAAGTTCCAATTCAGGCAGGTCAATGGGAAGGCATCATCAATTTCATTAGGCAACTGTGTTGGTCTCCCGTCCTCGCCGGGAACATTTTTCCTGGCCTCCAGGAGAACTCTCTGTTTTTCCTCTGAGGTGAGGAGAGCCTGCAAGAGTTGCTGGCAATCATCCCATGTGGGTTGATGAGTAATCAAGATGGACTCGATCAAGTTGGTCAGTACCATGGGGTCCTTGGAAAATGGGGGGTTGTGTTTTTTCCAATTGTATAAATCAGAGGCAGAAAAAGGCCAATATTGTAATTGTCCCCCCTGCCCTGTCTGTCTTAAGGGAAACATCTGTGAGGTCTCCCCCCACCCCCGCGTTGGGAGTGGATCCTTACGACCCCTAAGGCGCCCGGCCATGGGGGAATTGGGTGGAGAAGGGGTCCCCGTGGTGGTTTCGGGTCACCCCGCTTCCGTCTCCGCCCCTGGGGGAGCCAGAGTGGCGGGGACAGGTGCTAGGTGATAAGGTGGAGGCTCCTCAGTGAGTAAATCCATGAGGAGGGAATCCTCCGGGGGAAGGACAGGCTTCTGATCTTTCTTGATAAGGGTTGGGTAGATGGAAGACTTGGGAGGCTGAGGACTTGGGGGCTGAGGAGTGGCCGGAGGTGCAGAGGGTAAAGGTGAAGGGAGAGGATGTAAAGGGGGAGGCAGGGATTTTGGGGGGAGGGGACTTGGAGGGAGGAAGGGAATGACCCAGGGAGGTGGGTCATAGGCCAGGCTTTCCCAGGTGACGATGTAGGCAACCTGGTCGAGATGACAGTGGGGTCCCTTGTCGAAGACCCGCTCTTTGACCTGTAAAATAGTAGGAATGTCAAAGGTTCCTCCTGCCGGCCAGCCCACATTGAATGTAGGCCATTCCGAGGAGCAGAAGGTCCGTCATCGTCCTTTTCTTATTTCGACCGATTGGTTGTGAGCATGCTCGCGGACTTCGCTCCAGTGTTCTAGAGTGAGACTCAAGGGGGTGGTTATGGTCTGCCCCATATTTTTTATGTAGAAATAGGAAAATAGACAAATAAGAAAAACAGATAGAACAATTACAAAAAGACGCGCAGCGCGGTTTCGGTGCAAAACTGAAAGTACAAAATCAGACAGGGAAGTGGGTGCTTCACCCTGCAGACGGACGAATCCCACGGATTCCTACTGAGCCCCGAAATAGCGGGCTCCCCAGATCCCTGAGGCATCCCCCAGGGTGGTGGGGGAGAAGTCCAAGCTCGTCAGCTCCTTCTCGAGCCGCCCAAATACTGAACGGTCACGGATCCGAACCGACTTTCTTTTTTTTTTTTTTTTTTTGGTTTTTCGAGACAGGGTTTCTCTGTGTAGCCCTGGCTGTCCTGGACTTGCTTTGTAGACCAGGCTGGCCTCGAACTCACAAAGATCCACCTGCCTCTGCCTCCCAAGTGCTGGGATTAAAGGCGTGCGCCACCACCGCCCGGCTTCGAACCGACTTTCAAATGCAGCGCAAACGAAACGAAAGACAGACGAGAGTCAGAAACAGACAAAACAAATACTGGCCAGCTTAACTCCCGGTGGGCTCTTAGCCGGCTTGGGCAAGGGTCCCAAGGAGATCTCGGTGGAACCTGCAAATGAAAGACCTCCGAAATGGGGACACTGCCTCTGGGGCCCAGCGTCCAAGAACAGAGACCAAGACCACCAGATGCAAGTGCAAGAGGCAACTTTATTGTTCACACAGGCGCCTGGGACGCTACAGCCTTCAGGTGACTGAGCGTCCCGGGCTAGGTTGAGGGTTGATTATATAGGGTTGGGGTAGCAAGAAGCAGGCTTACAGAAGCAGATGCATGGTTACAGGGTTCTCATTGGTCGATTTAAATGAGGCCATGGGTTCAGGTTAGGGACAAACTTGGCATTTCTGAAATCAGACAAGGCTACCGTTAGCACACTCTGGACTTTCTGATAAGGCTACCGTTAGCACACGGGACTTTCTGATAAGGCTACTTTCCTATTGCCAGTGAGTCAGCCCCCAAGTGTCTGTCCACAGATATCCTGTCTTTGCTGGGCCTTGCCCAGCATGGAAAGTCGCCATTCCATAACAAGCAACAGCATGGTAACTAACAGATAGGCGCGCTTAGCCGGGGTCTTTCACTGGCTAAAGGTTGCACAGTCCAGAGTGTCCGCCTCTGACTGTGCTTTCCTCCCAGCTCTCCCAACCTGACTGTGGGGTTTCACTGAACCCAAGTGTTTTCAGAAATGCCTGAGAGTTGAGCCTCACAGCCTCACAGTCGTTTTTCCATTCTGGTCACTGGAGACAAAATTCCACAGGTTGCTCTTGGCCCTCTGTGGCTATGTCATCTTACCTCAGGCACCTCTGCTCCGAGTCCCCACAGGGTTCTTTTTTTTTTTTTTGAGACAAGATCTCTCTGTTTAACAGTTCTGACTGTCCTGGAACTTCCTATGTAGACCAAGATGGCCTCAAACAAAGATCCTCTTGCCTCTGCCTCTGAGTTCTGGAATTAAAGCCACACCCCACCATGCTTGGCTAGCCCCACAGGGTTCTTTAATGTGGTGTGACATTTCTGCCACACACACATGTAATAGTGGAATAAATAAGTGACGTTTGTAAAATTAACATTGGTTTAAAAACAAACAAAACAAAACAAAAACATTGTTGAGTATGGTGGTGCATGCTTTTAATTCTAGCCCTCAGGAGGCAAAGGCAATTGTAATGCTGTAAGTTCAAGGACAGACTGATCTGCATGGAATTCCAGGCTAGTCAGAGGTACTTAGTGAGACCCTATCTCAGTAAACAAACAATCTGTGGTGGTTTGAATAGGTATGGTCCCAATAGACTCATATGTTTGAATGTTTGGCCATAGGGAGTGGGCACTATTAGGAGGTGTGGCCTTATTGGAGGAGGTGTGACCTTGTTAGAGAAAATGTGTCACTGTGAAGGCCGGGCTTTGAGGTCTTAAATGCTCAAGCTAGGCCCAGTGTAGAATCCAGTCTCCTTCTGGCTACCTTCTGATCAAGATATAGAACTCTCAGCTCCTACAGCGTCATGTCCAAGAGTTTGGGCCTTGATGGTGTGCCTAAAACTCCTGTCCAGCCAGGATGGAGATGCACATGGATAACTCATGGAAATCTGTAGTTGGAACAGCTGAACTGACCAGTCTACCCCCATCTTATCTCTGCCCAATAAAGACTGCTGAACCCTTAGAGAAAGACCCTTACAGTGACAGTTCTTGGGACACTACTGTTATATAGGAGCTTTGCTGGCTTCCTTTCTTTTAAGTTTTATTCTATAATAAAACTACCTCTATATGCTGGCAAGATGGACCAGCCTGGTGACCTGAGCTTGATCCATGGAACACACACACACACTAAATAAAATAAAAGTTGTTTGTTTTTTGGGTTTTTTTTTTTTTTTTAGGAACTCCTTCCTAAAACTCATCATTTGTCCATGAAATTAATTCTTCAGGTTCACAAAACAAAGGATCCCCAGAAACCTCTGACCTTAATGTCTTTTTGATTGCTTTGATAAAACACCATGATCAAGGATACTTATATAAGAAAGTGTTTAGCCGGGCGGTGGTGGCGCACGCCTTTAATCCCAGCACTTGGGAGGCAGAGGCAGGCGGATCTTTGTGAGTTCGAGGCCAGCCTGGTCTACAAAGTGAGTCCAGGACAGCCAAGGATACACAGAGAAACCCTGTCTCGAAAAACCAAAAAAAAAAAAAGAAAGTGTTTAAATGGGTTTATCATTTCAGAGGATTAGAGTCCACGGTGACAGAACAAAATGTTGGTGACAGGAGCAGCTGAGAGCTCACTCGTTGACCTGAAAGTAGGAGGCAGAGAAAGCGAGCACTCTGGGAATCACATGGGTCTTTTAAAACCTCAAAACATGTGCCTGGGATCACACATCTCCTCCAACAAGATCCAACCTCTTAATCCTTCCCGAGCAGTTCCAACAACTGGGAACTAAGTGTTCAAATACATGAGCCTATGGGGGCTATTCTCATTCACACTACCACACCTATGGTGGCTTTTGTGGCTGTTGATTGACCACAAACTGCTGAGATATATTCACTTGATATGAGAAAGTCTCAGTACGCTCAAGGGCCCACCGATCCCCCCCCTTTTTTAGTACACACCCAAGAGGTTGAGGCTGCCTTCGCTTCTCACGAGACTTTTTCAACAAATGGTGTGTGTGTGTGTGTGTGTGTGTGTGTGTGTCTTTTAAAGTTATTTTGTTCAAGGGATGTTTACCTATATATAAGCTTAAAAGATTAAGAAAAACATCAGTATACTTGTTTTTATCTAAAGAATTTTTCTTTCACAAGTGAGATTACAAGGTAGTTAATGAGTTCATCAGCTTTGTAGATAAGGAAGGAATGCTGAGAAACTAAAAGTAAATCAATAAAGATCACACTGTAACCTTGATCCCATGCAGAGAGGCCTTGGGGCAGAGATTTCCCAAGAGTCTCTTGTGCTCCTCCCTTCAGCTGTCAGATGTGTTTGACAGGTGTGTAAGAGTTCATGGCTAACCTCCCAAGAAAACATGCAAAAGGCTTTCCACATGCAACTGTCAAAGGAATGAACCTGAGGACAAAGAACTCTGTAAGGACCGGAATGTGTAAGGTTTCTCCTCTTTAAAAATGGGGTGGGGTATTTTCTAATAAGGGGGGATATGGAGCCTGAACCAGCCATCTCCTTTAACCAGGCAAATGGAGGGATTGGGATACCAACTCAGCCTCAAAACCTTCAACCTACAATTTGTCCTGCTTACAAGACGTGCTGGGGTAAAGAAGTTGTAGCACAGAAATTGTGGGAGTGGCCAATAAATAATTGGTCCAGCTTGAAACCCATGTCTTGAGAGGAGCCCAGGCTTAAAACACTGCCTGAAGGACCAGGATCCAGAAGCTGGATACCTAGGATAGAATCAAACAGGACTAGGGGGGGAAAGTCAATAAAATGAATCCTAATGATATTCTGCTATACTCTAGACATAATAATTGTCATTACAGAGGCTTTTCCAGCAAGTAATAGAAATAGATGCATAGACCCACAGCCAAACATTAGGCAGAACTCAGGATTCCTGCAGAAGAGGGGGAGGAAGGATTATAGGAGCCAAAGGAGACGAGAACACCACAAAAAAAAAAAAAAAAAAAAAAAAAAAAAACCCACAGAATCAACTAACCTGGACTCAAAGGGACTTACAGAGACTGAACTGACAACCGGTGAGCCTGCATGGGTCTGGCCTAGGCCCTCGGCACATGTGCTACAGTTGTGTAGCTTGGTTTCTTGTGGGACTCCTAACAGTGGGAGAGGGGGCTGTCTCTGACTCTGTTGCCTGCTTTTGGGACTCTTTTCTTCCTACAGGGTCACCTATTAAGGTCCAGCCTTAATATGAGGGGAGGTGCCTAGTCTTATTGCAACTTCATATGCCAAGTTTGAGTGATATCCCTGGGAGGCCTGCCCTTTTCTGAAGGGGAATGGAGGAGTGGATAGAGGAGGTGTGTGAGTAGGAGGGAGAGACTGGGAGGCTCTAATAAAAGGAAAAAACAGGAAATCTTTAAGACAGAATGATATCTCATTTTGCTTTGGATAGATTTAATAAAAACAAACAACAAAGCCAGTGGTGGTGGTACACATTTTTAAATCCAACCCTTGGAAGGCAGAGGCAGGAGGTTCTCTGTGGGTTTGAGGCCAGCTTGGTGTATACAGTGAGTTCCAGGGTAGCCAGGACTAGTAGAGAAACACCATCTTGAAAAAACAAAAAACAAGCAAACAAATAAAAACCTGTTGATCCCTGTAAAAGAGTGTGGAAGTAATGGAAACTACCTGGAACCAAGTCATACTTGGCACACACACACATGCACACAAGTACGCACGCATGCACGCACACAGGGGCACACACACAACCCATGAAAGGAATGGTTAAGTTGTCTCAACTAAATCTACGCTTCTTCTGGCCATTGTCTCATGGTTTTCTTAAACTATACGACAACCCCAGCCATAGGGAGAATGAAACTGGACTTTTTGTCTCTGCTCAGGCCCAAGGGAGAGAATAACAGAAAAGAAACTGAGGAGCGGATGAAGTCCTGCATGAACGTGCATTGCTGACATGAGCAACACTATGTCAAGGACCCCAATGCTTCAAACCCATGGGAAAGGCAACACCCTCCCTTGGTCCTTGGACTACGCTGAGAATGGTTGACCTTTGGCTAAAACCGGAGTGTGTACAAAGTACCAACTGTAGTTTCCTCTTCCTGGATGACTGAAATCTGAGACTGCTCCCCTACCGAGATTAGCTAACCCCATTCTTGTGCTAAATTCTGAGTGCTGTTGGTGCCTCTCCATCAGAGCAAACAACTTACCTAACCCTAGGTTTTCTGTCTTGTTGGGTCTGCATTCCTCTGTCACCCCAGTCAGGCAAATCACTAATCTTGCAAGTAGTGGCAAGAAATATAAGCCCCATGCGTGTCACGTTTCTTAAAGATTGATTAATGATTGATGTATATGGATGATTTGTCTGCATATATATCTGCACACCAGAAGGATATTGGATCCCGTGAGACTACAGTTACAGATGCTGTGAGCCACTTTATGGGTAATGGGATTTGAACTCAGGACCCCTGGAAGAGAAGTCAGTGCTCTTAATTGCTGAAGCATTCCTGCAGGCCTGCCTGACACATTTCTAGCTGGTTTTGTCCAGTTCTTTTCTTTTCCTTATTAAGATTTTGTTGCTGCTGCTGTTGTGTATGAGTGTTTTTGCCTGCATGTATGTCTGCACCACATGTATGCAGCACACACAGAGGCCAGAAAACAGCCGTGGCTCCTCTGAACTGGACTTAAGGACAGTGGTGAGCCATGTGGGTATTAGGAACTAAACTCAGGTCCTCTGGAAGAGCAAGTACTCTTAAGTGATGAGCCATCTCTCCAGCTCCTAATTCTTTTTCTAAAGATTATATTCTTGCATCCTTGCTTGCTCTTAATTAAACTCTCAACTAATTACCTTTCTACTTATACTCCATCTGAAAACTTCTTTTTCAAGAGCACAAGTACCAAACTGCTGCTGGGGTCGAGGCCAGAAAAAACCTGGAGTTTTCCCCATAACTGAATGGTCCTGATCTACTGTGACACGTTTAGAAACAGCATTCTATAGAGAGTTGGGGAAATACTCATTGGCCTGTGTCTTGTGGTCATTGCTGAACAGTTGCATAACAAGGTTCAGGGTCATCCTATCCCTGCATTTGCACCCAACATGGAGCCAAATGTTGCTTATAAAATAGACTTTCCCAGGCAAGGTCAGCCTAAAACTAGCAATGTAGAGCAGGGTGCAGCCTGATCCCAACACCCAGAAAAGATGTGAACATTCTAACCGTGCTTTCCTGTGTTTCTTTTATTACCCTCTATGGTCTCCCAACCCACAAAAGTTAAGAGGCTGAGTTGAAAGTTATCTCTCACTTAGCAGGGCATGGTGTCACAAGCCTTTACTCCTGAAAAGATAGATTTTTGGACTCAGGCCCCCAAAATGAAATGATGGACTTTAGACCCAAGCCCCCATCTCAGGCTGAGCAAAAGTTTGTAAAATTCCAATGCCCTGACCTGTCAGCGATCTTATTGTCTCATCACGCCCCCCCCCCTTCCCCTTGCTGTTGCTAGGAAATGACTAACACAACTGCCTAGCCCCAGGGTCTCCTTGAAGTCTTCCTGAGCAAACAACTGCCTAGCCCTGGAGATAAGCTCTCCTTGGACAAATAGCCAGACCAAAGTTCCTGATTCTCAAAGCAAAATCCCTTCCTCAGGATTTTTCAGGACCAATCCCTGAAACTACCCCACCAAAACATATATAAACCTAAAGCCTTATGAGTTCGGGGTCACCTCTCCCCCCTCCCTCAGGTGTAGGCAACCCCACGTGTGTTGGAACAATAAATTCCTCTTGCTTTTTGCATCGATTCAATGTCTGTTTCTCATTGAGGGTCAGCAAGAAGATGGGCGATACCCCTTTGGGGTTCAGCCTTACAGTCCCAGCACTTGGGAGGTACAGTCAGGTGAATCTCTGAGTTCGAGGCCAGCCAGTGCTACATTAGAAAACGTTTCTCAAAAAACAAAACAACAAATAAAAAGTTATCTCCCACTTCCAGTCTTGACCAAAGCCAAAAGTCTCTTTCTCTACTCCATTGGTACTCAGTCTCATTTTTGGTTCCCCAACTACAGGACAGGTAAAGATACAGTTTGGGAAGAATCTGGTAACAATTTTATACACAAACAAGTTTTCCTAAGCCTTTTTTTTTTTTTTTTGTCCCAAGAAACTGAAGTACAAGAAATACCATATTTTTTTCTAGATCAAATTAAATCTGATTGAGTGAGGACTCAAGGACTGATAGCAACTTACCATCCATCATCAGAGAGCTTTCTATGCCTGGAAGAGCCAAAGACATTTCCCAATTGTGCCGTGGCTTCTGTGGCATACTCTTTCACAGCAGATGAAATTGTGGTCTATTCAAGGGAAAGCTTCTTCTATGGCTTGGCAGTGTCTCTTCCAGCTACACTTGGGGAGCTTAAATTCTCACACCCAGGAAGCCACATGGCCACCTGTTGCCACATCAAAAACCACCTCCAGTGGAATTTTGACTCTTCCTCTAGCATATGTTGCTGGCTAACCAAACAAAGGATGTTCCTGATAATGAGAAACAGATTTTTTTTTTTAAAGGTGCTCCTGCTGAACTCGAAAATTGGTGCTTGGCTTTCACCCACACGACGATTGCTTTATTTGTCTGAACACATGGCCACTTTGTTTTACAAGCTTATTGTGTAAATTCATAAAAAATAAAACCACTCTTTTAATGCACAATTCTTTCTTAGGTATGAGGAAATAAACTATAGGGATTTCTTTAGAATTTCTGCAATTGACTAAGAATAAGAAAGTATTCTAGAAGTTGCCACGTTGTCTGAATGGCTTCTACCGTACCAAAAGTCCAAGGAACTTCTAATCAGTAATCAGTGGTGGAGTTCACTTAGGTGTGGATGTCTAACGACCCAAAACCCACTCAAGAGCTACAGCTCAGTACTCTCTGACCTTTCACAAACTAGGAAGTGTTTTTGCAGGTATTTACAATAAAACCCATCCATTTTAAATGCCAAAGCTGTTTAATTTGACACTGACAGTAGAGTGACAGTAGCTAAGCAGGGTTTGGCATTTGTTAGAGAAATCTTTCTCAAACATTAGCCTGCATCAGAACTACCTAAAAGGAATGGCAAAGCACAGATGTCCCGAGCCCTTGCAGCAGTGGTTCTCAGCCTTCCTGACACTGCGACCCTTCAACACAGTTCCTCCTGTTGTGGTGACCCCTAACCATAGAATTATTTCCTTGCTACTTCAGAGCTGTAATTTTGTTACTGTTATGAATCATAATGTAAATATCTGTGTTTTCTGATGGTCTTAAGCGACCCCTGTGAAAGGGTCATTCAACCCTCAAGGGGTCTCCACTCAAAGGTTGAGAACCACTGCCTTAGAGAGTTTCTGATTTGGTAAGCCTGGGATAAAGCCCCTGAAGTGCTTTGCCTACATGGTTCCAGTTGGTGCTGAGTTTTCTGGGGAACTCATATTGAGAATCCTGTGCTACATACAGGGAGGGGGAATTAGTGGCACAGCTAACTCTAAAATGGACACCTACACTTCTTATCCAGGGACAAAGAGAGCTTACAACTGTGCACATTTGTTTCACTCAGCGTAATTGTTTGAGAGTCATGCTATAATGTACACTGATAGTCCACTCCTAGCCAGGTATGGTGGTTAGCGCCTGCCCTTCCAGTACTTCAGAGGCAGAAGTGGGAGAATCACAAGTTTATGATATAAACCGCCTATCTCAACATATGACCGATTACTTTTCATTGTTGAGAAATGTTCTCTTTAATGGGTATGCCATGTTTTCTATGTCTACTAACCTGGTTTTATGGCTTGGATCTGAAATGTGCCTGATAGGCTTATGTTTTAGCTGTTTTCTGATGCTGGTAGTAGTAGTTGGTGGTGGTGGTGGTGGTGTGTGTGTAATGAGAAAACTACTTGGGAAATAACATTGATGAAAAGGAGAGGAACACAAATTTACATATATATTGACAAATTGTATGTTCATCAACTGCCATTATAATTACATGAGAGCTATGCACATGGAGAAGGAAGACAAAGCTTCTTCCATAAGTTATCTTTAGTTCACTGAAAGTATCAATAGATTCACTCATTGCAGCAATAGAGAGCCTGGGGTTATCCGAGCTATCCTGAGCTAGTGAGAGATGCTCCATACACTAGGACTCTCTGAAAGAAAGACAAATTTTTAATTTTCTGGGAACACAGAAGCGGGGAGTGGGGGGGGCAGAAATGTCAGTAAGCTTGTGGATGTGATGAATAATTAGACCAGAGAAAGTGTGCTGGAGATCTCAGGCCAGAGAGGTGTACAAAAAGATGGTCAGCTGGGGCTAGTGGATGGCTCTGTGGATAAAGGGGCTTGCTGACAACAGTGAGGACCTGGGCTCCACATGGTAGAAAAATAAAACTGATTCTTGCCAATTGTCCTCTGATCTTCACACATACATACTCAGCAAATAAATGTAATAAAAAATAATTTAAGAGATGGGAATCTGACATCAAGAAGTGACCTATGAGGCTTTGCTAAGAACAACTATGAGGCAGAGAACAACAAAGACGGTTGTGGGCAGGAAACTGTTATCCTGACCCAGTGCGGTGCAGGTACACTGGAAACCAAATGAAAAAATGCAAAGAACAGCCATGAAGCAGAAGAACAACAAAGAAGGTTGCCGGGCAGTGGTGGCACACGCCTTTAATCCCAGCACTTGGGAGGCAGAGCCAGGTGGATCTTTGCGAGTTCGAGGCCAGCCTGGTCTACAAAGTGAGTCCAGGACAGCCAGGGCTACACAGAGAAACCCTGTCTCGAAAAACCAAAAAAAAAAAACAAAAACAAAAACAAAAAACAAAGAAGGTCGTGGGCAGGAAGCTGTTATCCTGACCCAGTGCGGTGCAGGTACACTGGAAACCAAATGAAGAAAGTACCTATTACATTAAGGGAATGGAAAATGCCTGAAGAAAGATTTCAAATTTATTTTGTATTTATTAGTTCATTTACTCCAAGGGGCTGACTCTTCCCTCTTCCCCCACTCCATCCCCCTGTCTCTTGGAACTTGTTAAATAGCCCAGGATGGCCTCAAATACTGTGTAGGATAGGCTGGCCTTGAACTCACAGCAATTCTCCTCCCTCCACCTCTTCAGAGCTGGGATATAGGCATGCACCACCACATCTGGATTTTGCCACTAATTAAAATACTTCACTCTACTTTTCCTTAACCTATACCTTACAAAATCAGTGAATGACTGAGCTACTGACATGAGAAATACAACTAAGAACAAAATGACGGGAAGTCCTGTTAGGGTTCCAGAAATTCCTTTTCGCAATGCCTGGCATTTAGACAAAAGCCAGCATTCCCCAGGGACTTTAAGATAGTTCCTTCTTGGTAGAAGGAGTCATTCTCTTTCTCTCTGGCAGAAGGGGCATCTGGCTCTTCCACTAACCTGTGCCTGTGGTGCCGACTGGCACACCAAGGTCTATGTTAGCCTGCAGGACCCCTCACTCCCTACTCAGTACCTGTTGCACAGTTACCCTGGCTGGCATAGCCTGCTCTCCACCCTAAACCTCCAGCCCTGAGCTTCACTTCCTATACACATACACACACATACATAAGCATATACCACACAGAAAGAGAGAGAAAGGGAAGGAAAGGAGAGGGAAGGAAAAGAAAGGAAAAGCAAAAAAGAAAGAGAAATTACTGTTTTGGAAGGTGTTAGGGTTAGAGCCCAGGCAGTCCTCATAGGACAATTAAACATAGAGGTCACAATAAAAAGCAATACTCCATCCACACTGGGAAGAGACACAGAGGTATGGTGACCAGCCCTCTCCAAGTCTGTCTTCCTCCCCTTGAATGAAAGATGAAGAGCTGAACAGCTCCCATCAGAGTGTGTCCTGACCATCATTGTCCTCTGGGTCCCATCCCCTTGGGTAAGGTTTTAGACAAGTTGTCAGAGCTGTGTAGCATCTTTCTGAAGACAAGTTCCCTCTGACTGGCAGTGCCCTGCCTTTTTCCTCTCCAGTGTGAGGCTGCTAGGGAAATTCCATCACCTCAAGTCTGAGATAAATCAAAACAAAAAGAAAGCTATAGGGAAGGGCACAAGTATCTCATTAGAGTATCTTCATTCTTGGTGGGGCATGAGGGCACACATTTAATTCCAGTATTCGGAGAGCTAAGGAAGATGGGTCTGAGTTCAAAGCCAGCCAGGGCTACAGAGTGAGATATTGTCTCAAAAGAGGGAGACAAGCTGGGCGTAGTGGCGCACGCCTTTAATCCCAGCACTTGGGAGGCAGAGGCAGGTGTATCTCTGTGAGTTTGAGGCCAGCCTGGTCTACAAAGCGAGTCCAGGACAGCCAGGGCTACACAGAGAAACCCTGTCTCGAAAAACCAAAAAAAAAAAAGAGAGAGAGAGACAGAGGAAGGAAGGAAGGAAGGAAGGAAGGAAGGAAGGAAGGAAGGAAGGAAGGAAGGAAGGAAGAGAAGCTGAGAAGAAAAAAAGAAGGTGAGAGGAGAAAGAAGTATCCGCTTTATCGCTCCCAGCAGGTTACAAAGCCATCTATCTTCAGGACTTTTGTACCTGTGTTTGGCATGAAGGGGATGAGGAGATCACTCCTCATAGGAAATCTCTGGGCTGAAAATGGAAAAATTAGCTAGGCCTATTGGTGCATTCCTTTAATTCCAGCACTCAGGAAGCAGAGGCAGTCAGATCTCTGTGAGTTCGAGGCCAGCCTGGTCTAAAAAGTGAATCGAGGACAGCCAGGCCAGAGATACACAGAAAAGCCCTGTCTTGAAAAAAAAAGGAAAAATTATAAAAATGTTTATTTTTAATGAGTTTTTATTGTAACATTAATACATGTCAATGAAAATAGCATAGTATATGAACACGGCACAACACAGATTTCTTCCCCATTTATCATGCAGTGAGTCCTCTGGTGTCTATGAGCCTCTTTCTAAGTTCCCAGACACTCCATTCATAGCCTTATATTTCAATGAATTTTTCCAGGTGTCAAATGCCTAGAATTCTAGTGTTGGAAGGATGTGCAAAATTATCTAGTTCAACCTCAAGATAAATTTAGACGCTTCTTCCATGGCACACATGACAGATGGCCACCTAGCCATCAGGCAGAGTGATATTTCTAGCAACAGAAAACTCAAAAATCCATGTGACAGATGCTTCAATTTTTGGACACTTCCAGTGATTTGAAATTTGCAACACAGGCTAAAATCAGCCTTTCCAAAATGTCTGTCAACTGCTTCTAGATCCACTCAGACAGAGAGCACATCTATTTCTTCTCAAACCCACCCACCTTCCTAGTCTCCCTTCAGCCTATCTAGAGGGAAAGTACGAATGTTGATCCTTCTCCTCCCTAGGCTGAAGGAGTTCTCTGTTCTTCTGAAAACGAACCAGTCAGACATGTAACTTCTCTGTGTTCTCTTTTGCAAGACTAGCCCAGGCTGGCCTCTAACTTGCAGTTCTCCTGTCTTATTTTTTGAGTACAAAGATTACAGAACTGTCGCTATGCCTGGCTTGATTTATTCCTTGATTTGCTTTATTTCAAGCATGAGCCTCTCAGCACCAAGTTATCAGGCAAATCAATGAAATAGTATTATTGGTGGGTTATTAGAATGGTACATGTACATATCTACAAAATCAAAATGTGTAATGTTTAGTCCTGCATTCTAGTTTCCCATCTTTGGATAAATGAATGACAGCCTATGACAGCCTTTCATGGTTGAGGGTTTGTTGTTTTGTTTGTGTGTTTGTCTTTTTTTTTTGGTTTTTCAAGACAGAGTTTCTCTGTGTAGCCCTGGCTGTCCTGGACTCACTTTGTAGACCAGGCTGGCCTCGAACTCACCAAGATCCGCCTGCCTCTGCCTCCCAAGTGCTGGGATTAAAGGCGTGCACCACCACCGCCCGGCATGTGTTTGTTTTTTAAAGGGGTCCTTCCTGTTTCCCAGGCTGGTCTTGTCCTCGTAGGCTCAAGAACCTTGTTTTGCCTCGGCCTCCCTAGTAAGATGGTATTTCATGTATACATCACTGTACCTCACATTTATGGGATTTTTCCCCCCATACTGAGACACAGGTGCACAATATAGTGGTTTTTTTCCATTTAACAATATATCGGGGTTGGGGATTTAGCTCAGTGGTAGAGCGCTTGCCTAGCAAGCGCAAGGCCCTGGGTTCGGTCCTCAGCTCTGGAAAAAAAAAAAAACAAAAAACAAAATAACAAAAAGACCAAAAAAAAAACCAAGGTAACAATATATCATAAACACTTTTTCTAAGTAGTATGTAGAAATACACAGCATTCTGTTAAGTGATCTGTAATGTTTAACAGTATAAATTTGTAAAATTTATTCAAATATTCACCCCATATTAATTCAAAGGATAAACAAAATCTGATACAGGGTGTACCTTTCCAATCAAGTTGTTATATTCTGCTGCTTTTATGTCTGTAGGCTCTTTTTTTTTTTATAGAAGTGGAATTACTGAATTAAAAAAAATGATGTTTGCATCTCTAGTAGCTTATGACCAGACACCGACTAGTTTTGCCAGCCAATACTGGTTCTGAATAAAGTATATGGAAGGGGTGGATCTTCATCTAGGAAAAAAAAAAAAAGTTAAAACCCTCCGATTCACTGCTCACATGAATACGCAATAACTAATTACACAAAGATTAAAGCTTAAAGTGCAAATCCACACGGAACCATTAAAATGGCAAAAAAAAATTGAATCCATACGCACACACTTATTTAACATCCAGCTGATGATGTCTTTTTTAAGAAATACTTTAAACTTGGAAGCCATGAATGAATAGATGAGTTCCACCACATAAACATTTAACACATTACACAGTCTCCAGATAAATAGTAGGCTGGGAGATAGTTTTACAAACTACAACAAAGCAAATGTGTTAGTGTATAAACTGACAATATGACCACTCCGTGGTATGGTCAAGAGGAAGGTAGATATGAAAGAACAGCCGAAGTCACCTGGAAGAGTCCAAAGCAGAGAAAGAAGTAGACTGAGAATGGCCAGCAGATTGTTCATGGTCAGGACTATCTGCAAGAAAGGGGAGAATAGCAGGGATAGAGAATAGAGAAAGTATACTGAGAGAAGCAGGAGCAGAGCAGAGACCAAAACAGCACATAGAAAGAATAGCAGGGTTATAAGGAGAACGTAGCAAGGGGAGGGAAGCCCATGAGCTGGAGGGAGATTAGGGTAGGGGAGGAGGTGAGAAGGGCTAATAGGTAAACTTTGAGATGTGTGACAGGCACTTGTGATATTGAGGGAGCCTGGAGGTCAACATGAGCTTTGATGTGGGAACAGACACCACAGGGAGCCATCTGACCCTTCTGACCAGAGGTAAGGGAAATGACTCCTTTTGATAGACAGGAAACCAAGTTCACAGGTTCCTGAGAAATGTCGGCTTTTATCTAAGTGCCAGGAATCCTCCTGTGGTCCAGGCTGAGCTCCTTGGACTGCCTTTTGGAGTTTGTGAATTGGAGTTTTCTCGGGACTTGACAGCTAATATATAAGTATTTCCTTCAAATTAATGCAAAACAAATATACAAGATGTCGCAAAACATAGGAACAAAAGCTCATAGTGAAATATTGTCAGGCTGGAGAGATGGCTCAAAAGTTAAGAGCACTGGCTGCTCTTCCAGAGGTCCTGAGTTCAATTCCCAGCAACCACATGGTGGCTCACAACCATCTATAATTCGATCTGGTGCCCTCTTCTGACCTACAGGCATACATGCAGACAGAACACTTTATACATAATAAATAAATAAATCTTTAAAAAAAAAAAAG
Organism: Lophiomys imhausi; assembly: GCA_907164525.1. Lineage (NCBI taxonomy): Eukaryota > Metazoa > Chordata > Mammalia > Rodentia > Muridae > Lophiomys > Lophiomys imhausi. The sequence goes on from CAJQZJ010009141.1 coordinate 8,968,398, forward strand.
AAAGAAAGAAAAAGAAATATCGTCAACAAATGTCTAAAATGGCCAGCCGGGCGGTGGTGGCGCACGCCTTTAATCCCAGCACTTGGGAGGCAAAGGCAGGTGGATCTCTGTGAGTTCGAGGCCAGCCTGGTCTACAAAGTGAGTCCAGGACAGCCAGAGCTATTACACAGAGAAACCCTGTCTCAAAAAACCAAAAAAAAAAAAAAAAAAATTCAGGCAAGAGCCAGAGTATAGCATAAAGGACAGAGAGTATGTTTGTTTTTGTTTTCAGATTTATTTTATCAGATCTATGAGTGTTTTGGCCACATACAAATTTGTGCACCACACGCATGTCTGATGTTTGCAAGTAGTTGTTAATTACCACCCACGAGGATGCCGGGAACTCAACCCAGGTCCTCCACAAGAGCACCAAATGGTCTTCAGCTCGAAGGCAGAGTTTTTACAGAATACCAAAGGGGCCAGCTCAATGAAACCACTTGCATATTGCCAGGGTGGATGACAGCTAGAGAGACAGACCATTATGCTGTTTTCCAGAGTCTCTGGAACAGACTGTCATTCATTATCCAGTCCAAGTGATTGACGGGCTTATTTGTATTAACATTTGTTTTGTTTGTTTTGCTTGAGACAAAGTCTCACTGTGTTGCTGTGGTGGGCCTAGAACTTGCTTTGTAGACAGAGATGGCCTAAAACTGCTTCTGCCTCCCAAGTGGTGAGATTAAAGTGTATGCCACCACACTCAGCTTGAATAAACTCCTAAAGGAGGGGACAATAGTTCCTATCTTTTGGGGAAATTAGAACTGTCAAGTCTCCACCCAGGAGGAAAGGTTGAACTCAGAAACCATCCTTTGAATTAGTTTCCCCTTAGTAGACCTCAATAAAGAACAGATATCTCCAGAGTTTCCAATATTTTAAAGTTTAAGGAGGGACAATTATGACGCTTCCTTTTCTAGTGTCACTACGGAAACAGAGGGTGGATCTGATTCTGATTCTGAGGAAATCCATTCACAATGGCCTCCAAGCCTACCTACTGAAACCTGTCTATCCACCTAATACTAAGAACAACAGACCTTATGCTACAAACTAAGTGTTGAGCAGGATGTATCCTTCCCTGCACTAAATATTTTATGTGCTTCTGTATTAGATATTTACTTAATAAAAATTAAACTCTGGCCGGGCAGTGGTGGCGCATGCCTTTAATCCCAGCACTTGGGAGGCAGAGGCAGGCGGATCTTTGTGAGTTCGAGGCCAGCCTGGTCTACAAAGTGAGTCCAGGACAGCCAGGGCTACACAGAGAAACCCTGTCTCAAAAAACCAAAAAAAAAAAAAAATTAAACTCTGTATTAAATACTTTATGATACTTGCACAAGGATTAAATCACCTTAATGACATATTTCTTAACCTTTTTAAAAAATTTTGTTTGAGTGTATGTATGTGTATGTGTATGTATGTATGTATGTATGTATGTATGTGTATGTGTGTGGGTATGTATGTATGTATGTATGTATGTATGTATGTGCACCAGCATGCCTGATGCCCAAGGAAGATAGAAGAAGGTATGGGTTCTCCTGGAACCGGATGAAGAGTGCTGGAACTGGTCGTGAGTCTTTTGCAAGATCAACAAGTGCCCTCACCGGCTGTGCCATCTCTCCAGTCAGGTCTTGATAATCTTGGAGGATACAGAGTTTCTCTGACTCCATCCCTGACTCTTGCCCAATAGAGAGAGACAGACTAGGTATTCCTCTACCACAGTAATTCTCAGACTTAAAGAAAAAGGTTTAAGTGTGCGTGTGTGTCTGCCTGTGTGCACATTAGTGTCTTTGGGTGTCAGAGGTGTTGGATCTCCCTGAAGATGGAGTTACCCGCAGTTGGAAGCCATCTGATGTGGGTGCTGGAAATTAATCTTAAGTCCTTTGGAAAAACAGTATACCTTCTTAGCTGATAAGTCATCTCTTCTGCCTCAGTTCTCAGGTGTTTTTTGTTTTGTTTTGTTTTGCTTTTTTAGGTTTTTTGAGACAGGGTTTCTCTGTGTAACACCCCTGGCTGTCCTGGAACTCACTCTGTAGACCAGGCTGTTCTTGAATTCACAGAGATCTGCCTGCCTCTGACTCCAGAGTGTTGGGATTAAAGGCGTGCGCCACCACACACGGCCAACTTCCCAGGAGTTAAATTTTTTAAAAATTACTTTGATGTGTATGGATATTTGACTGTATGTCTACACGTACACCATATGGATGTCCTGTACCCAAAGAAGCCAAAAGAAGGTATCAGATGCCATAGATCTGGAGCTACAGATAGTTGTGAGCTGACCTATGGGTGCTAGGAACTGACCTTGGGTCCTCTGCAGGAACACCAAGTACTCTTAATCTCACCAGGCCGCAAATGAGAGAGATGTTTTGTTTTTGAGACAGGGTCCTGCTAGTGTAGCCCTGCCTGGCCTGAAATTCACAGAGCGCTGGGATCAGAGGTGTACATCACCATGCCCTGACACTTGAAGGATTTGTGGGCTCAAGGATTGCTTTCTATATTAACAAAAAAAGAAAGAAAGAAATTGAAGATTTTCTACTCCTAACCCCTGACATTCAGAACTTTTAAAAAAGATCTCCAGGTGATAATTCTGTGCAGCCAGAACAGAGTAGTGTTGCAGAAGGTTTCTCTCACCAAAACATCCTCACTTGCCTCACTTCAAAATGTAGGAAGGGGCCAGGTATGCTGATACACAAAACAACTTTAGTCCCAGCACCCTTGAGGCAGAGGCAGACAGATCCCTGTGAGTTTGAGGTCAGCCTGGTGTACATAGCATGGTCCAGAACAGTCAGAGCTACATAGCGAGACCCCTCCCTTAAAAAAAAAAAAAAAAAGCAGTTGGGAGTGGGGGGAGCTAGTTCAGGGAGCAAAGTGCTAGCTTTGTAGCATGAGGCCCAGAGCTTGCTCCCCTGCTTCCTTGCCCATAGCACTTTGAAAAGCTCCTCCATTTTGGTTAAATAGTGGCAGGTCCGGCCCCTCAATCTCCACCAACCCTGGAAACCACTGTAATTAGCATTCCAGACTTGTTTTTCTAAATTCCTGCCTCAGTCCTCTGCAGACCCCTGATAATGGCTGGCCACAGGATGTGTTTGTGGATCACCTGGCATTCTTTCACTCACTACTCAGCATTCCTTGGTCACTCCTAGCAATGGCCAACGTTCACCTTTTACAAAGAAGCCTTTTAATCTCCCCTCCACCCTACTTCTGCCGCTATGCCTACTAGAGCTTGTAAACAGATGATGGGTGAGCTCTGATTCTCCCCCCACTCCAGACAGGGTTTCTCTGTGTAGCCTTGGCTGTCCTTGAACTCCCTCTGTAAACCAGGCTGGCCTCGAACTCACAGAGATTCACTTGCCTCTGCCTCCTGAGTGCTGGGATTAAAGGCGTGCACCACCATACCCAGCAATTACAGACAGCTGTGAACTGCCATGTGGGTGCTGGGATTTGAACCTGGGTCCTTTGGAAGAGCAGTTGATGCTTTTAACCCCTTGAGACATGTCTCCAGTCCCAATGACAGTAAGTTTTAACTTGAAGTTTCTATGCTGACACTTTGATGGATGAAGATTATCTAGGAAGAGTGCTTAAGAGAGAAGCTTCATAAATGTTTTCTGATTGCTCAACTCGATGTTCAACTTGTTTTCTCTTATGATTTTCTTCTATCTTTCCAACATTGTTCATTAGGGAGTATAAGTGTTCAAAGGCTACTGATATGCCTGTGATAGATGCCCACGTGTGTCTGCAGATTTAAAAGAAAGGTTACTCTTTTGTTTTTTTCTCACCTATTACCTAGTCACAGGCTTTTAGGCAGTTTTCAGTTACAGAACTATAGCCTCTCTCAGAATCCTCCATCTTTTTGCCTGCCCTTAAAATCTAAGACTTGCCAAGGCTTTGATGATCAAAATCTAACTGCTGGCAGGTCCCTGCCTTCAGATAGATGAACACCTTCTGTCGCCCCTTTTCTACTTCCCCCTTGGGGTAACCTGGTCTATTGGGAACCTACCTGGACTAGAGGGAGGGGAGCTTGGCCTGGCTTGTGTGACTGCAGTGCAGGATCTCAGTCAGGGATGAATGCACGGGGCAATGAACACACCCGGGAACATCTTCAGTTTATAAGGGGGAGATGGGGTTATTTATGCCCCTGGGAAGGTGGTGAGGGTCTCTGGGGCAAGGTTTGTGTGGCTGAGTACCATTGGCCAGGGCAGGGGTGTTGGAAGATGCTTCAACTGCATACTCAGGAGTCGTGGGGTGGGGTGGGGGTGAGGCACCCTTATAAGGTCAAACAAGGAGTGGAGCCTCAGGACTCTCAGGGTAATAAATTCTTGCTAGGGTCAACAATGGTGGGGGAGCCAGCTTTATGGCTTGCCAGGTTGGGAGGGAGGAGGTAGCCAGCCCCTGATGTCCTCATGTTTGAGTAATCCAACGTTGAAACTCCCTCAACCCTCTTCCATAATTCTGGGCCATTACAGTCCCCATAACCTTCAGATCCTTGTTTAAGAGAATTTCCCATTTCTGGCCTCAAGGAGACTTTGGTCCTGAGCCTAACTTGGTGGAATATTGGAGGACCGGGTGACCAGACAGAATTTAAGAATGGACAGTGGAAAACATGGCCCTCCACATACATATTTCATTGGCACCACAACCAGCCTCCTGGAAGGTTTTCACCAGGGTTTGCTGAGTGAAGGCAGCGTGTTTCCTGTGGCCCTTCAGTTCCAGTTCAGTTATCCCCACTCTTTCCTGCTGAGCACTGGAGCCGGCCAAACAAAGGGTGAGCCCAGAAGGGAGGAGCATAAGCTTTGTAGGTCTGTCTAGGGTGGATCATAGGCTTTGTAGGTCTGTCTAGGGCTCTACAGCTCCATCTACTGCTTGAGGATACAAGTCCTGGCCTCAGCACATGGGATTTGCCAAGAAGCTGCAAATTTCCTGGAATGCTGGGTCCTAGTTTCCCTCTAGGAAAACTAGGATTTTAGGATTAAGGCTTTATTCCAGGCAGGTACTATGCTAGGTGCTTCATTTTCTTGTTTAAAACATGCACTTTATCTGTGGGGGATAGGGACAATGTGTGCTTATAGAGGTCAGAGGACAGTATGTCAAAGTCAGTTCTCTCCTTCCAGAAATCTACGGATCCAGAGATCAAACTCAGGTCACCAGGCTTGGTGGCAAGTAACCTTACCCACTGAGCCCCAGTGAGTATTTTGTAACACTATTTAACCCCTCCTCAAGGTATGAAATAGAACATCTCTTAACGTGGAAATTGAAAGCCAGATTATTTAAATCCCTTGCTAAAGCCATCTACCTAGTAAGTGGTAGAACAAGAGAATCGAATTTTGGTTTAATGTGCTTTACTAAACAAACATTTTAACTGTACAATAGCCTTAAAATCACGGAAGAGTTGCAAAGGTGGTACAGTTTGTTCCCTATAAACATTTGCCTGGTTTTTCTTTTGTCTAAACACCAAACTAATCTTGGTGCATTGCTATTAACTGAACTCCAGACTACCCCTACTAGCTTTGACCATAAATAACCAAATTTCCAGATTAGATTTCACCTTCTCACTGAACTGCTAATTTATTTGTTTAATCCAAGACTCAACCTGGGACATCACATTATACCAAAGAGTTAATGTATTTTTGTTTGTTTGATTGGTTAGTTTGGTTTTGTTTGGTTCTTCTGTATAGCCCTGACTGTCCTGGAACTCACTCTAGAGACCAGACTGGCCTTGAACTCAGAGATCTGCCTGCCTCTGCCTCCCAGGTACTGGGATTAAAGGTGTCCACCACCACCACCTGGCTCTAAATATGCTTTTGGGCATTACTCAAACCTGCTTACTCTACCATTTGCAGCTTCAACCTTGCACTTCCTTTGAGACTTTGCACCACACCTAAGAGAGATAAGAAATCTAGATCCCAAAAGGAGCAGCTATAAAAGCCACATCTTCTGGGCATCTCTGAAATACATTCTCCAGAGCTAGCTTAGCAGGGCACTGCTGTTACTCTAAAGAGTAGACTGCTGCTAGAGTCTTTGTAGTTTTTTTTTTTTTTTTTTTGGTTTTTCGAGACAGGGTTTCTTTGTATAACAGCTCTGGCTGTCCTAGTCTCACTTTGTAGACCAGGCTGGCCTCGAACTCACAGAGATCTGCCTGCCTCTGCCTCCCAAGTGCTGGGATTAAAGGCGTGTCCCACCACCACCTGGCTTGTAGTATTTTTTTTAATGCTAGATGCCAAATCCTTTCTTAAAGAGGCAAAATGCCCATCAAGACAAAGTCCTGAAACAAATAAGAGAGTTAAACTTGGTTCAGCAGAACTTTCCGCAAATTTCAGTCATCGGAGTCCCACCTTCATGTTTTTATCGCTATCTGTAGATGATCTGTGTTCTCAACCTTTTTCATTTAAATCTGTTCACTTTAAAAAGATACTTTGAGCTAGGTTTGGTGGCGCACGCCTTTAATCCCAGCACTTGGGAGGCAGAGGCAGATGGATCACTGTGAGTTCAAGGATACCCTGGTCTACAAAGCAAGTCCAGGACAGCCAGAGCTACACAGAGAAACCCTGTCTCGAAAAAAACAAACAAAAGATACTTTGAAGGAAATTTTATGTCACTACAATAATGGAAAATCAAACCCATTTTCCAAAGTCAACAATTTGAAAGTGAGAAACAATATTTAGTCTCAGCCCAGAACTTTCTAAATTTGTCTCACTCAGTCCCAGTGGTTAACATTTGACAGTTTGGGGAATACTGCTTAACAGAACTTCATTTTCATTATAGCTGTTTACATCCTGGAGACAGTTTGAGAACACTGGTATGGTTGGGTCAGCACAGAGGGCTGGAGTATAAGGAGGAATGCCTGGGGCTACTAAAGGCAGCAGTAGTAAATGACAGGCTAGCAGAGTTTGCAGGTCTCTTGCTTGTGTGTTAGGCTCTCCCTGTATATTATCTCATTTGATCTCAGAACAACTCTGTGAGGAGGAAGATAGACTCCTCCTCCTACTCCCAATCTTGGACTAAAACAAACTGGATAGCACTTGGATGATCAGAGATCCGAATTCAGGCATGCTGTTCATAGCACAGCCTATTTTCTTAGTCCTTATCCACATCCTGGAAGATGGTATGGATGTGGGTTCTCAAGGTGTAGAGAGCTGCGACGTGCCGCGCCCTAAAGATGGCGCCGGTTTCCACCTTCCACCAGCCCGACGGTGAGCGCTCTCGGTGGTAAACAAGTCCATATTTGGCTAAGACCGCTGATCTGGCTTGCTTCCGCATACGTGGGCCTCTAAGATAGCACCACATGGCTTTACTTGATTGGCTGTTCATAAAGTATTTAGCCTGTGGGTTGGGTCTGCCCAGGCATTCGGAAGACTGTTTTCAAGGGACCTGAATAAACTGCTGGAGAAGAGCTTTTGCGAGTTGCGTCGTCCTTGCTGGTCGAGGGGGACGCGACAAGTGGTGGCCCGTACGGGGAACCAAAAAAGACTCAGAACTCCTGCAGTCAGGGGCAGCGTGCTGGTAAATTCCTGGGATAAATTGGGACAATAAAGTTTCACGGAAATAGCGAACACAAGGTAAAGTTTCGCAGAGAGAGCGAACAAAAGGTAAAGTTTCGCGGAGATAGTGAACAAAGGGTAAAGTTTCGCGGGGAAGCTGCGAACTGAAAGTAAATTTTTAATCATGGGATTGTCTGAGTCACATCCAATTTTTCTGGCTCTTCAGGAGCTACTTTTAGCTAGGAATTTGAAAATTAAGAAGTCTACCCTAGAGAGATTTTTGAATGAATGCGACTCCGTGGCTCCGTGGTTTGCGGTGTCCGGGAATCTTACGGTATCCTGCTGGGACAAATTAGGCAGGGATTTGGATTTTGCTTGGGAGCAAGGTACTCTGAAGCATGGAGTAAGACCGATTTGGAAGATGGTGAGGAGTTGTTTAGAAGATCAGAGATGCTGTAACGCGATCAAGGAGGGAGAATCAGCCTTGGAACTGCTGCAAGGGGAAAGATCTGAGCAGGTAGACAGTGAAAAGGAAAGTAACAAAGGCGAAAGACCTGAGCAGGCAGACAGTGAAAAGGGAAGCAAAAGGAAGGTCCCTCTCTATCCCGATCTTAGAGATTTTAGAGATTTTGAGGATTCAGAGGGCACGGATTCTGAAGAGGAGCTACACGCTCTAATAGAACAGTTGGAGAGGACTGCTATTAGAAAAAGGGAAAAGAAGCCGGGCGGTGGTGGCGCACGCCTTTAATCCCAGCACTTGGGAGGCAGAGGCAGGCGGATCTTTGTGAGTTCGAGGCCAGCCTGGTCTAAAAAGTGAGTCCAGGACAGCCAAGGATACACAGAGAAACCCTGTCTCGAAAAACCAAAAAAAAAAAAAAAAAAAAAAGAAAAAGGGAAAAGAAAAGGGTAAAAGAGAAAGCCACGTTGGCGATGGTTGGTGTAAGTAAAGCCGTTGCCGCGGCGCCTTCAACTCCCCCTCCATATCCAGAAGCCATTCAGATAGATCAGCCTGTTCAGTCCCTGAAAGTAGGGAGATCTTTCTGCCCGGGGATGTGGACACAAGTAAGAACAGAATTACAGTTTGCCTATCCGGTATACCAAGAACCACAAGGGAATAGGTACGAGGAACCGCTCGATTTTAAAGTAGTTAAATCCCTTGCAGAGTTGGTTCGTACCTATGGTACTACCGCTTCTTTTACAATGGCTCAAGTGGAAGCATTAAGCAGACATTGTATGACTCCGAGTGATTGGAGTGGCCTGGTCCGCGCCTGCTTAAGTCCAGGGCAATACTTAGACTGGAAAGCTTTCTTGATTGAGTATGCCACTGAGCAAGCAGCCATTAATCAGAGAGATGGAAATCCAGCCTGGGATAGAGATATGCTGCTTGGGCAGGGGAGATTTGCCAACCAGCAGATAGGATATCCTATTCAGGTTTATGAGCAAATAAACAAGATAGCTATCAAGGCTTGGAGATCTCTTCCTAATAAAGGGGAAGTGAGTGGGAACTTAACTAAGATTCTACAGGGCCCCATGGAGCCCTTTTCAGACTTTGTAGCATGAATGGTGGAAGCGGCAGGGAAGATTTTTGGTGACCCAGATGCTGCCTTACCACTAATAAAACAGTTGGTCTATGAGCAATGTACCAAAGAGTGTAGAGCCGCTATCACCCCTTACAAGAACAAAGGCCTAGAAGCCTGGATGAAAGTGTGTAGAGAACTTGGAGGGCCGTTAACTAATGCTGGTCTTGCTGCCGCAGTAATACAGTTGACCAGAAAAGGTGGAGGAAGTTCAGGAGTTTGTTTTAAGTGCGGCAAGATGGGACACTTTAAAAGACAGTGCCCCAGGGGAAGGAGTACAGAAAGTACAGGAAGTGTACAACGCCCCAGGCGGCCGGGGTTATGCCCAAAATGTAAAAAAGGGAATCATTGGGCTAATGAATGCCGTTCAGTGATAGACATCCATGGCCAGCCTTTAACTCAAGGTTATGGTGGCGCTCGTCCAAAAAACGGACAGCGGGGCCCACGACCTCAGGGCCCACAAATATATGGGGCAGTAGAGAATCAGGACAAAGAACAGATTGATTCTCTTTGGCAACTAGCACAATTGGGGTGTGAGTGGTAAATGCCAGGTTTGTGTGTTACTTCTGTGCAGTATCAAAATTTTACAAAGGCTGCTAATCTGTCTAGACAATTGTCAAAGTTCCTCTTACAGGATTGGTCGGCTGAATTTGAAATTTTTTTTTTTTTTTTTTTGGTTTTTCGAGACAGGGTTTCTCTGTGTATCCTTGGCTGTCCTGGACTCACTTTGTAGACCAGGCTGGCCTCGAACTCACAAAGATCCGCCTGCCTCTGCCTCCCAAGTGCTGGGATTAAAGGCGTGCGCCACCACCGCCCGGTGAATTTGAAAATTTGATGAGAGACCTGAGAGCGACAATCGTCCACATCAATTCCACTCGGGTGGATCTGAGCCTGGCTACTGGCTTGACTTCCTGGATACAGACGGCTATGGATCATCTTAAGGAGTGGGCGGGAGTAGGCTCTTTGGCGATACTGATGATACTAGCCTGTCTGGTTTGCCTATGGTGCATCTACAAAATGAGAGCCACACAAAAACGTAATGCAGCCATGATTATACAAGCCCTTGTCGCCATTGAGGCGGGCCAGTCCCCTCAGGCATGGCTCGCTACCGTGAAGCCTTAAATCTTCACTGAGCATAGTCCCTGCCCACTGAGGTATTCGTTCCATGGGTATTAGGGTCTGGCAAGTCAATGACGGAGTAGACAGGTAAGTCTCGGCCACCTAAGACAGGGCAGCCCCGAGTGGGGAGGCTGACCCAGAGACGGGTAAGAGTTTGAGCACCGCCCTCCTACAGGCTCAGGCCCACCGTGAGATCCCCAGATATGGGGATTACGAAGCCTTTCCAGGGACTTCTATCAACTTTAGAAAAAATTTAAAAAAAGGGGAAACTGTAGAGAGCTGCGACGTGCCGCGCCCTAAAGATGGCGCCAGTTTCCTCCTTCCACCAGCCCGACGGTGAGCGCTCTCAGTGGTAAACAAGTCCATATTTGGCTAAGACCGCTGATCTGGCTTGCTTCCGCATACGTGGGCCTCTAAGATAGCACCACGTGGCTTTACTTGATTGGCTGTTCATATAGTATTTAGCCTGTGGGTTGGGTCTGCCCGGGCATTCGGAAGACTGTTTTCAAGGGACCTGAATAAACTGCTGGAGAAGAGCTTTTGCGAGTTGTGTCGTCCTTGCTGGTCGAGGGGGACACGACATCAAGGAGCCATTTTGAGGCAGGAAGGAAAGATAGACAATAGAAAAACAGACAAAGATGACAAAGTCGTAACCATTGTATCCATTCTCATATCTAGAAAGTTTTTTTAAACTGTTTTTCTTGTTGTTGTTTTGAGATAAGATCTTAATATGTGCTTCAATTAGGCTAAATTAGAGCTTGAAATCCTCCTGCCTCAGTCTTCAAAGTACTGGAAATACAAATGTGTGCCTTACGTCTGCTAACTTTTACTGATTTTTATACACTGGGAAGCTGTGTTGTTCAATGTCTGGATTTTGTTGTCTTTCTTTTAAAATATCTATGTATGTTTACTTTATGTGAATGTGTCTGTGCTGAGGGCGAAGACCATAAGACCCCAGAAAAGGGTGTCAGATCTCTGGAGCCAACGGTTGTAGGAAGTAGGGAAATGCTCAGTGTAGGTCCTGAGTGTGGAGGTTAAAGTATGTTTTACCTTTAAATTGTTGTGCTTAAGGGATCTATGAAACAAAAATGCCTCTGATCTATAAGTCCTACTTGCCCCCAGGACAGATAACTTCCTGGAATGCTGGGGGCATGTGGATAACAAGCCAAGTGTTTTCACTTCTATAAAGGAGGCTGACTGCCCCGATTACACAGGATGTGCTTGATCACACATAGGCAGACAGGAAGTACTTCAGGATGTTTGCTTGCCCCTGATTGGATGAAGGCAGGAAGTATGTAGCCTTGTGGATTTTACCTTTATAGCCACCTGAGTAATGTAATTCACGGCCATTCTCTAGGAATCCCAGGTATCAAACAGGCCAGTCTCTATCTTCCTGGTCAGTATTTAATAAAGCTTACCTCAAACTTGGCTCAAAAATTGTGATACTGGTCTTATTCTCACTCTGCAAAATCAACATTGAGAGCTGAACTTGGGTCACCTGGAAGAGCAGCAAATACTCTTAACTACTGACCCATCTCTTCAGTCACAAAGTCTCATATTTTGTTATCTTCCTGTGGTGTGTGTGTGTTAGTGTTTCTTTTCTTGTCATAGTTTTGGCTTTTACTTTTTAAAGGGCTGATCTAAAGTTCTCCTCAATTTCAACTAAAATATTCCTATCCACCAAATGTGGAAGTGTGGATATCCAAGTTCAGTGTCCAGAGTAGATCAAGGTGTCTCTTGTTGGACAAGGTGGTTGTGAAAGACCTGGGAGAGGGTGTTGAACTCGCGAGGAACTCCCTGAATCCTGACACCCAGAGACCACCAATGCCCCCGATTCGCTGTAATAGACAAGAGGTTTATTTAAGCTGAGGTGCCAGGGTTCGACTCCCCCGTAGAGGAATGAACACTCTGAAACGGTTCTCTGGCCCTTTAAATACACAAGTGGCTACAAAAAGGTGGGGGCACCAAGGAGTAGCCTTTTTTAGCCTGCCAGGCAACAGCCACAGGAACAAAGAGTATGTTAAGTTAGGTGGTGACGCAAGTGGGGAGTGTAGACAAGGGATCCGAGGGGAGTCTGAATAAACTGGCCAGCTATACAAGCTTTGTTATTTTCTTTTTTTTTTTTTTTTTTGTTTTTTTTCGAGACAGGGTTTCTCTGTGTAGCCCTGGCTTTCCTGGACTCACTTTGCAGACCAGGCTGGCCTCGAACTTGCAAAGATCCACCTGCCTCTGCGTCCCAAGTGCTGGGATTAAAGGCGTGCACCACCACTGCCCGGCAAGCTTTGTTATTTTCAAGGATCGAGTTCTGTGGAAGGTTTCCAGAAGGAGTGAGGTCAGGGTCTCACCACAGAGGAGAAGGCCATGTATTCATTAATTTTTACAGCCTTACAAGGGGAATCCCTCACCTGACACTCGGGATATTACGGCCACCCAAAAACTCGCAAGAAACCTTCTTGATGCAATTGCAAGAGGTTTATTTCGGGTTTCAGTGCTGAGGGCACAACTCGCAACTCATATCCCATGCAGGAGTAGAGGAGATTGCAACCTCCATTTGGGGGAGAGTAGGGTATTTAAAGAAAAACCCACAACCCAAGGGGATGAGGGGAAATACAAGCGGAAAGTACCAGCCCATTGTTTAGCTAATCATGCGGGAAACACCCTATCCTGGAGCTTGAGGTTCATGACCTGACTGACCTTCATTCTTAGTTCCACCCTTCTCTTGGTCAGCTAAGTTCCTGGAACCTGGGGCTCAGCTAAGTTCCTGCCAAGGGGGGGTCTTTAAAATTTTTCCATTCCTTTCAGTTGCACATCTGTAACTCCAGCACAGGGATACAGAGCCAAGAGGACTGAGAATTCAAGATCATCCCTGATGTACCTAGCCAAATCCTATCTCAAGAACCCAAAATCAGGAAGTAAATACTCTTAATACAATGGTTCTCAACCTTCCTATGTTGCTACTCTTTAATACAATAACTTATTTGTTGTGACCCCAACTATAAAGTTGCTGGGAGCCAAAGCCCATGGAAAATTACTAACGTTCCCTACTTACATTAGGGACTAAGATACAAGCCTACAGAAAGTTATCAACTCCCCCCTGCTAAGCTCCCGCCACAGGAGTTAGGTTCTGGTTTTCTTGATTACCAGAACAATTCTCAGAAGTCACCTGATTAGCCTGTGTCCGGTCAGCTACAGCCACGAGATATCCCAGACCTTTAGTCTCCTAGCAACCCGCTGAGGTCCCTGCCTTCCGCTTCCCTGCCCCCTTCTGAACCTATGATCCTGTTTTCAATAAAAATTTAAGAGCTTGATCATTGGACTTGCTCTTCTCTTTGTCTCTGTGTCTTTTTTTTTTTTTTTTTTTTTGGTTTTTCGAGACAGGGTTTCTTTGTATAACAGCTCTGGCTGTCCTGGACTCGCTTTGTAGACCAGGCTGGCCTCGAACTCACAAAGATCCGCCTGCCTCTGCCTCCCAAGTGCTGGGACTAAAGGCATGCGCCACCACCACCCGGCTTCTCTGTGTCTTTTGTCCCTTCTCTCATTCAGGTCTTTGGCGATCCTCCTGAGTTCTGTAGGCTGGGGCATAAAGTTATTTTCATTGCTACTTTGTAACTGTAATTTTGCTACTACTATTTTGAGTTGTAATGTAAATATCTGTGTTTTCCAATGCTCTTAGGTGACTCCTGTGAATGACCAACAGATTGATAACTACTGTTCTAACTGGAGCTATTCCAGTGACCACCCCCCCCCAGGTGTCTTGTTTGCTTAGAACTCTTTAGTTTTCTTCTGTATTCAGTCAAAGACTAAGAGGCTCTCTGCATGTTTCCCAAGATCTTCTTCTATATTGATCAGGCCTAAAAGTACCAAGGACAATCTTGAAGAAGAAAAATAGCACCTGAAGACTTATCTGACCTGACCTTAAGACTGATTATAAAAGTGTAGAAATTAAGAAACTGTGTGCTAGCCAGGTATGGTGGTACACACCTTTAATCCCAGCACTCTGGAGGCAGAGGCCCGTGGATCTCTGTGAGTTCAAGGCCAGCCTGGTCTACAGAGATAGTTCTAGGACAGCCTAGAGAAACGCTATCTCGAAAAACCAAAAACAACAACAACAAAACCCCAAGAAACCAAAAACAAAAAAAGAAACTGCGCTGGTGCTAAGAAAGACAAACTGATCAGTGGGAGATCAGAACTCACTCTGTAGACCAGGCTGGCCTTGAACACACAGAGATCTGCCTGCCTCTGCCTCCTAAGTGCTGGGATTTAAAGGCATGCACCACCACAGCCCAGCCTAGTGGAAGACCAGAAACAAAAGGCATATATAAATGATAACCTGGTTTATTGCAAAGGTGGCCCTTTAGTGAAGTTGGAAAAAGGTAAAATTTCAGTAAACAGTGTAACAGGTTATAATTAGAGTAGGATTCTTCAAGGGCAGGAAAATCAACCTAGTACTTCTGGGCACCTGGCATGGCAGCATATGGACTAAAAACAGGGGTTATGGCAATTGGTTTCAGCTGCTAATAGCCTTATAAAATGGGTGGAGTCTGATTTGACAGAGGCCTTTGAAGGGTGCCTGGTGGAGGTGTGGCTACAAAACCACAAAAGTCTCAGAACTGCAAGTTCTCCTGAAAGTTCAAGAATCTGCAGGACATTTCACAAGACGAGAGAACTCCCTATATAAACTTGGGGGCTTGACATGACTCTATCTGGCCACATGACAGAGTAAAAAAATGAATGCACTGATAGAAAGCAATGTAGGCCTTATACCCTGAGGCCACAATAAAATAGCCCAAGCAAAGAAGGGAACTCAAAGCCGCAGAACTGATAGCAGTCAGCAGCAGAATCAAAACTGGACATCTCCTCAACTATGTTCATAGCAGCTTTATTTGTAATAGCTAGAAACTGGATACAACACAGATGTCCCTCAACTGACAAATGGATAAAAAAAAAACAAAACTGTGGTACATTTACACAATGGAATACTACTCAGCCATCAGAAACAAGGAAATCATGCAATTTGCTGCCAAATGGATGGAACTAGAAAACCTCTGAGTGAGCTAACCCAGACTCAGAAAGATCCACATGGTGTGGATATTATAACTGGATTTTAGCCATATAGTACAGGATAACTATCCTACAACCAATAGATTGAAAGGAACAGGAACATGGCCTTTGTTACCTGTTAGTGGGACACTTTGCCCTAGTGGAGCTACCATGTAGGCCCCCAGTGCAAGAGGAAGCTCTTAGCCTTCATATGACTGCTGAACTGAAGGGGGCTGAGATGTAGGGTACCCCACACCGGATGAGCAGGATAGGTGGGAGAAGGGGGAGAGAATTTTAATATCCGTTCAAAAAATTAAAATGGGATTGGTTAAATATTTTTAGATATTAAGTGTTTTTAGGTTTTAGGCTTTAGATCTTAGGAATTAGGTTATAGGTATTTTATAGATATTTGTTAAGTACTAATAAATATAAGTGTTTTAAATAAAAATATTCTGTTACAAAACAGTGTTTTGGTAATTGAGTGACAGCATGAGAAACAATTGATCCTGTCTCCTGCTTTGTATTATACACACATACACACACAGAGAGAGAGAGAGAGAGAGAGAGAGAGAGAGAGACATACACACAGAGACACAGAGATACAAAAAAACACACGCACATACACAGACACACAAAATTGGAAGGGGGTTACATCTTCAAATGCAGAAAAGGAAACAATTAAATTTTTATAATATCTGTTTTATTTTGAAGTAAACAAAACTTAAAAGTAAATACTTTAAACTATTATAATCCCCCCAAACAAGGATAAATTAAAGTATAAATTAAACTATCTTAAAATTAAGAACATCTATATTTTATAAAAGGATGGGACTGGAGAGATGGCACAGTGGTTAAGAACACTGGCTGCCCTTCCGGAGGATCTGGATTCAATTCCCAGCATACACATGGTTACTCATAGATGTCTGTAATTCCAGTCCTAGGGGATTCAATAACCTCTTCTGGCCTCCACAGGCACCAGGCACCCACTTGATGCACAGACACACAGGTAAGCAAGACACCCATACACATAAAAATAATAAAGAGGACAATATCACATGAATGAAAAGGTGAGGTATAGAGCATGAGAAGATAGAGTACATATATATATATATATATATATATTTTTTTTTTGGTTTTTCGAGACAGGGTTTCTCTGAATATCTCTGGCTGTCCTGGACTCGCTTTGTAGAGCAGGCTGGCCTTGAACTCACAAAGATCCGCCTGCCTCTGCCTCCCAAGTGCTGGGATTAAAGGCGTGCGCCACCACCGCCCGGCGAGTACATATATTTTACTGGAGACTCATCCAGGACTGTGGTGGGAATTTTGAATTCTTTAAAAAATACGGGTTGTGTTGAATGAATGTGTTTTTTGTTTTGATCTCAAGTAAGGGATGCGGGGGTGTTTTGTTCACCACTGAAAAACAGACTTGTGAAAGGGGCAAGCAAAACATTCTGATAGAAGAGCAAGTAATGTTTTACCAGCTGGAAAATGGCTTGTGCAGGGAACATGCTTATGTCCTTTGATGGATGGACTCCTTGGAGAGTGCATGACCATGATCAACAGGAAATACCTCGTGTGAACCATCCTGGTGTGGATTTTGAGGGGGTAAAAACAGAAATCCCCAAACCACAAAGGGGCTTTTTGGTTGGCATCACTGCTTCAAAATATTACAGACAAAGCTTTGCTGAAATTTGCTGCTGCCGAGACTTGCTGCCGGTCATGTCCCAGGTCTGGCTGAAGAGATCACGGCCCCAAATGGGCGTGTGAGAGCCACTGTTTCTTCAGCTGTCCCTGTTGGTTCTCCCCAGAACTGCTGCCGTTTTCCTAGCTAGTTGTGTTCCCATTGCTGCTGATGCAGTTTAGCTGGACTCCTGGAATCCTCACCAATTGCCCCGAGGACCTACAGCTAAAGAGGTCTACTCTCTCTGTCTCTATTAGTAACCTTTCTCCTATACCTCCAGTTGGTGGGTTGAAAGGGAGGTAGAGATTTTAATATAACAACAAATAAATAATTTAAAAGAACACCTTCATGTGACTGTGGTGGTTGGAATAATAATGGCCCCATAGGTTCATATGTAAGGGGAGTTAGAATAATATAAACTCGATTTAGTGAATATCAAGGGGCTTCTAATACCGTCTCTTAATATGGGGCATGAAGATCAACTTGGCTGTGGGCAACTGACATAGCAACATATGGACTAAAAACAAGGTTTATGGCCTGGCATTGTTTTCAGTTAACCATAACCTTCTCCCTTATGAAGTGGGTGGAGCCCAGACTAGGTTGAAGCCAGGTGAAACAAGGAGAGACTCTATTTAAGGATGAAGTGGGTGGAGCTTGAGAGTCCCCATGCTATAGAGTTCCCCACACTAGAGACGACCAGATGTAAGACAGCTTGTATCATCTGATGGAGAAAATGCTAGTGGACTGAAAAACTGATCTCAAACAGAGCTGAAAAATTATGGCCAACTCTCCTTGAGGCAGAAAGAAGCTGGTGAGCAGAGAAGGCCTCAGCAAAGCAGCAAAAGGTCAAGGACAAACCCTGTTGCACAGCTTTTGCTAGAGGGGTTCGACCAGTTCAAACAATGGCCTGAATGGAACTGTGGCCAGCCTCAAAGACTGAGGCAGAGCAGCTGAGTGGCTAATACAAACTGAGTAAGTTGGCTTAGGGACAGCTGTGGCCTTCCAGAGAGAAGAAAGCCTCAAGCCTCATTTAAAGTAAAGCTGCCATAGCCAATTTACCCTAAAGGACTTATGTCTGAGATGTTCCCGAAGAAAGACTTCACTAAGTGCCTTAAAAGATCTACTTCTGAGGTGTTCCTGACTACTGAGGACCTGCCCCAGAGACTGCATCCTTCTAAAAGATTAGGATTAGTTGTTAGGTAATAGTTTTTATAGTTATTAATAGGTTTAGTTCTTAGGTAACAGGGGTTACAGTCATTCTTAGGGCTAGTAGTTAGGTAATTGTTTACATTTGTTATAAGTGCATATAGTTATTAATAAATATGTATTGGATAATTAAAAAGATTCGTCTTCAGCCAGGCAGTGGTGGCGCACGCCTTTAATCCCAGCACTTGGGAGGCAGAGGCAGGCGGATCTTTGCGAGTTCGAGGCCAGCCTGGTCTACAAATTGAGTCCAGGACAGCCAGCGCTACACAGAGAAACCCTGTCTCGAAAAACCAAAAAAAAAAAAAAAAAGATTTGTCTTCACTTATATATTTGAATTCCCAGTCATAAGGGAGTGACACTATTTGAGAAGGATTAGAAGAATTAGTAGGTGTGGCCTTGTTGGAGGAAGAGTGTTTGCTAGGCATAGGCTTTGAGGTTTGAAATGCCCGTACAAGGCCAGGTCTTTCTCTCTGCCTCTCTGCTTGTGCATCAGAATGTAGCTGTGGATGCTTGTGCATCAGAATGTAGCTCTGGGTGACCTCACAAGTACCACATCTGCCTTTCACAATGCTCTTTGTCACAGTGATAACTGACTAAGCCTCTGAACTGTAATCAAGCCCCACATTACATGATTTGGTTAGTAACAGTTAGCCTAGTCATGGTGTCTCTTCACAGCAATGGAACAGTAGACTAAGACACGACTTGTATGTTAAGAATATAGGAATAAGCCGGGCGTGGTGGCGCACTCCTTTAATCTCAGCACTTGGGAGGCAGAGGCAGGCGGATCTCTGTGAGTTCAAGGCCAGCCTGGTGTACAAAGTGAGTCCAGGACAGTCAAGGATACACAGAGAAACCCTGTCTCAAAAAAAAACAAAACAAAAAACCAAAAAAAAAAAAAAAACCCAAAGAATATAGGAATAAGGAATATATAATGAAATTGAGGACAACTAAATATGATGATGGGCAAAAGATGAATAGATATCATACCAGTAAATAGCTGTTTTTAAAAGTGTATTTAAGTTTCCAATTATCACCAGGATGGCTTTAAAAATGCTAAATGTTGGCACCTCTAGAACACTTCTATATTATGGTGAGACTATGGGTTGGCACAACTTCTAGAAAAAACATTTAGAATATCAACTTAACTGGTTATAATTGTAAGATGGAGCAGTTATACATCTAGAATCACACTCAACAAAAATATATGTGGTGGAAGTTATGATTTCTTTAAAAACATGGTTGTGTTGAATGAATGTGTTTTTTGTTTTGGTCTCAGGTGTAGGATGTAGGGGTTCTTTGTCCGTTGATGAAAGACAGGCTTGTCAGAGGGGTATGAAAGACATCCTGATGAAAGAGTGTGATTCTTTGCCAGGCGGAAACTACCAAGTGCAGGGAACATGCTTTTTACTGGAAAACATCCTTTAATGAGTGGACTCCTTGGAGAGTGTGTGATGTTGGTCAACAGGAAAGTACCTCTTGTGGGGGCATGATGTTGGCCAATTAGAAAACATCCTTGTGAAGACTCTTAGGAGGATATAAAGGGAACCTTAAAGTCAGGCTTCGCATTTTACTTAGCTCCACCTCTCATTGCTGCTTCACTTGGAAAGACTCCAGACAGCACTTCCAAACTTGCTTCTGCCGAGATTTACTGCTGCCTTTGCTGCTGAAGATCCTGAAGATCGTGGCTCAGTTTGGGTTGAGATCGAAAAACCAAATGGAGGTACAAAAGCCACTTCTGCTTTGGCTGTCCCAGCTGATGGTCCCCACAATTGCTGCTGGCTTTCTGATTGGCTGTGTTCTTGTTACTGATGGTACCTATTCCTGTGTATGCTGTTAGTCCAGACTTCTGGAATCCTGATGAATCACCCCAAGGACCTATCCTTTGTCTCTACTAACCTTTTCCCTCCTGTACCTTGGGGCAGTGGGTTGGAAAGGAGGTTGAGATATTAATATAACAACAAATAAATAGTTAAGTGTATGCCTTCAGGTGGTACCCAATGTGGCTTGGGTATGATGAGTAACTTAATTTTTAATGTTGTAGAGAAAACTGCAGATTTTGACTATATGAAGTTGTCAGCAAAGTGGCAGCTGCTGCCACTGGGTTCTTTCCTGCCTTACTCCCAGAGGGGATGCTTCATGTATATATTTTTTTCTTCTTCTTCCTGTATAGGCTCTCAAAAAGTATGGAAGAATGCATGAACAATTTGAAAAGTTACAAGTGGATATGGAAGGGCCAGAGAAACAAAAGTTAGATGATGAGAGGACTGCCATAGTTATGCAACTAGAAAGTGTGAATAGAGGTTAAAGAGTTTAAAAAACAAAAACTGCTGGGGAGAGGAGAACAAAGGAGTTCAGATCTGATGACTGAAAGTGGGAATTTGCCACAGGATGAAAGAAGGAATCAGGCTGGGCTAGAAGGCACCTTGCCACCCTGCCCTGCTCCAAGCACTTTTCTTTCCAGGTTCCTGAAGTCCCTTCATAAGGCACAAGAAGAGTAGGAGGCACTATTGGGCAGCAGGGTTAGAGTGGAGCCAAGTACACCCCCAGGCAGCTGCCTGGTACTACACAGGCACCATCAGTTTTCCCAGTAATCCTGCAAAACAGGCCTGGTAATAAAGGGGGTCATGCATATGATGATACAAAATGGCTTACAATAGAAATGTTGGATTTTAGCCGGGCGTGGTGGTGCATGCCTTTAACCCCAGCACTTGGGAGGCAGAGGCAGGCGGATCTCTGTGAGTTCGAGGCCAGCCTGGTCCACAAAGTGAGTCCAGGATAGTCAGCTATTATACAGAGAAACTCTGTCTCAAAAAACAAAAACAAAGAAACAAAAGAAATGATGGATTTAAATTGATTTAAGGAGTTTATTGTTTCTAATGGAATGCATTCACCATCATTAAGCAAATGTTAAGTGACTGGGCTATGCAAAATAAAGCTATTCCAAAAGATTGGAAGGGATTGGTGTCAGCTGTGCTAGAAGGTAGTCAGCAGTTACTATGGTTGTCAGTTATGGTGGAGATAGGAAGCCACAAAAATAGAGCAACAGAATATAGGAAGGGGGATGTCATAAAAAACCAAATGCTTGGTGAAAGATGTTATGCTCACCCACGAGAACAAATCAGATTTGACAATGCTGTGAGAGAACAATGCTGCATTGCAGTTATAAGAGCTTGGGATATGGTTGATGAGGCTGGGAAAAGATTTACTTCATATACTACAATAATACAAGGGCCTGGAGAAACTTTCACAGACTTTTTAGAGAGATTGATTTCAGTTGTGAATAGAGCCTTATCAAACACTGATGTCAGACAGGAATTGATACATATTTTGGCATTTGAAATGCAAATAAAGTATGTCAAATAGTAATTAGACTACTGAAATCTAGAGCATCCCCAATAGAAAAATGGATAAGAGACACAACTCATATTGGTTCTCAGGAGCATCATGCCAATATCATAGGACACAACATAGCTAGAGGTCTCAGATATCAAAATACCTGGTGCTTTAATTGCCATGAATTTGGCCATTTCCAAAGAAATTATAAGGTTAAAACATTCAGAGCTCAAACTGGCTTCAGAGCTCAAAATAACAGGTACCTTGACTCTGGAGAATATGTACTCATAGAAGAGAACAATTGGTTTCTGGCTACAGTGGAATATCAAGAGTTCCAGGATTTTGTAGCCACTGTGGGAAGGGAAAACACTAGTCTGAGGATATCAGATCCAAGAGGGACATAATAGGTAACCATTTGCAGGGAAACAAAGGGATGGGCCTGTTGGTTCCAGGCCCCACAGCAAACAAAATGAGCCATCTTCCTTTGATAAGCCAGGAGGTAACAAGCTGGCAGGAAAGCCAAAATTGAGTATTGCTGATCTTATGTATGCTACTGAAGACAGTGCAGCTTAATGTTCCAAACTAACCATTGGTGTTTATGGTCCTTTACCTTCAAGAACAGTGGGAATAATCTTAGAAAGAAGTGGGTTAACTTCCCAAGGATTTATTTTGCATCCAGGTACTACAGATGGGGATTGCAAGGAAGAAATGTAAAATCGTGGCATATGGGGCTGGAGAGATGGCTCAGCAATTAAGAACATTGGCTGTTCTTCCAAAGGGCCGGGGTTCAAATCCCAGCACCATATGGCAGTTCACAGCTGTTTGTAATGGCTTGGCATGGTGGTACATGCCTTTAATCCCAGCACTCGGGAGGCAGAGGCAGGTCGATCTCTGTGAGTTCAAGGCCAACCTGGTCTACAAAGTGTGTCCAGGATAGCCAAGGATACACAGAGAAACCCTGTCTTGAAGACGCCCCCCGCCAAAAAAAAATCATGGTATATATAAAGAAGGAGATACAAATTAATTCAGGGGGTAGAATTGCTGTTGTTGTTTCCTAACGTCAAGGGCAAGACCACTCCAGTAGAAAGAACAGGAGCATTTGGGAGTACCAGGAAATGTGTGTTTTGACAAACATGGTTAACAATCAGAGACCTAAATTGAAAGTACAAATGAATGGTGGTGAAATAGAAGGATTGGTAGATACAAGAGTCTATGTCGGCATACTTTCTCAAGGGTCTTGGAATCCAGAATGGCCATTTCAAAAGATCTATACGCAGTTTATAGGAAGTGGTAAATTGTCACAAATAAGACAAAGTGCATAGTGGATTAAATGTGTGGGACCAGAAGGGCAAACAGGGAAGTTGAGCCCTAAGTGGCTGACATACCCATAAATTTATGGGTAAGGTATCTTTTACAACAATGGGGCACTCAAATTAATATTCCTGCAATCCCAGAGACTCCTACCATAGCCAATGATGAAATTAGGGTTTAAATGATAGATGCTCCTGTGGAAGGTATTGATATGTGTACTCAAGAGAAGTCACAAGTTGTGTCCATTGTCCAAACACAGGACACCACAGGGTTTGAATTTCCAAATTTATAAGGGGGGGCACTGCTGAAATACCAACAGCCCTACCCCTAAAATGGCTATCAAACAAACCAATGTGACAAGAGCAGTGGCTCATGACAAAGGGAAAGTTGCAGGCACTTGAACAACTGGTACAAGAGCAGCTGGAGGCTCAGCATATAGAAGAGTCTGCCAACCAATGGAATTCCCCCATGTTTGCTGTAAAAAATAAATCAGGTAAATGGAGGATGATAACAGATTTAGGAGCAATGACTAGAGTAATTCAACCCAGGATTTTGAGACAGGGTTTCTCTGTGTAACAATGTGGGCTGTCCTGGAACTGGCTTTGTAGACCAGGCTGTCTTGAACTCTCAGAAGTCTGCCTGCCTTTGCCTCCTAAGTGCCAGGATTAAAAGTGTGTTCCACTATGCCCAGCTATCTCTTTTTTTCCCTGTGTTACAGATGCTTCTCACCATGACAATTATGGACTAAACCTTTGAACTGGAAGCCAGTTCCAATTAAATGTTTCCTTATAAGAGTTTCTGTGGTCATGGTGTCTCTTGACAGCAAAAGAAACCCTAAGACACTTGGAAACTGTAAAAGCCATATAGTTTAACAACATGCACCCAGGTAATATCATATTAATCTGTTACATTGTCCTATGTACACAGATTTCTTTCATAAAGTTGGTGTTGCACAGCGTTATCCTAAGACAGACAACTGCCATCTTCATAAGATCAGCTGTGTCAGTTTACAAAAGATGACGATAGGCAAGCTTGCTGACTACTGATGCTCCTTCAGAGAAGGGGTGGGTAAGGAGAGTCACCAGACCCTCACTGAGTATCTAGCCTCTCTTCCAGCCATTTGTATGCAATTCTACCTTAATCATATGCAGCCTCATGGTATTGGGGAGGAGCTAGAGAACACACACAGGCTGAGAAAGTTGTGGTGGGTGGTGGGTGGAGTGTGTGTCTTCATTTATGCAGCTATTTGAAAACTGTTATACACATTGGATAAAGACTTCCAGTATGGCTGCTTTTGGGTGCCCACACACCTATCAGTGACTCTTACTCATATTCAGTAAGTGGTAATCCCAATTAATTTATTGGTTCTCCAAGGTTAATTTAATGAAATAGTTTTTGGTTTATCATGGGACATTATGAGGAGAATATAGACATTGCTTCATGCCCCTCCCCTTTCAGGAAGAGAATTCTCACAATTGATAATAAATTCTTTTGTTAATGTCATTATGTCTCATGGCATTAAGAAAGGAAACCACCCGGGCATGGTGAGGCACGCCTTTAATCCCAGTGCTCAGGAGGCAGAGGCAGGCAGATCTCTGTGAGTTAGAGGCCATCCTGGTCTACAAAGTGAGTCCAGGACAGCCAAGACTATTACAAAGAGAAACCTGTCTCGGAAAACAAAAACTAACAAACAAACAAAAAGGAAACCAGTAAATAAAATGTTTGAAGGATATATACATGGAAATTGCTTTAGTAATGAATGATTTATTATACATGAAGGTTAAGATGGATGGATGATTCCAGAATGGAAAAGAAGACTTGAAATCACAAGTAATGAAGTTCTGAGTAAGTTACTTAAGGTACATAAAGGATGAGACATAGAAATGATGTGTTGGGGGAAGGTCTAATATTGTTTCTGATACATTGAATTCAATGCTGAGATCTGGTTACCGCCCCTTCTGAGGCATTCTCTTGATTGGTTAATAAAAGTCGCTTATGGCCAATTAGCTGGGCAGAAAGAGTATAGGAAGGCAGGACTTCCTCAGATCAGCAGGAATTCCACACACACAGAGACTCTCTCCCCTTTCCGCCAGGAGACACAGAAGGTGACAGATGTCTGCAGAAGTCTGGAAGGTACTCACAGGCACATGTTGGTTTGGGATTAATTTAGAGTAGCTAATTGAGAGTCTGCCCAGCTAAGAGCTAAGCGTTAAAATATTAAAAGGTCTTGGTGTGTTTAATTATTGGGGAAAAGACTGCGACGGCTTATAGGCCCTCAGTCCAAGCAGTCCTGGGCTGTCGGATTCCCAGACTCCCCTTGAGTCCAGGCGAATCTCCTGCCAAGCCGCCGGTAATTCTACCAGCCTAATATAACAACTTATACTAATTATAATTAGTTTAGGTTATACGTGGTGTAGGCCACCTTTGGTCCCGGGTCTCTTTCTCCAGGATAAGTTAGGCACCTGGTTAAGGCACTCAGGCCAGGCCTCCTGCTCCTCTGCCAAGCCGCCAGCTACTCTGCCAGCCTAATATTACAGTTTATACTTACTAATAACTACATTAATTAATTAATTTGCAGTTTTCAATAATGTGTATGTTATTAAAGTGTCTTTTTAATTTTTAATTTTTATTGATTTTATGTGTGTAACAGTAAATTTTTATTTATCACACATACATCTATTAAAACTTAACAATTAACTAGCAATTGCCTATAAAATTCATAAATCCTAAACCCAAACCCTAACTCTAACACCTAGCACTTAAAACTTCTTAATACCTATAATACAAACATTTAACATTAACCTAAGTTTTTTCAAAAGGATATTTTCCTCTGAGCATGGCTGGTTTTCACACAATTTTCAGTCTTAAAGTCTCTGACAGATCATCAAGTAGGAATTGCCTCCATGGTCTTAAGACCAATTAACATATGAAAACTTCCCAGGGGGCTCACCTATTCAGATGCTTATGGCCTGCAAAGGCCAGGAAGTCCTGGAGCTCCATGTCTAAGCACTCCTGAATCTCAGGGAGAATCCATCTCCTCTCCAGATCCAAAACAGTTGAACATCAGAGAGTAAAGCTTTCCAATGAGATTGATGCAAGTTTCTCTGTCAGAGGAGGAAAATGCTGCTGAGTGAAACAGGAACAGGAGAGAGTGCCTCTGTCCACGTGAATCCTGCCTTAAATATCTTCACTTGTCAGCAGAAGCTTTCGTGCACTTCCAAGTCATCCCTTGGGGCAGTGCCATTCAGATGCTTTTTGCAGAGGTCTGTGAAATGACAGGAGACCTCAGGAGGGTGGGCACCTCAGGGGGCATGTCCTGCCCCTAGCCCTAAGATCAAAGAGGTTCTGGTCCTTGGGGAGTTCCCAAGGACATGTCACTTCAGAAGTAAGTCTTTTAACTTAAAGTCCAGGTTTTTGCTATCCCTACCCTATTATATGCTAACACTAAACCTACCACATATGTGCATTAGTGTTTTGCCTGCATGCATGTTTGTGTGAGAGTGTCAGATACTCTGGAACTGGATGGAGTTACAGACAGTTGTGAGCTGCCATGTGACTGGGATTTGAACTTAGGACCTTCAGAAGAGCAGTGACTGCTCTTAACCACTGACCCATCTCTCCAGCCTGTTATTAAACTTTGTAATGTCAATGATGAACAACTAACTACAAGGACTGGCTAAAATATATGTCTAATCAAAGTTTATTCAGAAGTGTCTGGTTTTTATTTTTATTTTTTTTTAGGTTGTTTGAGACAGGGTTTCTCTGTGTATCCTTGACTGAGATTAAAGGCATGGGCCACCACACTCAGCCAGAAGTGTCTATTTTCTAAAAAACAATATCCAGTAGTTAAAAGTTCTACACTGGTATAACTGACATTCTGGGTGTTTAATAACCATACTTGGAGGTTATTCTAAAGTGGTCAGATGGATTAAAAGGGAGAATTTATGACCAGGCATGGTGGCTTACACCTTTAATCTTAGCACTTGGGGGGCAGAGGCAATTGGATCTCTGATAGTTCGAGGCCAGCCTGGTCTACAGAGTTAGTTCCAGGACAGCCAGGGCTGTTACACAGAGCAACTCTGTCTTGAAAAACCTTAAAAAAAAAAAAAAGAGTGACTTTCTGGTTGCCCTCTCAGACCAAGGAACTCTCAGGGGACTGGAGACAGTATCTCAAAATGTCCTGGAACTGGAGAATCACCTGTTCTCTTGTTCAAGGAGGCTACAGGAAGACCCCACTCTGAATTCTACCAGTGTCCAGTATACAAAGAGAAGGGTCAACACAGAGGAAAGATTTCCTTAGTGCACCCAAGTAAAGCCACTGTCAGGTTAAGCAAGGCCTTTGACTTATCCTCATACAGTTGACAACTGGTAAAAGAAAGGCTAGAAGAGCCTGAGATTCCTCTCAAGTCTTAGTGATCCCCAGGACAGATCCTCAACTGACCTTGACAGTAAGAAAATGTGAAGTGGATATTTGGATTTCTCTGTAAACACAGTTGTGTTGAAGAAATATGTAAGGGTTGTGGGAGTGCTTGACCAACAGCTACAAAACAGTCTCATAAAAGGGGATTACAAATTAGCCTAATATCTGGCACCTGTGGGGAACACCTAGGTCTTAGACAACAGGAAGCACCTCGTGAGGAGGGCATAAGGTTGACCAATTAGAAAACACCTGTGTGCATAATTACAGAGCGTATAAAGGAAGGCCCAAAAACTCGAGAGGGCTTTTTTTGCTTGGCACTGCTTCACATCACTGTTCAACTTTGAAAGACACAAGACAAAGGTTGTAGCCACCACCTTGCAGCCTAGGTCGGGTGGTGCCCAGGTGAAGGCTCATTTGGAGCCGTGAAAGCAAGCCATGGAACCAAGGCCTTGTGGAGTGGTGCAGAGGTGTGGAGGACAGCATGTGCCATGTGAATGATCAACAAACTCAAAGGGACAAGAGAGACCTTGACCTCAAGTGAGTGTGCAGCAATGGCCAGCTCCGAAGGCTCGAGGTACAGCACCTGACCCTGAAAGACCGGGGAGAGGGAAGTCCCTCACCAGACACTCGGGATATCACGGCCACCCAAACACTCACAAGAGACCATCTTGATGCAATCACAAGAGGTTTATTTCGGGGGGTCAGCGCGCTGAGGACGCAACTCATATCCCACGCAGGGGTAGAGGAGCTGTGACCCTTAGCTGCCTGGGGGTGAGAGTTTTATAGGGGAGCACCACAAATTAAGGGGGTGGGGGAAATCACAAGTGGAAAGTACCAACTCATTATTTCATTAATCAGCAGAAAACACACCCTATACTTGCTTTTCTCAAGAATGAATCTAATCTTATTTCACCATCTACTTTGTGGTCAGCCAGTTCCTGAAACCCAGGGCCCATGACTCGATTGAGCTTCATTCTTGGTTCCACCCTTTTTATGATCAGCTAAGTTCCTAGCTGGCCTGGCTCCTGCCAAGGGGGGTCTCTAAAATTTTCATTCCTTTCAACCTGAGGATATTCAGCAAGCTTGAACCAGCAGAAGAGGCCATGGTGCAGGACCTATCCAGAGGAGGTTCAGGAAGACTGGACAGTCTGAAGGGACTGAGAACCCAAGCCAGCACTGGGGCCATCAGCAGAGTTTGGCACCTGCCTTGTGTAGGTTTGGCAGTCTCAGACGGACAGAGGAGGCCTTTACTCCAAGTGGGGGTGAGGCTGTGTCCATAGGGATGCCAGAGCCAGATGACTACAGCAGCTGCTGCTGAATGCTGTGTCCCCTGTGTCTGCGGATTTGGATGGACTGCTGACGAATTGCCCCAAGGGCCTGTGCCTTGGGTTGGTGGGTTGGAAGGTGTTTAGAGTTATTAATAAGTAACTAAAAGGTACACATACAAAAATGTTTAATTTTGGTCACCTGTTTGTTTTGGCTACAGGTAGGTACTGCAGCAAGTGAAGGTCTGAAGTATTATATCTCGGCAATATTTTTTAATCAAGAGGAAAATATTAATTAGGTATAGTTTAACATCTCATTAGACTTGTGTCTGATGTCTGGGGAGTGTGATCCCTTGGACTATTAAAAATATATATATCAATCATGTTAGTCTTTGGTTATACTTCCCTGGTGGGTGTTTAAGACAGATACACTATTGTTTTAACCCCAAAATTAAATGATGGATAAATATCTCTTCTCTATCTAGAGGCCATTTGAGAAGGGCATCCCAATCACTTTTCACCAATTCAACTGTTATCAAAGGGCATGTAAGCAAACATGGGCTCATCTTTCTGAAGACTAACCTTAGAGACAATGAAGAAACAAGCAGGGGCCCAATAGATGGAGGCTTTTGTGAACCCATCAAAAGATTCCAATGGATTTAAAAATATCCTGTGTTCTGGCTTCTCCCGGTTCTCTGCCAAGGATTTGTAATGCTAGTAACTCCTGTTTTCCCTCACATCTCTTTCCAGACACCAATCAAGGCCTTTCTTCCTACATTTGAGAGTTGGGCCCTCTGGTCCCAAACTATCACAACCAGCACTTCAAATTCTGTTGGAAGAAGCCAGATCAGTCATGCTCAATGCTGTAATGCCAGTTGGTTCACATCTTCAGAAGGAGGGAGATAGTAAGAAAAGGAGGTAGACAGTTTAGGGTAAAAAAGGCCCCAAAGAAACATAATCAGTTCCTTTCTTGACCTAAAGTCAGAAATATCCTTGAGACTCTTGGCAGCTTCATTCTTGACAGAGGCAAAGATGCCAAAAGTGTTTGGGATTTAAAAAAAATTTTATTATCATTATTTTAATTAAAACAAAAATTCCATACAATATATCTTTTTTTTTGTTTTGTTTTTGTTTTTGTTTTTCCAGACAGGATTTCTCTGTATATCCCTGGCTGTTGTGGACTCACTTTGTAGACCAGGCTAGCCTTGAACTCACAGAGATCTGCCTGCTTCTGCCTTCCGAGTCCTGGGATTAAAGGTGTGCGCCACCATGCATGAAGATACAATATATCTTTTTTGTTGTTTTTGTTTATTTATTACTTTGATTTACATCTCCATCACAGTGTTCTCCTTCCACCACCACCACTCCCCGTTCCACCCTCCCATCCTCTCTTCCCTCTCCCCCCCATCCCACTCCTCCAATATGGAGTGTCTCTATATATCAGCCCCTCTCAGTTCAACAGTCATATGGGGGCTAACAGCTTCCTCTTGCACTGAGGGCCTACATGGTAGTACCCTTAGGGCAAATTGTCCCATTAATAGGTAACAAAGTCTATGTTCCTGATCCTTTTGGTGTGTTGGTTGTAGGATAGTTATCCCCTACTATATGGCTAAAATCCAATTATACGTGAGTAGATGCCATGGGTTAGCTCACTCAGAATGAACTTTTCTAGTTCCATCCATTTGGCTGCATTGCATGATTTCCTTGTTTCTGATAGCTGAGTAGTATTCCATTGTGTGAATGTACCACAATTTGTTTATCCCTTCGTAGGTTGAGGGACATCTAGGTTTTTTCCAGTTTCTAGCTATTACAAATAAAGCTGCTATGAACATAAATGAGGATATGTTCTTGTGGTTTGGTGAGGAATTGTTTGGGTGGATACCCAGAAGTGGTATGTGATGGGGTAATGTTAAGCATTCTAAATGTTAATTAATTGGTCCTGCTTGCTGTCTGTTACTTACATTGTCTCTGATTGGTTAAATAAATGCTGAGGCCTAGAGATTGGGCAAGGATAGAGGTAGGCAGGACTAAGGTGCTGGGGCTTTGGAGAGAGAGAGCATCTTGGGAAGAGGAAGCCAGGAGTAGGAAGAAGGAGGAACACATGCCATGGGATAGATTAAAGAAGATCATTCCACGTGGCCTGGAACATCAGCATAGTGTGGAGAATAGCAGTTCAAAGGGACATATGTATATATGGGGTTATATTTGGGTAATAGAATTATGAGCTAGCTTAGATGGGCTAGGATTGCACAATTCAGGCCAAGGCTTGTTAAAATCCACCCGGTGTCTATGTGTATTCATTTATAATCACGGGTTAAGGATTAACACCGCCAACCAATTAAATATAAATACTAGTAAATAATTTAATTAGCCATTTTTTCTACAGGTATGGCTGGGTCTTGAGGTAGGGCTATTCCAAGTTTTCTAAGATATCGCCAGACTGATTTCCATAATGGTTGTTCAAGTTTGCACTCCCATCAGCAATGGAGGAGTGTTCCCCTTTCTTCACAACCTCACCAGCATGTGCTGTCATTTGAGTTTTTGATCTTAGCCATTCTGACAGGTGTGAGATGGAATCTCAGAGTCTTCTTGAGTTGCATTTCTCTGATGATTGAGGATGTTGAGCATTTCTTCAACACAGAATATATCTTGATCACAGTTTCCTCTGTCTTTTCTCATCACCTCGCAGATCCTCCACACCTCCCCACCCATCTCTGATCTTTGATCTGGGTTCTAGATGACTCTAAAGTTACCTCATTAAAGATGAGAAAGTAGCAATAAAGGCCTGTTAAGAGAAAACCCCGGGTGGAGAGAATAGACTCTCAACCAGGCAC
Organism: Lophiomys imhausi; assembly: GCA_907164525.1. Taxonomy (NCBI): domain Eukaryota; kingdom Metazoa; phylum Chordata; class Mammalia; order Rodentia; family Muridae; genus Lophiomys; species Lophiomys imhausi. Next base: position 8,999,686 of record CAJQZJ010009141.1, read on the forward strand.
ACGCCTTTAATCCCAGCACTCATGAGGCAGAGGCAGGTGGATCTCTGTGAGTTCCAAGTCAGCCTGGTCTACTGAGTCCAGGACAGCCCGGGCTGATATACGGAGAAACCCTGCTTCAACCACCCTTTCCCCCTCAAAAAAGAAGAGAGAATAGACTCTCTCTGGTCTGAGTGCAGACCTAACATTCTAATGGGGCCAGGGAAGTGAGCTCACCTAAAACCATGCTAATGAAACAGATGCAATAATAATTTGTGCTAGGAGCCTAACTTGGGCTTATCCAGTCAACTGTTACTATACAGGTATATTTTACCCTATTGCAGTTTCTGTTCCAGGATAAGGGAGGAAAAAAGCTAACATCTAAAAGTGTTTGAAGAAAGGAGTGTTTAAAAATAAAAGGAGGGCCCAGCACTTGGGAGGGAGAGGCAGGTGGATCTCTGTGAGTTTGAGGCCAGCCCTGTCTACAAAGTGAGTCTAGGACAGCCAGGGATACACAGAGAAACTCTGTCTCAAAAAAAACAACAAAATAAAAAAATTAAAAAATTTAAAATAAGAAAAAAAATTAAAATAAGCCGGGCGTGGTGGTGCATGCCTTTAATCCCAGCACTTGGGAGGCAGAGGCAGGCAGATCTCTGTGTGTTCTAGTTTAAGGCTAGCCTGGTCTACAAAACAAGTCCAGGACAGCCAGGGCTACACAGAAAAACCCTGTCTCAACCCCCCCCAAAAATTAATTAATTAATTAATTAATTAATTAATTAAAGGAGGGTGTGGGCATGGTGGCCCACGCCTTTAGTCCCAGCACTTGGGAAGCAGGGGCAGGTGGATCTCTGTGGGTTTGAGGCCAGTCTAGTGTACAAATCGAGTCCAAGACAGCCAGGGCTATTACACAAAGTAACCATGTCTCAAAAAAAAAAAAAAAAAAACAGAAAAAGGGGGGGTATGGACTTGTAAGAAACATTAAATATGAGTCTTTCCCATCAAATACTATAAAACTTGTGTTTAAGCCAAGAAATTCAAATCTTTTTTACCTGCTGCATCTTCTAAGGCTTCTATGCAAATGTCTTAATTCTTCCCACCACATAGTAAAACCTTGTTTATGAAAAGGCCCTGGTACAAGCTCTGGTTAGAGTGGCTGACCAGTTTGCTACCCCTTCACTTCCCGGGTGCCGATTCTTTTAGGACTAGCCACACACTAAGACTGTGAGGTCACAGACCTCAGCCAATGGGGAAAAGGCACAAGTTCCACCTAAATTAGGATAAAAATGAAGTGCACTTCCTGTCTGTGTTCACGCTCCTGAATGAAACCTATTGATGAAGCTTAAAGCTCCACTTGTCTAGATACTTACTCTGGAGTGCTGATCTCTTTCTTTGAGACCCTAAACATATTTCTAACTTCTCGAGATGAGGCTTTATTACATAACCTGGCCTGGGCTCAAACTGGCTATCATCGGCCTTAGCCTCCTGGGATTACAGACACAAGCCACCATGATCAGCCTTATAATGTCTTCTTGCAGAGAACAAAATGAAGGTTCCCCCGTAGGGGTGAATGCCTGTCCATGACTATCTGTGTTCAGTCTCCAGGAGGCCAGCTGACAGACCACTGCACAAGAAGCCCATGTGCCTTCCATGCTCAGCTCTGTCTGGCTTTCACCTTTAAGTTTCTGGAAATTTCTGACAGCCTCTGCATCTTGCCTCTTTGGACCCAACAAAATCAGCTGATTGCAGAGTAAATGAAGGCTGTTTTTCTGGATTTTTGGTTGTTTTATTTTTTGTTTGTTTGAGAGAGGGTCTTTCTATGTAGCCCTAGCTGTCCTGGAACTCTCTATGTAGACCAGGCTGGCCTTGAACTCAGGGATCCACTTTCCTCTCAAGTGCTGGGATTAAAGGTGTATATTGTTCTAAAGGAAACTCCCAATTCCCCAAATTCCAAAAGGCAGTCCAAATATCCAGAAATGAGCTCAACCTGTACTATAGGAAGATTTCTGGTGTTTAAATAAAAGCCAGCATTCCTCAGGGACTTGTGAAACTGGTTCCCACATACCAAGAAGAGTCATTTCCCTAACCTCTGGCAGACGGGTCATATGGCTACCTGGGGTGCCTATTAGCATATCAAAGCTCCTGTTGGCTTCCAGGTTCCCTCAGTAACACAAGTACCTTTTACACACGCCAAAGTTTACATACTAGCCCTTCTCCCCTACTCCCCTACTCCAACCTCCCTCTAGCTTAAGGGCTTCTCCCCCAACTACTGCTCTCTTTACAATCTTTACAATTCTCTTTAAACTCTCTCTGCTCTTGCTTCTCCCTATTTCTTGCAGATAGCCCTGGCCATATCCAGTCTGTGGGGCATGTTCTGTCTACTTCTTTCTCTCTCTGCTCTGGCTCTTTTAGACACCTCTGACTGTTCTCTCTTTCGTATCTACAATGAAAATCTTCCCCTTAACCATACCATAGAATGGCTGTGTCATTAGTTTATATGTATACCACTATGCCTTGCCCAAGGAGTTTCTTTTATTAGAAAAAAAATGAGTTTTGAAATGTACATTTTACTTAAGTTCAGTGAAGACATTTAAATGCTATCTGTGAATTTTACCAAATTTTTATTTTCTTATTTAAATTGAGATTATCTTTGAGGTCTTCCTTTGTTGTTAGATACTTTCCACCTAACTCAGATGCATTTTAGAACCTCTTGGATATAACAACTGTAACAAATTTCCATGGAAACAGCTTCTGATTGCTTCTTAGCTATAAATAGTTCTTTCCTGGTTATTCTTTTAAAAAGTGTTCCTTTCAGTCATCTGACACAGACAATAGTTTGTTTGCTTTCCCTAAAGGCTAGAAGAAAATACCATGTGTTCAGGCAAATATAGGTTAGCATAAAATAGGATTCTAGGGGCTTTCGAAAAAAATATGGTTCTATAAGGGCATATTTAAAAAGGAGACTCATTCCTTCAAAAAAAAAATTCACCAATAATACACAGATGGAACTGGAGGGAGGGAAATAGGCCAGTAACAGAAAGACATGTCTTCAGTACATTATTATATTATTGCTAAAATGTTAGTAACTGTAAAGACCAAAATCTATGAAGGAGAGAGAATAAAGATTGTGTTGATGGAAATGGGATAACATTCACCAACAATATATCTAGACAGAACTTAGCACTAGGGCTCAAGGGGACAATATAGTGGCCATTGTTTTGTAAACAACTAAAAGAATCAGAAGGTTCCAAACACAAAGAAATGGATGTGGCACTAGTTAGTTTCTCTGTTGTTGTGTTAGGATACTGACAAAGTATACATATAACTTGATCATTTACTAAAGATGAAAGAAAATTTACATACTAATAAGATAAATGTATTTATTTTTACATGAAGACTCAAATTCAGGCTGATAGGTCTTCTCAAAGTTTTTATAGTTGATCATAGTTAGATTTTATAATAATCAGCACAGAGAATCTCATTTCACATAAACATTTACATGTAGTACAAAATGGCAGAAGAGTTTTTGTGTTTAGAACTATTACAGAAGTTGCTGGAAATTTTTTCTTAATGCCAAACCAAAGCTCAATTAATGAATTTAAATTAAACTCATCAGCAATTCAAACAGCAATTATTTGTTGTTTTGCTTTTTTTTTCCTTTTCTCTCTCTCTCTTTTTTTTTTCCTTGAGACAGGGTTTCTCTGTGTAACAGTCTTGGCTGTGCTGAAACTCACTTTGTAGACCAGGCTGGCCTCACACTCACAGAGATCCGCCCACCTCTGCCTCCCAAGTGCTGAGATTAAAGGCATGTACCACCATGCCTGGCTGTCAAACAGCAATTCTTAATATCAAATATTCCAACACAATAAGATTTAAATATATACTAATTTCATACTTATATGAAATGATGGTAGGAAAATACAAAAATCTTTGTTTGCTATTTTGTTGTTGTTGTGTTTTTTGTTTTCGATACAGGGTTTCTCTGTGTAACAGCCTGGCTGTCCTGGACTCACTTTGTAGACCAGGCTGGCCTCGTCGAACTCACAGAGATCTGCCTGCCTCTGCCTCCCGAGTGCTGGGATTAAAGGCGAGCGCCACCACTGCCCGGCTTGTTTGCTATTGTTAAAACATCATGTTGTTTGGTTTTTCTGTTTGTTTTGTTTTGAGACAGGGTTTCACTGTATAGTCCTCTCTGTTCTGGAACTCAATATGTAGACCAAGTTGGCCTGAAACTCACAAAGATCTGCCTACCTGTGCCTTCCAAGTGCTGAGATTAAAGGAGTGTGGCACTATGTCTGGTTTATTATTTATTTATTTTCCTTAAGACAGATTTTCTCTGTGTAGCCCTGTCTGTCCTGAAACTGGCTCTGCAGAACAGGCTGGCCTGAAAGTCAGAGATCTATCTGCCTGCTGGAATTAAAGGTGTGTCACACCTCTTTCCAGCTCATTATGTTTTTATAAGAGCAAAAACATTTTAAAAAATATTTAATTTCACTTACACATATTTGTTTGTCTGTGTGCCTGCAGTGTGTGGGCAGGTGCTGGCTGAGCCCAAAAGATGACATCAGACCCCTCTGGTGCTGGAGTTGTAGGAAGCTGTGAGCTTCCTGGTATGGATGCTAGGAATCAAACTACTGAGACATCTCTCCAGTCCCAAGAGCAGAAAACATCTTATGTGCAGTAAAAATAATACAGTTCTTAGAGAATCTACCTGAGGTGTTTCAGGCACTGTCTGCTGACACTGTGTGATATGAATGGCACAGAGTGCAAAGTGCACGTTGCCTGTTCAAAAGTCTCCTTCAGGGAAGCTGAGTGATGCAACATGGGTAAACATTGCCAGAAAACTTGGATTTTTTTTTCAACTTTCATTATGAGCTTTATTGCTCCCTCCCAAAATTTTGGTGACTCCCATGTCCCGTGATAACACCCTGTGTGGGACCCCAAACCACAGTTTAAGAAGCTAAGACACAGGTTAAACACTTTGAATCAGTCCTGAAAACCAGTTTGTTGTCTGAAATTAGAATGAAATGGCCAGGCCCACACTTAGTCTCTACAAATAAATGTCTGAGGAAAGGTGTGTTCTTGGTTATGACGGTCCACATTGCCGTAGTAAATGGCATGCTCCTCCTTGAGGGGGATCTACGTTGCTCACCTTTGTGTCTAAAACACTGTTATTTGCTTCTCCAGTTTTTTCCTTCCCCAAACTGGCATATTTGTTCATGGTTATAAAATAGTCTTTCACACTGGATATTTAGAGTGATGGGAGATTGTTTCTGCGGCTTTCTATCTAATTGTTCAAAAGAACTCAAGATTAAAAAATAAAACCATATAGATACACGTATACAGAGAAAGAGAGACCCTGAGAACAAGCACACATGTCTATAATTAAAAACCAGAGTTATGAGTGATAAAGACATGAGAGTTCTTGCAACTTTGTAGTCATTTGAAATTATTTAAAAACAACTAAGGAGAGGCTGAAGAGACAACACTTGCTATTCTTCCAGCAGACTAGGTTCAATTTCCAGCACCTACATGGTAGCTCACAACCATCTACAACTCCAGTCCCAGGGGATCCAACATTTCCTTCTGGCCTCTGTGGGCACCAGACATTCACATGCATAGACATCATACATGCAGGCAAAACACTCATACACATAAAAACAATTTAAAAAAAAAAGGAGACAGAAAGTAGACTGGTTGTTAGTACAAAAGGGTGAGTGATTCTTTGGGGGATCAATAAAGGATTCTAAAACTGATATTAGTTTGCAACCTTGTGACTAGACTAAAAACCACTGAAGTGTATACTTTAAGTAAATTTTTGACAGGTCAATCAACTGTAGAAGAGTCAGTTTCACAACATACAACATAAAAGAGCTCTAAAGCTTTTATGCCACTGGCACTCAGATGGAGAATGGAGGAATTGGAAGGCCTTTTACTAAACAAAAGATCCCTACACGAGTAGTTCTTCCTGAAAGCATATTTATATTCTATTTATTTGTTGTTTTCTTTTTTCTTTCTTTTTTTTTTTTAGTTTTTTTTGAGACAGGGTTTCTCTGTGTAACAGCCCTGGCTATCCTGGAACTCACTCTGTAGACCAAGCTGGCCTTGAACTCACAGAGATCTGCCTGCTTCTGCCCTTCTCCCAGTGCTGGGATTAAAGGCACAACACCATGTTCAACTTGTTGTGCCTTTCTTTCTTTCTTTTTTTTTTTTTTTTTTTTTTTTTGTTTTTCAAGACAGAGTTTCTCTGTATAACAGAGCCTGGCTGTCCTGGACTCACTTTGTAGACCAGGCTGGCCTTGAACTCACAGAGATCCGCCTGCCTCTGCCTCCTGAGTGCTGGGATTAAAAGAGCCACCATGCTCGGCAGCTTGTTGTTTTCTTAATGTCTCTACCTCCCTTCTAACCCACTGACCCAAGGTAGAGGAGAAAAAAGGATAAGAGGGACAGGGTATGTAGACATCTTTAGAAGCAATTCCTTGGGGGTGATTCTATTCTTCATAGTAGGGATTCCAGCAGTCCAGTTAAACTGCAAACATAGCAGCAGGAACCAGCAGCAACGTTGGCAGTGGTTGCTGGCTCCCACACCACTGCTTGGAGAGTCTGCTCTCTCAGCCCCACCTGGGCGGCTGTCTTCAGTAGCAATGTCAACAGCAAGCTGAAGCATTCTCTTGAGTGTTTCTTGCTAGGAGGGTCTCAAATCGAAGCAATGAGAAACGGAGCTAAGCAAAAAGCAATCTCTCTCCTTTTGGGGGGTCCTCATTATACCCTCTCAGAGTCTGCACAAGAATGTTTTCCAGCCCACAAAAACCAGACCTCTCCCTTGACCCTCCCCCACAGTTTCCAGCCAATAAACATGACATACTCTCTCACGAGTTTGTTTTTCATCTGTGGATAAAGCATTTCCACATCCCACACTTGGGACCAAAACAAAAAACACACATAACACAACCGAGTTTTTAAAGAGATCAAAACTCTTATCATATCCTTGAAAATACCAAGCCCCCAAGTGACATGGCTTCCCTCCTATTTCTCACACTAGGTCTTATTTCTCCTCCCAGTACTGTGGCAAAGTAATGGAATTGTTTAAGAAGCTGTATAATTTGATTAACCATATTTGAATCCAAATCTACTATAGCATATGACTTAGGCAAATTATTTTTCTGCTCTGTTACAAAAACAGTGGTTATCGATTGAATTATTGTGAAGAGTAATGACAGAGTACATGAAAGGACGACAGAACGTGTCTGCTACTTTTTGGAAGTCATTAAATTCATCAAAAAAACAATCTCTTGTCAGGATGTATTTTCTTCTTTAGAAGTCCCCAGCCTGGATTATGATATGTGAGGGCCCACCTAATCTGAGGAGAAGGAGAGCACTGAGAAGTAGAATAATGAGGGAGGGAGGGTGGGAGGGATGGACCAGGAGGGAAGGAGGGAGGAAACTATGTTCAAGAGGTAACTTGAAAAAACAAATTAATAAGGGGGGGGGGGAACTTCTCAGGTCTCTGATGTGGTTGAAGACTAGATAGTTATAGTCTCACAGTTAAATTTTAAGTTGTTTAGGAATTAAAAGGATGTTCTGTTCTAGGTCTAGGAAGGTGTTTTTATGTTGGTAATGCAAGTTAGTATGGAAACTGAATTAGGTATAGAACTTTAAATTTAGCCGAGTGTGGTGGCGCACACCTTTAATCCCAGCCCTTGGGAGGCAGAGGCAGGCGGATCTCTGTGAGTTCAAGGCCAACCTGGTCTATGAAGCAAGTCCAGGACAGCCAGGGCTGTTATACAGAGACACCCTGTCTCGAAAAAAACAAAAACAAAATAACCCCCCCCAAAAAACTTTAAACTCATGGAGTAGATAATAAAATATTAATATCAGTTGCTAAATATGTATGGACTGGACATTGGAAATGTATGTTATATCTTATAATTTTCATAACTGTGGCCTAATTAAAAAAAAAGAATTATGAGTTCTGGGAGATGTGGGGGGAGGATGGTGGGTGGGTGGGGATGGGAGGGGTGGAGGGAGGGAATTGCGATGGAGATGTAACTTGAAGCAATAAATACACTAAAAGAAGTCCCAGCCTGTTTAATTCTCCAATTATTAAGACTCAAAGTACTGGTTGGTCTTATGCTGAAAAACACCCCATGGAAAGGGAAACAACTTTTCTTCACTAAGATTCTTTCTCTGTGCTCCATATCTTCCTAGCATTCAGGAATTACAGAAAGAATTGTGAGACGTAGGGAATGCTGAACAAAGGCCAAGGTCATTGCAGTCATTCCTTCTCATTCCTTCTGACTCAAATGGTGTCCCTAACCTCCAGCACCTTGGTTTCCTGTGGTCCTAGAGCTGGGTGAGCGGCACACAGGAAGATCTGATCATGGATCTGACACCTCATGCTGTGCATAAGCCACTGTGTATAGTACATGGGGGGGGTATTTTATCTCTATGAAAACTCGGTTTTTTGTTTGTTTTTTAGAGACAGGTTTTCTCTGTGTATCAGGTATCAGCCCTTGGCTGTCCTGGACTTGTTTTGTAGACCAAGCTGGCCTTGAACTCACAGAGATCCGCCTGCCTTTGCCTCCCACGTGCTGGGATTAAAGGCGTGCGCCCACTGCCCAGCTTGAAAACTCTGTCTTGAAGACCATTATCATCCTCTATTTTACTTGAGAAAATTGAGGACCAGAAAGTTCATTTGTTAAGGCCACACAGCCACAAGGGGGTGGAGCCAAGATTCCAATGGAACTCTGTCTTTGGATCTTACCCTCTTAACTGTTGTGTTAACTGGGAGGTCCAGGATGCGACAATCAGGCCCTCTTCCAGAGCAGCCCAAAGCAGCACAGGCCATAAATTGTGTCTTATTATTAGCACTTGGGGGGCAGAGGCAGGATTGTAGCCTAGGCTGAAGAATAAGACCCTGTCTACTGCTCAACCACTAATGGATCATTTCACCAGAAGTCAATGTGTCCTCTGCTTGCAGAATCCAGCTTCTACTTACAGGTTTGGAGTCAGAGAGATCTTAGTTAAGGTTCTGGTTATGGTACTTGGAAGGATGAGATTTTGGACAAGTATTAACATTTCTTGGGGAAGATGCGAACAAATGTCCATTTAACCCAGGCTATAATTCCACCAAAGTCCAACTTGGTGAAACAATAAGTCTATTGGACTTGCTTACAGAGCATGGGTGAGGAGTCACATACAGTAGTGTGAGTGATTCCCAAACAGTCGCATCACTGCAAAGTCCCACCCCATTGTGGACAATGGACCCATAGGAGCTGTATCATGGAATCCCTCCTGTCAGTTATCCTCCTACTTCCTATATACATATGTACTCAGCATCTCTCAAGATGGGATCCCAGATTGCAAGTGGAATCCTAGGTGACAATCTTGTGATTTGCCTACCCCCACCCCTCATCCCTCTACTAGGGAATGCCAATTGCTCTGTTACTATTTCCATAGCTGTGTCTAACATTGTATTGCTCTGTTTATTACTAGCCACGCTACCAGGCCAGGGTAATCTCTACTCCAAAATAGCTTCATTTTATGCCAAAAGGAAAAAATGTCATACAAAAAGTATATTTAACTCCCAAGTATAGAATTCCTACATTAGTTACTTTTCTTGTTGCTCTGACAGAAACAACTTGAAAGAGGAAGGTTTATTCTGGCTCATGGTTCATAATATAAAGTTCACTGTGGGGAAGACATGATGGTGGTAACAGCTCACAGCTGTGGCCACAGAAACATGAGGTGGCTGATTACATCATGTCAGTAGTCAGTAAGTAGAAAGCTCCTATCTGATCCAGGGCCAAACTATAATCCATAAGGCTAGTCCTCCAGGGATTCACTTTGCCAGCCAAATCCAACTTCCTAAAGAGCCCACAACCTCTAAATAAGCACTGCCAGCTGGGGAGCAAGTATTCAGTCACATAAGCCAGTGGGGGACATGTCTGTCACTGGTCCCAAAGGCATTTTATAATCTAACATGCATTCAGTCTATCTTTTTTTTTCCCCCCCGAGACAGGATTTCTCTGTGTAACAGCCCTGGCTATCCTGGAACTCATTCTGTAGACCAGGCTGGGCTTTAACTCAGAGAGATCTGCCTGCCTCTGCCTCCTGAGTGCTGGGATTAAAGGTGTGCACCACCACACCCAGCTTAGTCTATCTTCGTTAGGGTTCCATTGCTGTGAAGAGAAACCATGACCAACGCAATTCTTTTTTTTGTTTTTGTTTTTAAGTTTACATTGGCGTTCTGCCTACATGTATGTCTGTGTGAGGGTGTCAGATCCCCTGGAACTGGAATTACAGACACTTGTGAACTGCCATGTGGGTGCTGAGATTTGAACCTGAGTCCTTTGGAAGAGCAGCCAGTGCTCTTAAACTGTAGAGCCATCTCTCCAGCAACCCCTCCTCCCCAAGGCAATTCTTATAAAGGAAAACATTTAATTGGGGCTGGCTTACAGTTTCGGAGATTCAATCCATTATCATCATAGTAGAAAGCATGGCAGTATACAGGCAGACATGGTGGAGAAGCCAAGAGTTCTACATCTTGATCACAGGCTGCACATGGGGACTGAGGTCCACACTGGGCAGATCTTGAACACAGGAGACCTCAAAGCTCACCCCCATAATGACACTTCCTCCAACAAGGCCATACCTCCTAATAATGCCAATCCCTATGGGCCAAGCATTCAAACACATGAGTCTATGGGGGCCATTCCTATTCAAACCACTACTTGGTCCAACATCAAAAGTCCTCATATCCTTACAATTCCTACACTTAAATGTCCAAGGTCTTTCCAGGCATGGTGGCTCACGCCTTTAATACCAGCACTTAGGAGGCAGAGGCAGGTGGATCTCTGTGAGTTCAAGGCCAGCCTGGTCTACAAAGTGAGTCCAGGACACCCAAGGCTACACAGAGAAACCTTGTCTCGAAAAACAAAAACAAACAAACAAAAAAGTCCAAGGTCTCTTCTAAAATTCAAGGCTATGAGCCCCTGTAAAGTCAAAAAAGCAAATTACATACATCCAATATTCAATAGCACACAGTAAACATTTTGATTCCAAGTAGAAGGTCAGGAAGGTAGTGTTTTAACTATGTTTCTATTGCTGTGATTAAAAACTGTGACCAAGGGCTGGAGAGGTGGCTCAGAGGTTAAGAGCACTGGCTGTTCTTCCAGAGGTCCTGAGTTCAATTCCCAGCAACCACATGGTGGCTCACAGCTATCTACAATGAGATCTGGTGCCCTCTTCTGGAGTGAATGTATACATTCAGGCAGAACACTGTATACACAATAAATAAATAAAATCTTAAAAAAAAAAAAAACTGACCAAAAGCAGCTTGAGGACACAGGCTTTCTTTTATCTTACAGCTTTTGACCATCCAGAAGAGAAGCAGTGCAGGATCCTTGAGGGAGACCTGAAGCAGAGGCCATGGAGAGCTGCTACTTCCTGACTTGCTTCTCATGACTCTCAAAGCTTGCTTTTTTATACCATCTAGGACCACCTGCTGCCTAGGGAGTGGCATGCTCCTCATTAAACTGTGCTGCCCCACATCAATCATTGATCAAAAAATGCCCTGAAAACTTGCCTACAGGGAATCTGATGAAGGCATTTACTCAATCGAGTTTTTTTCTTGCCAGATGACCGTAGGTTGTGCCACGCCAATAAAAATTTAACCAGCACAGATAGAAAAATGTAAAAGACTGGACCAAAAGAAAGACCACAAAATCTTGCAGCTTACCCAGGCATGGTGGTACATGGCTTTAATCCCAGCACTCAAGGTGAGTGGATTTGAGTGTGAGGCTAGCCTTGTCTACACAGCAAGTTCCAGGACAGCCAGGGCTACACAGAGGAAACCCTGTCTCAGAAACAAACAACTTTCAAAACCAAAACACTGCAGCTTTACGTCTGGCACCTGCAGCTTGTGGAAGCATCATCTGGGGTTCCGAGGGCATGGGTAGCCCCACCTCTCTGGCTCTGTTACCCTCAGTGTATATATGTTTGCCCCTGGACTGCCTCCATTTGATAAGGGCAGTTCACCTCAGCAAAGGTGTCATGCTTCTGGCATGTTCAACATCCTGGGGGCTGAACAACACGGTGCAAGCCTCCATGGACCCTGTTGTCAGGTCCAAACCAGATTCCAATGCCCCAAACTCCAAAAGGCAGTCCAAATATCCAGAAATAGCTCAACCTGAACTATAGGAGGATATCTGGCACCTAGACAAAAGCCAGCATTCCTAATGAACTTGTAAAGCTGGTTCCCTTCTACGAGAAGGAGTAATTTCCTTAACTTCAGCAGAAGGGACAATTGGATACCTGTAGTGCCTATTAGCATTCCAAAGTATATGCTGGCCTCCAGGCACCCTCAGTATCACAAGCAAATGTTACACATTTCAAAGTCCATGCTAGCAACCTAGTCCTTCTCACTTCCCTTCCCTCCCCTAAACTCCCTTCAGCTCATGGGCTTCCCTCTCCCCCCCCCCCCCAGCTACTCACTCTCCTTGTAACCCTGCTATTTTGCTATGCCCTTGTTCTCTATTTGTCTTCATTTGGACTTCTATTGTTATGAAGAGACACCATGACCATGGCAACTCTTATAAAGGAAAGCATTTAATTAGGGCTGGGTTACAGTTCAGAAGTTTAGCCCATTATCATCTTCTTGGGAAATATGGTGGTGTGCAGGCAGACATGGTGCTGGAGAGTTCTACATTTTTCCAGAGGTAGCAGAAAAGAGCTGTGTATCAGTGAGCCTGGGCTGAAGCATCTGAGACCTCAAAACCTACTCCCCGCAGTAACACACTTCCTTCAACAAGGCCACACCTACTCCAACAAGACCATATCTCCTAACAGTTCCACTCCCTATGGGCCAAGCATTCAAACACATGAATCTATGGGGGCCATTCCTATTCAAACCACCACATTGTCTCTCTCCTCTCTCTCTGTCTACTCTGTACCTGCTTCTGTCATGGGCAGATCTAGTCTGTTAACCAAGTTCAGTCTACTTTTTTTCTTTCTCTGCTCTGGGCTCTTCCAGATGTGCCCAGCTATTCTCTCTCTCATATCTACAATAAAAACCTTCCCCTTAACCATACCACAGAGTGGTCATGTTGTCAGTTTATACACCTGTAACTTTTTTATTCTATATGCCTGCAAAATTAGCACTGTGTGGACAATAACAAATGCTGATACCCACTCAAGATGTAGTCTGGCTCTCTTGGACCACAATTGAGTGGCCTCTGTGTGCTTGATTTGTTGAACTTGGGAAAACATTTTCCTATATGGTACTATTGGGGAAAGATGTCCTAGAGCCTTCAATGGGTGAGGCTACCCTCAAGGCACCATCCCTATTGTTTCTGCAGAAGGTGGTAGGTTTCTATTGTACAATTAAAATTCAATTTAACGATCATCTCTGCTTGGCAGCCACTCTATTTGCAGTTTGTTAATGTACATTTCCCACATCTCTCTATCTAGAGTTCTCACTGTAAACTTGGCTCATGGCAGTGAGAAATAACTGTGCCACAGACTAATTTATATGCTATTTTGAATCTTCTTTTATCATACAAATTAGTCCAATTACTTCAAATCTCAGCCTCACTCAAAATTTCAGGATATAGGCAGATGCAGCCAGATTCTTTGCCAAACTATAACACAAATGGCCTGTGGTCCAATTTCCAAAAGAACCCTTGTTTTTCTCTGAAACCTCATAAGCGTAGTACACACTCCCTTTCTATTGTCATTCTGAGCTTCCCAACAGAATAACCTCTTAGCTCTCTATAAAGCACTCCACACTTCTCTAGCCCACAGCTCCAAACTATTCCACATTCTTTCTGCAAATCGATTCTGAAAACCCAAGAATCTCATGGTTCCAACTTTTCTACATTGTTTCTTTCATTGTTGTGACAAAGTATGTGAGGGGACAACTTAAGCAAAGGTTTACTCTGTCTCACAGTATGTCACCCGGCAAGCAGACAAGATAGTGGGTGTGTCTGTGAAGGGTTTGCAGCTGCTGTTTATTGCTGCAGCCACCAAGAAACACAGAGTTCAGGGCAGAAGGTGGGCCAGATTACAATCCTCAAGACAAGCCTCTAGGGCCCTGTATCTGCCAGCTAGGATGCATGGCTGAAAGTTTCTACAACATTCCAAAACAGCCACCAGCTGAGGACCAAGTGTTCAAACACATGAGTCTTGGGGCAGGAGGAGGGCCTTTCACACTCAAATCACAACAGTCCCTATACTGGAGAGGGAGCAAAACAACACCCACTTCACATCATTATTCTGATGAAGCAAAATTGCAAGTACTAAATAAACCATTATTATTAACTTTACCAACACTAATATTACAACCCATCATACTGTCTTTCAAAAAAAGCACCATGAGGAATCAACTATTGGTTGGTTCCCAGGTTAAGATAAATGAAGTAGAAATAAAGATTCACAGTGGAGTAGAAGTAGCATTAAGTGAGTAGGAAAAGTTGTCCCCCGGCTTCTGTCTGCTACCTTTGACCACAAACCTTCTGCTATGAAATCTTACTTGTCTGGGCTTCTGAATGAAATGAAAGAATGCTTGTTTTGACTTAGAATGAATCTCTGAACCCCATAGAATTCTCCCAGTCTGTATGGTTTGATTCTAATGTTTCTCAACCTGTGAGTCACAACCCACTTGGCAAATTTCTATCTCCAAAAATATTTACATTGCGATTCATAACAGTAGCAAAATTACAGTTATGAAGTAGCAACGAAAATAATCTTATGGTTGGGAGTAACCACAGCATGAGAAACTGTATTGAAGGATGATAGCATTAGGAAGGTTGACCACTGATCGAAGAGATTATGTTAAGAAACTATTACCCTAGGGCTGGAGAGATGGCTCAGCGGTTAAGAGCACTGGCTGCTCTTCCAGAGGTCATGAGTTCAATTCCCAGCAACCACATGGTGGCTCACAACCATCCATAATGAAATCTGGTGCCCTCTTCTGGCCTGCAGATATACCTGCAGACAGAACACTATACATAATAAATAAATCTTTAAAAAAAAAAAAAAGAAACTATTACCCTTGACTTGTCTGTTTTAAAACATATGGGTAGTGATTTGAAAAACATATTAATTACTTTAAAATTACATATTGTTCACTTATTGAAAGCAACAAAACCTTTTATGAAACACTTCCTCCAACCAGTACAGAAAATTGCTTAAAATCTAAAAGATTGAAACCCACCATCTAGTGGTGAAGAAGGGAATTTCATGCTAGTGATAGAGGCTAGGATGGCTACGCACAGTAAGTTTTTTCACTTTCATCCTCTCCCCTCTTAACTCGGGGTAGTGTTAATCACACAGAAACTCAGTGAAATCTGACCTAAGAGCTTGTTCATTTGATAGTAGTTCTGTTTTGAGACAGGGTCTCATTATGTTGCCCAGGCTGGCCTGGAATTTGCGATCCTTCTGCCTCCCAGCCTTCCAAACCGCTGGGATTACCAGGTCTGCGCCATTACGCATGGCTGATGGTACAGCCTTATACCAGCAATGAAGCAGTGTGGAAATTTGAGAACTGTGGAAATCTAATTGTCTTTAAGATGGGGTGCAGGGAAAAAGGTGCCTACTACCCATACATCTTACTCCTGAGAGACCCATCCAATTAGTTCTCAGGGGCAGCCACACCACCTTCCATGCCACAAAATACCCAGAACCATATTTATCCATACCCATATTTACAGACCCAGAATCTTTGACCTGATACACATCAGTGGGATCCTTGAGGTCAAGCGATGATTTCGTTTTACCTACAACAATTATTTAATTTTGAATATTCAGAAGGAATGCACTGCTCTTAAACCCTAAGGGTGGGAGAGAGGCCAGAGTTGTAAGGAACTAGCCATATTGTTATATATTCATTTTCGTTTTTTTCTTTTACTATTTCCTCCTTGCTCTTTCCTCTCGCTTTCAAAAAAATCAAGTAATTAATAGTGTCGTGTTCAAACGAAACATATAGCTCCCCGTGCAAGGTGGTATCCCAGAAAGCACCCGGAAATCTTCTCATTGAAATGTTTGGGTCTTTTTTCTTAACTACAGATCTGCGGTAATTCCCAACATATTCTTAAGATGTCGTTTGAAATCCATCCTCTATTAGCACAATTTTTCAACCCTTGTAAGACATTCACCTATCTATCATCCAGTCTTGCTAGTAGGGACCCCCTAGGCTTTTTATTGACTTACAACGCTTTTCTTCTCTCTTTTTAATAATTGGGCTTACGAGCATCGGCGAAGTATTCCGATAACTTAAAAACGAATTATCCACTTTTTTGAAAACCTCGGTGGCTCAGTGCCTCCAAGGGCATCCGGGCATTTATTCTTATTTCTGCTCCTCCACAGGCGCTCCCGGGAGGGGCAGTTTCGACCCAGAAGTTTGAGAGAAGCAGTGGCGCGGAACTTGCAACAGTTGGTGCCGGGCGATAGGCAGGTTGGAAGTGATAGATGGGACTAGTTTAAACGCCAAAAGCCCCGGGGAGGGCCGGGGCAGCCGTGGCCTTGCTGGAGAGCCAGGGCTGCGCGCCGGCGTGGGAAGGCGTCGTTTCGGGCTGCCAGGCTGGGGACGTTGAGGCGGCGCGCAGGGACGGCGGGCGGAGGAGCGGGCCACCCCGGGCCACCCCAGGGCAACGAGGAGGTGAGGGCAGCCTTGCCCCCGCGCCGCCCCCGGCAGGAGGCGCGACGCCTGGGCCAGGGGTGCGTGCGCGGCCCCGGGCGACGCGGCTGGGCGTGCGCGGGGCCGCGGCGGAGGCCGAAGATGGCGAGGGTGTGTAGGCGGCAGCAATGCTCCGTTGAGAGACGCGGCTTTCGGCAAGAACTGGACTCGTGGCGCCACAAGCTCATCCGCTGCGTAGGTGAGGCCCTTCCGCCGGTGCCGGCGCCACCGGGCCGCCGGCCGCCCGTGCGTGGGGAAGGGAACCCGGCAGCGGCCGCCGCGCTCCGGCCCCGCGCGCCCTCCCGGGGCTCGGCCCCCCTCCCCCACCCCCGGGAGAGCGTGCGCGCCCGCGGCGCCCCTCCTCTCTCCTCGGCTCGCGGGGCGGGCTGGGACGCGCGGCCTTTCCTCAGCGGGCGCATTGTGGACGCCGGGCCTCCAGCCGCCGCCAGCGCGCCGGGACGCACGGGGCCGCCCCCACCTGCCCGCGCGCCCCGCGCCCATCCCCCCCCACGCCGGCGGCGCGCCCCGGTGCCCGCGGGGACGCGCGGCGGCGCTCGGGCGTGTGCGAAGCGTGAGGTGGAGATGGGGGCGGAGGGAGCCGGAGCTGTCACAGGCCCGGCGTCCGCCTGAGCGAGCCAAGCGGGGTGTCATGGCCGCGGGGGGCAGCGGCGGCCGGGGAGTCAGTCCTCGACGCACGGGTCGGTGTGTGCGGATTTGTGTTTGGCGTGCGTGCGCGCGGTGGGGCGGTGGGAGCCGGGCGGGGGTCGCTCCGGTCCCCTCCGCTGAGCACCTTGGGCCGGCGGGCTTCCCCGGGCGGAGGGGACGTGGACCGGGGCCGCCGGGAGGGGCCGGGCGGCGGGGCTGCGCCTCTCACACTCTTGTGTTTTGTCTTGTTTTTCTCTCCCAAGGTCCCGTTTCCCTCTGTGCGGCGGCCGGCGGGACCATAAGGGCTTAACTCATATATTCAACCCTCCTCCTCCGAAAAGTAAGTGGCCCGTGTGGCGTCTGCTCCACCCGCCGCCCCCTAGCCCCCTGTCCATCCTCGTGTCTGACTCTGATGTCCCCAGCATTGTTATTTCCCCGTCTCTCCTTCGGCGTGGCTGATGTGTGGGGAAATGCCCTCTCGTCGTTCTCTGTCCCCCACGCCCAGTCCTCGGGGAGGCCCGGAATTCCAGCCCCCCGTCTCGGTGGGGCTTGTTCTAGGGAGTCCGCTCTTCCTCAGCCGAACCTGGGGAGATTCTGTCTGTCTGCTTGGGCCCCCCCGTCCCCTTCTTCCCGGCGGGGTTTCGTTGGAAGGAATTATGCAAATCCTGCTTTCTGGTGTCCATTCAGCGGCAATTTCATGCGGTGAGAAGTTCTCTTTGTTGTGCGAGGGGGAGAACAGACACTGATTTAATAGACATATCTGTTGGGGGGAAGGGTGGAGGGGGTGTGGAGAGGCTCAGTTTGGAAGAATTACGCAGCACTTGGTTAGCTCAGTCTTTGTGTTTGAGCCTCCTGGCTTGACAGGAGGGTCTGCCCTTTACAATGTCCCACAAGGAATTTTTTCCGTAATAGATGAAAAAGCAAAACTAAACTTTTAGACAGGTGAAAAATAAGGTAACCTACACTTAGAGAAAATAAGCAGTGCCATTTTCGTAATATTTCATTATGAAAATGTGTAATGTGAATTTATTAAAGACTTACAGACTGTAACATCAATTGTAATTAACGTAGGCAACAATGCACTGAGGTATCCAATACCACTTTTGGTTGTCCAAAGGTTAAAAGTATATTGTTTAAAATGTGTGGTTGGGTAGACAATAAAGATCTGAGCAGTTTTTTTTGGTTTTTGGCGGGGGAGGGAGGGAGCTGTGATTTACCTTGTGAATACAGGTTACAATTTCCCCCTTCCCAATCCAAGCTCTGCATGCCCTCCAGGAAGCAGGCTTTTTGACTCCAGATACCATTTGCTCCGTTCTGCTTCTGCTTGTTTTGTTTTTCACAACCTGTCACACATTTGCTACAGTGTGACATGGGTTTAAGCGCTTAGGAATTATGTCATCGTTAAGTAAAAGTGTACATGGCAGGTTTTGAGAAACATCAAATCAAATTGAGGTTTTCCAAATTCTTAGTTAACATAAAAGACTGAAACTGTTCAGATTTTTAGTTTGTGGTGTTAGTTTTACTCTTAGGGACTCTGTTCTGGAAGGCTTTTTTAGTGTTTAAAAGACTGGAGTTGAGAATTGGAACCTTGTAAATTTCTTGTGTGGTTACAGCTTTTGTTTAAATTATTTCCATGAGTTTTCCTATACTGTTCGATTTAAAATCTATGTGTTGTGCTTAACTGCCCTTTCTTATCATTAATTGCATTGGTGGTTGATAACTGCATCTGGACAAGATGTTGTTTTGTTTTGTGCCTAATGAAATCCTCCTGTAAACACCTGAGTTGACTGTCAAAGTCAGATGAGTTCTTTGGAGAATGTTTTTGAGTGGGTGATCAGGTTTCTGAGAGTATATTTGGAATTCTGGATTTCCACATTTTAGGCAACATTCAGGAACTTTTAGAGTCCAGATGCTATTTTAAATACTAATACGCACGATAGTTGCTCAGCTAAAGTCAATTGGGTATCATATTTTGTCTTCTGTAATTTTTCTAATTTTGTTCTCCAAGGGGAGCAAGCGGTGTTATGAGGTTTGTACTTTAAAGGATTGGCTGCAGTCAAAAGATCTGTGCTGTTTATTTTACTATCAGATGCAATAATTCCTCTTATTTTAGTAGGATTGGTTCTGCAGAGTTAATCTTCTGATTCTCTTGACTGATTATTTTAATATTTTAGGAGTGTTTGGTTTTTTGTTTTTTGTTTTTCGAGATAGGGTTTCTCTGTGTAGCCTTTGCTGTCCTCGACTCACTTTGTAGACAAGGCTGGCCTTGAACTCACAGACATCCGCCTGCCGCTACCTCCCGAGCACTGGGATTAAAGGCATGTGCCACCACGCCCAGCGAGTGTTTGGTTTTTAAGTGAAATTTAATAGTAGTAGTCTTTGGGTTAAAATAGAAGTTCTAGTCATTTCCAGAATTTAATTTTCCTTTTTACTGTTTTTGGCAAGGAAGGAATAAGGTATCAGTGATGTCTGAAAGACAAGTTATGAAGTCACCAGTAAGTTTAGTTGAGTCAGAATGGATACAGATTGAGTATCTCTTCAAAGTGCTTGAGGTCCAAGTGTTTGAGATTTCTGTGTTTTCAGATTTGGAATGTTTGCAAGGATTTTACTGACTGAACATCCATAATCTAAATATCTGAAATCCCAACTGCTCCAAAACCAAACCTTTTTGAACACTCTGGATTAGAACAGAACTTATCCTGGGTTCAGACAGTGATTTCAGGAGTGGATGTTTGTTTACTTGGTGGCTGTTGAGGAGTCCATCCAGGTTCTAGGCAGATCAGGTCGCTCTGTCTGATGTGACACTGCCTAGTGCTTGCCTCTTAACCCTAACTGTACTCTCCAGCTCTTCCTAGTGTGGGAAAAGATGTGATTTTAACTAGTTCTAGTTTGGCTAGAAAAGAACAAGGTAAGTCTCTTTGATTGGTGGAAAGGTATGTCACATAACTAACTGATTCTGTCAAATGTGTTTATAGCTACAACAATTCTAGAAGTATTTGATAATGTCCGTCTTTAATGATTATACACGGTGACCTTGACTTTTTTGATAGGGCGAATTGATTATTTCATGACGGTGGGGACTTCTGAGTGAGTACCTGTCCAGTCCCTTAGCAACTGGACTTCAGTGCTGTGACTAGCAAGGAAGGGGTCAGGGTAAGTGATTAAGTCACTAGGTATTAATTGAGCAAACTGCCTTCTTGTAAAACTAGGTAGGCATTGTGGACAAAAATTGAGGTGGCTGCTCTAAATTTCAGGAACTTTTAGTTTTTGTTGTTTTGTTTTTAAATTTAAATTAGCTTTCAAAAAATTGGGTCTTATTAGAACTTTTAGTTCTTGCAGAAAGGAAATGTAGTTTATTGTACAAGTCAGAATGTGTAATGTAATGGCACAGATAAGTGGTATAGGCTGCTCTAGAAGTGAAGAATCTCTTGGTAGGAGGGCTTCGTTTTGATCATGTGGAAATGGTATTGTATTCTTGAGAAATATGAGCAGAATGGAAAAGAACAAGTTGTTCATTTAAGCTGCAATCCATGATTAATGGAAGGGACATATGTTTGTGAAGGAATTTTTAAATGTTAAATGTAATTTAGCTGGCTGTGCCTGGTGCTGCCTTTAATCTTGGCACTTGGGAAGCAGAGGGCAGTCAGATGGATCTCTGAGATTGAGGTCAGTCTGATATACATAGTAAGACCCTGTGTTTTTAATTTTGCTTTGTTTTGTTTTTTGAGTCAGGGTTTCACTTTTACATCTGACTGTCCTGGAATTCACTATGTGGACCAGATTGGTCTCAAACTCACAAGAGATTCACCTGCCTCTGATTCCCCTGTGCTGGGCTTAAAGGGGTGACCAGCCACACCCAGCCCTAAAGCTATTATTTTTGTTATGAGACCGGTTCTCATGTAACCTAGGCTGGTTTCAAACTCACTTGGCAGCCAAGGCAAACCTTAAGTCTCTGATTCTCTTGCTTCTATTTTCCAAGTGCTGTGATTACACCTGAGTGCCGCCACACCCGACTTTTTACTTAATATATTTATTTACTTTCAAGTTAAACACTGATCATTCCTGTACATCTTTTTCACTTTTTTTTTTTTTTTTTTTTGGTGTTTTTCGAGACAGGGTTTCTTTGTGTAGTCCTGGCTGTCCTGGACTCACTTTGTAGACCAGGCTGGCCTTGAACTCACAAAGATCCACCTGCCTCTACCTCCCGAGTGCTGGGATTCAAGGCGTGGGCAACCATGCCTGGCAATTACAGACAGCTGTGAACTGGGTGCTGGGATTTGAATCCGGGTCCTTTGGAAGAACAGCCAGTGCTCTTAACCACTGAGCCTTCTCTCCAGCCCCTCCTATATATATTTTTTTCTCAAGACAGGGTTTCTCTGTGTAGACCTGGCTGTCTTGGACTCTACTTTTGTAGACCAGTCTGGCCTTGAGCCTACAGAGATCCACCTGCCTCTTCCCGAGTGCTGGGAATAAAGACATGTGCCACCACGCCAGGTTCAGCCCCTCCTATTTTAAATGGTCTGCAAATACATCTCCATCCCCCACTCTTTTTTTTTTAACTGCTCTATGTTGCTTTCAGTATAATTCCATTATAAACCGTAGCTTGTTTTCATTTTGCTGACTGTTGTATGCATGAAGGCACCTACCCTAAAGTCCATACACTGAAATTTTAAATTGAAATAGAAGTCACATGTAATAAAGTTCACTTTTTATTTACTTTTGAGATAGGATTTTATATATATAATCCAGGCTGGTCTCAAAGTCTGTAGCCAAGACGGCCTCAAAGTACTAATCTTCTTGCCACTGTCTCTAGAGAGTTAGGTTTGGGTTGGAGAGATGGCTCAGTGGTTAACAGCACTGAATGCTCTTGCAGAGGACCCAGGTTCAATTCCCAGCACCCACATGGCAGTTCACAGCTGTCTGTCAGAGGCAGGTGGATCTCTGTGAGTTTGAGGCCAGCGTGGTCTACAGAGAGTTAGGTTTATTGGTGTATGTTTGCTACCATGCCTGGCAAAATTTCACCTTTTTGAAATGTACAGTTTCTGCTTTGTAGTTATTCACAAAGTTGTGTACATACCCCAATTAACTCCAAAATATTTTCATTTCCATAAAAGAAACCTCTTGTTCATAAGCAGTCATCCCAGCTCTTTTGTGACTTAGCTCTTGGCAACTTCTAACCTGCTCTCTGTTTCTGTGGGTTTGTCTATTCATGTGTTTCTTACAGATGAAATCATGTTCTTCATGACCTTTATATCTAACTTCTTTCATATGTCATAGAGCTTTTAAATTTCATCCAGGTTGTAATATGTATCCAGAGTTGTATTCCTTTTATAGCTAAACAATAATAATATGGACAGTCTATATTTTGTGTGGACATTTAGCATGTTTCCATTTTTTGGTTTTGAGTAATGGTACTGTGAGAATTTGTGTACAAGTTTTTGTGCAAATATGCATTTTTAGTTTTCTTGAGTATATACATAGGATAGAATTGATGGCTCATGTATTGACTGTTTTAACTTTTTGATTTCACCATTTTTCAAAGTGTTTAGGATATTTTCCATCCCTACTATATTTCTTTAAATGTTCCAATATTCTTTTTTTTTTTTTTTTTTTTTTTTGTAGACCAGGCTGGCCTCAAACTCACAGAGATCCACCTGCCTCTGCCTCCCGAGTGCTAGGATTAAAGGCATGCGCCACCACCGCCCAGCACATAAAGAATTCTTACAATTCAACAGTAACAACCAAAGTGCAAAGTGGATAACAGACCTAAACAAACACTTTCCCAAAAACAGACAAATGGCTAATAAACATAATAAAAAGATGTCTAATATCATCAGTCATTAACTAAATGCAAATAAACATGACATACTAATTCATACTCACTAGGACAGCCATATTTTTTAAAATCAAGAAGAAAAAAGATTAATAAGCAGAAACAGACATATTACCATTCACTTAGAATATTGGAACATGGCCGGGCGGTGGTGGCACACGCCTTTAATCCCAGCACTTGAGAGGCAGAAGGCAGGCGGATCTCTGTGAGTTCGAGGCCAGCCTTGTCTACAAAGCGAGTCCAGGACACCCAGAGCTGTTATACGGAGAAACCCTGTCTCGAAAAACCAAAAGAATAAAAAAAGAATTCTTTATGTATTCTGAATACTAGACCCATGTCAGTATATGTCTCAGAAGTATTTTCTCTCAGAATTATAGGTTAGCATGTAAACAGATGTACTGTAGTGAAAGGTTAGCATGT
>CAJQZJ010009141.1:9023241-9042298 GCA_907164525.1 Lophiomys imhausi
TGTACTGTAGTGATAGGTTAGCATGTAAACAGATGTACTGTAGTGAAGGCTAAACTGCAACAAATTTGTGAAAGGGAATGATGATATAAGCAATGAGATAAGCAGAGTGAGATGGACGTTTTCGATAAAGTGGTGCTTAGATATTTTTTCTATGAATCAGTAAATGATTAGTTATTTTATGGCATTGTAAAACATATAGATACACCTTGCTATCTAAATCTTCTAAATTCCTGCCTTTTTTTTTTTTTTTTTTGACTTTTCGAGACAGGGCTTCTCTGTATAATAGAGCCTGGCTGTCCTGGACTCTGTTTTTCGCCTGCCTTTGCCTCCCAAGTGCTGGGATTAAAGGCGTGAGCCACCACGCCCGGCTCGAAGATTTGTACTTCTATGCCTGCTCATGCTTTAAAATTTTAAGATTATATTTTTATTTTCACTTTATGAAACAAGAAACCTGACCAGTTAAATAGTTTAATGGGAAATTGAGGTTATTTTGTTTCTTGCTAAAGTGTTCTAAAAGGATTTTGAATTTTGTTGTAACTCTGAGTTTCTCTGATTAAAAAAAAAAAAAGATTTGTTTACTTTTACTGTATGGGTGTAGGTGTTTTACCTGCATGTATGTCTGCATCATGTGTGTACAGTGCCCCTGGAAGGTAGAAGAGGGTGCCAAGAGGATACTTGGAGTTGAACCCAGCAGAGCAGCCAGTGCTCTCAGCCACTGAGCCACGTCTTCATCTCCCAGTTTCTCTGATGTTTTAATTAGGTAGGTTTTATGTGCTACAAAGTGCCAGGGGAAATGATATTCTGTGGTGCTATATACATAACTACATACATACCCTGTCTTGTGTATGCAGCACAGCAGTTTTGAGCTCCTAGCAATCTTTGTCTTACCTTCTGGGGTATTGAGGTTGCAGTAGTGAACCCTCAGCCCCATATACAGTTTGTAGTGAGGCCCTGAAGATGAAATTGAGCATTGGATGAAGTATGTAGCAGTTAGACAATCCAGATCCTTTGCTTAAAGGATTCTGAGGAGCAAGTTAGAAAAGCTAGAAAGTAATGATTGACACCTTCTAATGATTTTTGTCTTGTTTTTATTTTCTTTGTTTCACATTTCATCTGTTTTGTTGAAGATAATTACTTGAGTAGATTAATCATTTTTCTGAAATACAAGCCAGTGAAATAACAGGCATAAGATCAGTATTATTCTTAAGTGCCTCTTATTAATTTATGAATGAAATCATTGTAAAATTCTTAAAATTCAGAGTAGCAGAAGGAAGTTTGTGTAGTGTTCCTTTTTTTAAAATTGTAGGAGCAGATGTGTCAAAGAAATTGCTAAAAGAAACGGATATAACAAGTGGTGTTAAGACTGACATTTTAAATTTTGGTGATGGGAAACCAGAAATTAATAATACAATTGCCATTTCATTCTAAAGAGAACAGAATTGCAGTTTACCTTATAGTTGTACTGAAACTATTACAGTAGAACTTCAGCATAGCAGCAAAGTAGCCTGACTTGTACTCTTGAATCATACACAAATATCAGAAAGTGAAGATAATTTATAAGTCAGGTTGTCTCAGGTTTTTGATAAGTAGTAACTACTTAAAATTTAACATAGAAATGAAAAAAGTATCAAAATCCATTGTTAACACAATTCTCTATCTACAATAACACATTTTTGGTTTTTTCTTGTTTTATTTTGCTTTTTGAGACAAAGTCTTACGATGTAGTCTAGGATGACCTTGAACTAAGAGATCTGCTTGCCTTTCCAAGTGCTGGCAAATGTGTGCCATTGTGCCTGGGCTTTTTTAATGTTTTTTTACAAAATTTTTATGTATTTCATTGTTTTTAATCTAGAAATGCTGGAAGGTAATGGTAAATATTAAACAATTATTTGTTAGCTGCTGGAACAATGGTTCAGTAGGTATTGATAAGTGAACTTGTTGCTCTTCCAGAGAGCCTGGGTTTGGTTCCCAGCACCCTCATGGTGGCTCATGACCATTTGTAACTCTTGTTCCATGGAAATCTGATGGTCTCTTTTGACTTCTGAGGTCACCAGCTCATGAAGCCAAACATTCTCATATGTATAAAAGTAAATAAAAATTTTTTAATGGTTAGTTATGAGTCTACAAAGATAGCTCACGGGTTAAGATCACTAGCTGGCCAGGTGTGGTAGTACACATCTCTAATCTCAGTGCTCTGGACACAGAGACAGGCAGTATGAGTTCAAGACCAGCCTAGTCTATATAATGAGACTCTGCCTCAAAAAGCAAATCAAAACCCCACAAATAAATAAATAAATGGATGGATGGATGGATGGATGGATGGATGGATGGATGGATGGCACTGGCTGTTCTAGAATAGTGAGACCCTGCCTCAAAAAACAAACAAAAGTAGAGCCCTGGCTGCAGAGGATCCCAGGTTTAAATTCCCAGTATCCACATGGCAGCTCACAACATCTGTAACTTCACTTCCAGGGGATCTGTGTCCTGTTCTGCATAGTCACATCCTCCATGCATGTGGGGTATATAAGCTCACACAACCCACCCCCAAAAAGATAATTAAAAAGAAATTAGAAAATAATACATCTTACTGTAACATCAATTTTTTATTTAGCTTAGCATAAATACGTTCATCTGTTGAAACAATTGTATACTTTTCTTTTTGATTTTGAAACTGTCTCACTATATAGCTTAGGTTGGCCTGGAACTCATTGTGTAGCCCAGGCTTACCTTGGCATAATCCTCCTGCCTCTCCTGCTTCCTATAAGAGAGGGTCCCACCATACCTCACTAATATTTTAATGTTAGAATTATGTGAAATTAATCTAAAAATCTCATATATAAGTAAAACAGAACCAAACTCTTCTTGAAATATTCCTTTTAGTTAACTTGTTGTAATTGCTGTTTAAAACTAATTGCTTTTATTTGCATTTTTGAGGCAAGATTTTGCTATGTAGCCCAGGCTGGACTTGAACTCACGATCTCACTGCTTTAACTTTGCCAGTGCTTTGATAATAGACTTGCACCACCTTATCTGGTGTTTTTGTTGTTGTTCTTTTCCTTAAAGATAGTGAATGTGGTACACAGACATACATGCAGGGAAATGAAAATTAATTAAAAATTAAAAAAATTATTATTTCATAATGGGATGCCATGCTTGTCATGGTATTTGTGTGGAGGTCAGAGGACAATTTGATGGAATTGGTTTTCTTTCAACCTTTACCTGGGTTCTAGAGATTGAACTGAAGGTGCAAGGCTGCTCGCCAAGTGACTACCTGCTGAACCATCTGGCTGGTCTGACAGGAGGTCTTTACTGATATATATTAATCATGCATAGTAATTGATTCATTCTGTCATTTTCATATATATATGTGCATGTGTGTGAATATAATATATTTTCATCATACTTAGTCCTTACTACTCTCTCTTGTCCCCCCTTGCACTCCTGGTGTTCCCCTTTCTCTCACCAGCTAGTCCCTCTAATACTGTGATTTTTTTTTTCCTCTTTCTTTTTAGTTTTCATCTAGGGAGTTTAATTAGGGCTGCTTATAGAAACATGGGCAACCTACAGGGGCTATACCACTGAAGAAAATGTTCCTCCCTCTCTGGCAGCTATTCAACTGTCCACAGATCCTCAGGGAGGCATAGCGCCCTGTGAGCCCTTCTCTCTGACAGGACGCTCTTGGACCCCATTTTGTGTGCTCATATCTGCTGTGAGCTCAGGAGCACAGTGACTGTCTCATGCTCTGAAGACAGTTCTTTGACACTGGGCTGTCTCCACTGGTTCTTACATTTTGTTCTCTCACCTCTTGCGTGATGGTCTCTGAGCCTTGGAAGAGTGATAGAGATGTCTCATTCAGGCCTGAGCAAGCCTAACTGCTGCTGTTCTCAGCACTTGAACTAGTTGTGTGTCTCTCTGGTAACCATCAATGACAGCTTTTCAGGCCAGAGCTGACAGCCGCACTAACTTACAGGTATAAACTAAATATTTAAAGGGCAATTTGATGGGTACAATGTGTCCAATTAGCAAAACAACAGTAATGGCTTCCCTGTTCTATCCTATAGCTTCCCCAGACATGGTTTATAGTACCAGACATGAATTTCCTTCTGTGGAGTGGGCCTCAAATTCGCTCAAAAGCAATGGGGTTACCTCCATAGCAGATTTGGCATTATTGTACCAGTAGACACTTCTTGACTGACTGGCTAGTCAGTAGTGTAGCATTCAAGGTCCACAGATTTTGTTGTTGTGTGTGTGTGGTGCCCATGGAGGTCAGAAGAGGGCATTGGAGTCCCATGAACTAGAGTTTACAGGTACTTGTAAGCCTCTGTGTAGGTATGGAACCAAACCTGGGTCCTCTGCAAGAGCAGCAAGTGCTCCTAACCACCAGTGAGCTAGCTCTCCAGTTCAGTAATGGCTATTCATGTTTCATCCCACTGAATTATTTTGAAGCACATCTCAGACACCATATTTGATACTGTTTTTGTTTGTTTGTTTTGTTTTTTCGAGAGTGTCTCTGTGTAATAGCCCTGGCTGTCCTGGACTCACTTTGTAGACCAGGCTGCCCTTGAACTCACAGAGACCTGCCTACCTCTGCCTCCTGAGTGCTGGGATTACTTTTTTTTTTTTTTTTTTTAACAGTCTACTGTAAGGTACTATTGACTTCTCATCTGCCTTCCCTGTTGATTGGTTCATACCCAGTAGTTTTGTGAAGACTCTGAGGCTGGGATTAGAATTCACATTTCTGTGCTCTATCTATTTACTGATTACATATCTGTTTTTGTTACATAAATAATTCTGGTTTCTCTTTCCATAATAGTGCCGTAACCCATATAGGATTACTGTTATTCTGTGACCTGAAATAGAAGAATGTCTTGTTACCTTCCCTTTAGTAGCTGAAATCTTATTGTCTGTCTTTTCCTTGATTAAAAAAAGTTTTTTTAAGGGATATTCAGAGTTAATAAGCTTCTGAGCTGAGTGTTTCTATTGACTTAATTTCCTTTCATGAGTTGCTAAAACTTATCTTTACCATCAACCAAGATGTGAGCATAAGGGGAAGAAAGCAAAAGATGTGTGTGGTACTAATGGCAGGCCTTGAGTTTGGCAGGTGCGTAGACTAGATTACTTGATAGCACTGGGGTCTCTAACAAAGGTGCTGGAGTAATTGTGGAGGTGCCTCACCTTTTCACACCCTTTCCACACACTTGAATGTGACCAGGGGAAGGTTGGAGGGGTGAACAGGGTAAAGGAGAACATCCCTGAGAAAGGAAAGGAGAAATTTAGCAATTTTGTTTTTTAAGGCAGGACTTTGAAGGAAAGGGTATATAGGAGGACTTGGAGGGAGGAAAGGGAAGGGAGAAATGTTTTAATTAAATTATAATCTCAAAAAAAGTACAGAAAAAAGACAGGCCCTCACTGTATATCCCTGACTGACCTGGAAGTCATGTAGACTAGACTAACCTCAAACTCACAAAGGTCCAACTGCCTTTGCCACCCAAGTCCTGGGACTAAAGGATGTGCTGCTATGTCCAGAAAGAGGTGGCAAATGTTTGAAAATAATACCTTTTCTGATAATAGGATGTTGTTGATCTTGATGCAGGACTGCTTCACAGTGAGGCACAGGGTCATGTGATGCAGGTAACAGGGAGACATTTTCATCACACAAAAAAAGGGAAGTACCTTGTTTTCATTTCAAATAATAAATGAGAGGAGTGTAAATGTTTATACTGCCTTGTGTTGAAATGTGGCTTTCAGTGCATGGTTAATTATGATCAATCTCAATGGCTTTAGTTATTTAGATTTTCATTGAGCTACTAAACAAGCTGACAAAGTTTAATTATTTAAATGAACTTGTCTGATCACAATAAGATGACTCTTCATTCATAGGTAGGCTTTAAAAACTAGTTAAATCTTTGGTTATAATAACTGAATAAACCCTTTAAAGCATTGTTTTCAGGTATCTTTAGTAGAACTCACACATATAAAAAAGGTTTTGTTAGTATTTCACCAGTGTTCAGTGGTCACCATTTACCTAATGGAAACTTCATAATTATCTTTACTTATACTATATTTTTGCAGTACTTAATTTATACCACCTAGTTATGGATTCTTTTCTGAAAAGAATATAAATGGATAAATAAAATAGTAAGATTTTCCAACAATTTTTGAGAGGTATTAGAATTTTGGTATAAAGACTAAAACAAGTAGGAGTTAAGTGGTAAAGCTGCTTTCCTTGTGAGACTTATGCAACCACATTTTATTTTCATGCATAAATAAGATTTACTATGTATAACTTTCCCCCATATCACATTTATTAAAGATCCTGCTTGCCAGGTTGCACATGCCTTTAATCACAGCACTAGGGAGGCAGAGGCAGGTGGATCTCTGAGTTCCAGGCCAGTCTGGTCTATAAAGTGAGTCAAGGATAGCCAGGTGTACACAGAGAAACCTTGTCTCGAAAAAAACAAAACAAAAAGAGAGAGAGAGATCCTGCTTAAAATAAAAGACATAGATGGAGAGATTGCAATCCATGTACATGTAGTGAAAACAGTTTTATGAGATATAGCATATGATTAGAAATGAACAGTCTTTTGTTTTATTTTGATTTGGTTTGATTTTGAGAGATAGGGTTTCTTTGTGTGTAGCCCTAGAACTTACTCTTTAGATCAGGCTAGTTTCAAACTCACAGAGATCCACTTCCCTCTGCTTTCTGAGTGCCGGGATTAAAGGACAAATGTTCCTTCTGGCCCTCCTCTCCTTAGACCAGCTTCTGCCTAGTCTTATATATATAATACACTCAGATCAGGGATAAACATGTTTTGTTAAGGAAAGCTAATTGTATCAACAATGGAACAAGAAAAAACTAGAGTTTTCCATATCATCTGAGAAGCTTTAAGGAAGGAGTTACTTTTTTTTGGTTTTTCGAGACAGGATTTCTCTTTATAACAGTTCTGACTGTCCTAGACTCACTTTGTAGACCAGGCTGGCCTTGAACTCACAGAGATCCGCCTGCCTCTGCCTCCCAAATGCTGGGATTAAAGGTGTGTGCTACCATCGCCCGGCAGGAAGGAGTTACTTTTATAAGAAAGTAGACTGAGGTTGGAAAGATGGCTTAGCAGTTTAGAGCATTGGTGGTTCTTCTCAAGAACCTGAGCTCAGTTTCTGGCACCTGTGTGGCCTCTGGTTCCAGGGGATTCACTGCCACCTGTGACCTCCATGGGTGCTGTACACACATAGTGTGCAATACACATTCATGCAAACAAAACACTCATACACATAAAGTGAATCCTTTTTTTTTTTTTAAAGTGGACTGCATAGGTGACAGTTTAAACTGAGTGAGTGAATCCTCTTGATGAGTAATGGTAACTATGAAGAAGATAGTGTTGTAGGTTTTTATCTTTTAAGAGGAAGAGAATGTAATTAATAGGAATGAGCACCCTAATATATCTATATGATAAAAGTAATGTGGAATGGATAAGGTTCCAGAATCCAGAATTGGAACCTCCCCTCCACTTTTTTGTTACCCCTGCCCCCACTCCCCAGTTTCCTGAGAGTTTAAACTGTTGGATTTTTTGTTTATTTTTGAGACTTGCAATGTAGAGTAGATTGGCCTCAAACTCACAGAAATCTGCCTGCCTCTGCCTAAGTGCTGGGATTAAAGGTGTGTGCCACCATGTCTGACTTGAATTACATACCTAAAACAATTTTTTATTGTGACATGATTAATGGCTTATTATTACATTAGCCTATAGAAAGTATTTCTTAAAATTATAAAAATATTTAGGTTACAAATACTTAGAGTTATTACTGAATCTAACTAAGTAGCCAGCCATTTTGAGGAATATGAATATATATATCCAGCTATAAATAGACAATAGAGGATAGGCAGGAGGGCTTGTGGTCTCTGTCACTCAGGAACAGAAGTGTAAGCAGCGATAGCGTAGATATTTTGCTATTGTGTTTGACTGAATTATGAAACAAGTCGTATACTTTGAATGCTGAAAGGATAGTCTCAGATGGTAGCAGATGGATCCTTGGTTCAAAAATGCAGCCAACAGTTCTGCCAGGGAAATTCTTTTTATATAGATGTATCCCCATCTTTTAAAAAATGTATTTTATGGGGGCTGGAGAGATGGCTCAGCGGTTAAGAGCACTGGCTGCTCTTCCAGAGGTCATGAGTTCAATTCCCAGCAACCACATGGTGGCTCACAACCATCCATAATGAAATCTGGTGCCCTCTTCTAGCCTGCAGATACACCTGCAGACAGAACACTGTATACATAATAAATAAATCTTGAAAAAAAAATGTATTTTATTTTATTCTTTTGTATGTACGTATTATGCCTGCATGTATGTCTGCGCCCCACCTGAGTGTCTAGCACCTGAAAAGGCCAGAAGAGGGAGTCCACTCCCTGGGACTGTCACAGGTGACTGTGAGCCTCCACATGGGTGCTGGGGACTGAAGCCAGGTCCTCGGGGAGAGGTACCGGACATCGCTCCAGCCCCACGCTGTCTTTTTTCTTTTTTCTTTGGAGACAGGGTTTCTCTGTGTATCCTTGACTGTCCTGGACTCACTTTGTAAACCAGGCTGACCTTGAACTCACAGTGATCCTCCTGCCTCTGCCTCCCTTAATGCTGGGATTAAAGGCATGCCCCACCATGCCCGGTATACCATCTTTTTATATAGTTCTTTTATCTTTTGTGAATATAAAATTTAGAAATTATTATTATTATTTTTGTTTGTTTGTTTTGGAGACAGGGTTTCTCTGTGTAGCCATGGCTGTCCTGGAACTCACTCTGTAGACCAGGCTGGCCTTGAACCCACAAAGAACCCACCTGCCTCCGCCTCCCAGTGCTGGGAGTGCACCACCATGTCTGGCAATTACAGACAGCTTTGAACTGCCATGTGGGTGGTGGGACTTGAACCTGGATCCTTTGGAAGAACAGCCAGTGCTCTTAAAGACTGAGCCATCTCTCCAGCCCAAAATAAATTTTTTTGTTTTGAATTTATATCGTTAAGAAATTGGCTTAACTTTAAAGTTTTAAATAGTTATTTTATTTATTGTGTGTGTTTATATCTGTGAATGCCACATGTTTATAGACACCAGTAGAAGCCTTTGCTGAGGTCGGAGGATGTTCTACAAGTTTGAGAATGGTCATAAAATTAGTTTTGTTTGTTTTTTGAGAAAGGGTTTGCCCTGAAACTCAATATGTATACCAGGCTGGCCTCCAACTCAGAGATCCATCTGCCTCTGTCTCCTGAGTGTTGGAATTAAAGGCATGCACCATCCCTGCTCAGCTTACAAAATTAGTTTTTGTTATCTCTTAAAGAAAGAAAAGGGTATAGTAGGCAGAAATCTATAGATAATCTACATGTGACTCCAGTTCTCCTGATGGATTTGGAGCATACTGTGACTGAAATTGCAGCAGCTCCTTAGAAACTATTGTCTTGTCCCAGCACTGAGAGATGTGACCTCCTTTGGATTTCTCACTTGTAATTTTAATTCAGTTAAGATGAGGACATGATTAGGGCTGATTCTAATATTACTATTACTATTGATGTCTTCTTAGATGGGAATTTGGATATAGAGGGAAGATAGGTAGACTGAAGTGGAATTAGACTGCACAATGCAGGGGATGCTAAGGATTGCTGGCAGCCACTACCAGCTAGAAAGGAGCAGGAGAGCCTTGAGAAGGGGGGCATGCCCTGCGGTACCTCCATCCCTGACGTGTAGCCTCCGTAATTGCAAGTGAAAGTGTTTCTTCATCCAGTTGTGGAGGCTTAGCAAAGCAGTTCTCCAGTGTTCATAAAGGTCTCATTTGATACATACTAAATGGGCACTCTACACTGAATGAACCCATACCCCTACCCAGTTTTAAATTTTTTCAGAGTTCATTTATATTTGGAATAAAATATTGATAAAGTTTAATCAATGGATATTTCTTAAATTTTAAGTGTTTTATGGGAAATTTTTTCTTTCTTTTTAAAATTATTTATTTTATTTTTTTGGTTTGGCTTTTTGAGACAGAGTTTCTCTGTGTAATAGAGCCCTGACTGTCCTGGACTCTCTTTGTAGATCAGGCTGGCCTTGAACTCACAAAGATCTGCCTACTTGTGCTTCCCAAGTACTGGGATTAAAGGTGTGCACCACCACTCTGAGCTTATGGGGATTTTCAATGTCTTTGCAATTTATAGGTTTGACATTTCCAAATACAGAATGTTGAATTAAAATTTCCCCTTCCATAGTAATGTGATTGAATGTACTTATTAAACTCTACACTTCAGGGTCTGAGTTACAGTTTAACTGAAGCTAATTCTCAGAGTTTGACCCCCAAAGGAGTATAGGCACTTGTGAACCAACAGTGAAAGCAAAATGAAATCCCTCGTGTAAGTATGAGCCTAAAGCCAGAGTATAAAAGAAAGTATTTATCTGGGCATCTGGCTTTTAAGGTGGCAATTAATATTTTGGTAAGACTGAGCAAAAAATTAAGGGCAGCTTCAGTAATATTCCTGGGTTTATGTTCATTTTCTGCAGGGAGTTGTAACATCTTTAGGACTGACTGAACATCAAAAAACAGTGCATCTTGTGAATTTCCAAGTTTCTGATTTACACATGTATATGTGTTTTTTAATTTTAAATTTTTTTCTTTTACTTTATATGCTTTGGTGTTTGCATACTTATCTGTATGAAGTATTAGATCCCTTGGAACTGGAGTTACAGAGGCTTGTGAGCTGCCATGTGGGTGCTAGGAATTGAACCCGGTCCCTCTGGAAGAGCAGATAGTGCTTTTAACTGCTGAGCAGGTAGGAAGCAAGGAGATGGCAGCACTACATCATTTTGACTAACTAGACAAAGCATTTCTAACTGACCTTTAGTTTGATTGGTCCCAGGTGGAGCTGTAGTTGGGGACTCTTCTTCTTTTTCCTCTTCTTCCCCCCTCCCCCTTCCTCCTCCTCCTCTTTTTTTTTTTTAAACATTTATTTATTTATTATGTATACAGTATTTGCTCTACATATATGCCCGGGCACCAGATCTCAATGTAGATGGTTGTGAGCCACCATGCGGTCGCTGGGAATTGAACTCAGGACCTTTGGAAGAACAGCCAGTGCTCTTAACCTCTGAGCCACCTCTCCAGCCCTTTTTTTTTTTTTTTTTTTTTGAGACAGAGTTTCTCTGTATACCCCTGGCTGTCCTGGACCTTGCCCTGTAGACCAGGCTAGCTAGTCTTGAACTCACAGAGATCCACCTGCTTCTGCCTCCCAAGTGCTGGGATTAAAGGCGTACATTACCATGCCCAGCACTTTACAGACAGCTGTGAACTGCCACGGGGGTGCTGGGATTTGAATCCAGGTCCTTAGGAAGAGCAGTCAGTGCTTTTAACCGCTGAGCCATTTCTCCAGCCTGCTATATTTGTTTCTTGATGGCAGTGTTTTGCTATATAGCAAGATGGCCACAAACTTGTATTCTTCCTGTACCATGCCAGCTTTAAAGTATTTTCTATAGCTACTATTTATAGTAATCAAAAAACAAAACAAAACAAAACTTCATGGTGTCCAAATTCACTTTGGAGGAACTCGAGGCTTTATTGAGAAAATGGAGTTTGGGGATGTGCCAAGCTTTTTTTTTTTGACTTGGGCTTGGTGGCAAGCCCTTACTTAGTGAGACCTCCATAGAGAGATTCCCCCCATTCTTTTTCCAGATTCACTAAAAAGAAATATTTAATTCTGTCTTAGATTAGTAATAATGAATTTGGTAAAGCTTTTTTTCATTTGTATATATTTGACACTGGCATGTTTTAAATTTTAGTAATACTTTTCATTTCAAAACCCAAAACTGAAGAATGTAGTGAATGAAAAGTCTGTTTCTATCCCCTGTAACTACCAATCCCCCAGACCAGCCAGAGTTGCATAGTGAGATCCTGTCTTTAAAAAACCATGAAAAGAAAAAAAATAAAAGAAAGGCGGAAGACTGCTGTGCAGTGCCCTGAGTTCTTCAGTGGGGGATGATCCTGAAAGTCGGGTTGCCTTGATACTACTGTTAGGAAGCCTGAAGCGTGCTTGTTGGAGCATGATCACCAGGTTGTTTGTTTGTTTGTTTGTTTTTTCGATACAGGGTTTCTATGTGTAGCCCTGGCTGTCCTGGACTACATTTGTAGACCAGGGAGGGTATCCTTGAACTCACAGAGACCCGCCTGCCTCTGCCTCCTGAGTGCTGGGATTAAAGGTGTGAGCCACTGCACTCTGCACAGGTTATTTTTTGAGCTATAAGAGTTTCAAGAGAGTAAGATTAGCATTGTTCAGGCCCTTTAAACAAGCATGCCCAGCCATGCCTGTAGTCTTAGCACTAAGGGAGGCCAAGGCAGGAGGAGCATGAGTTCAGGGTTATAAAGCAAGATTCCTATCTCCACCAAAAAAAAAAAAAAAAATGAAATCAGCAAATTGTTTAGACTGTCTGAAAGCTTGGAGCTTGGCTTTGTGTTTGTGTACCTGACATTTACTTACTAATGGGGTGGAAGTTGATTTTTGTTAGGTAGTTTTCCTTTTTATTTAGTGTGTTCTATCTAGTAAATTGGGTGCCTTCTTGGGGCAAGCTTGTTTTTCCTTCTCTGACTTGAACACTATTACTTAACTCTCTTATGTCTGATATCTAGAAACTACAGGAGAAGCTCACAGTAAAAATATATAAGAGGGATTAATAATAAATGTTCCCAGTTAAGGAAGAACCAGCAGAAAGAAGAATAACACAGAGGTCAGTCCTGTATTTTGAGACACAGGTTGAGAAGGAAGTAGCTACTCAGTGACTCATAGATACT
Organism: Lophiomys imhausi; assembly: GCA_907164525.1. NCBI lineage: Eukaryota > Metazoa > Chordata > Mammalia > Rodentia > Muridae > Lophiomys > Lophiomys imhausi. The sequence continues at coordinate 9,036,049 of CAJQZJ010009141.1, forward strand.
AATCCAAAATGTTTTCTGTCAACTAAAGGCATATTGACTTATTAGGGAGTTTTTTTTTTTTTTTTTGGTTTTCGAGACAGGGTTTCTCTGAATATCTCTGGCTGTCCTGGACTCACTTTGTAGACCAGGCTGGCCTCGAACTCACAAAGATCCGCCTGCCTCTACCTCCCAAGTGCTGGGATTAAAGGCGTGCGCCACCACCGCCCGGCTAATTAGGGAGTTTTTAAACAAGTAAAAACTTCACTTACTTGGGGGTTATTAAGATGATTTGGTTGGATTGTATTTTACTTTAGTCATTGAGCCAAATATTCTGTACACAGGGATTCATTAACGGTGACTGAGAGGGCAGAGCAGACTGTGTCCATACTACACAGAGTAATAAGAGAAAAAGAGGCATTACAGATGTTCTGAAGCTAGACATTCTCTGTGTGTGCATTATAGGGGTGGAGGCTAGAAAAAACAAATTCACAAGACTTTTTGAGAAAAGAAATTGTAATTTGATAGTTAAAAGAGCAGGAGGAATTGAGTAAACAGGGAGAAGAGGAGGGAAAGGTACTGAATAGAAAAAATACTCTTCTAGGTAGGCTTTTAGGCTATAAAATAAAAATTAGTACTTTATTTTCAAATATATTTTCTTTTCACTATTTATTATATATAACATGCTTTACAAAGACTAAGCTTTTAAAAACTATTTATTTGAAATAGATTTTTGTTTTGTTTTTGTTTTTGTTTTTTTCCAGACAAGGTTTCTCTGTATAACAGTACTGGAACTCACTCTGTAGACCAGACTGGTCTCAAGCTCACAGAGATCCACCTGCCTCTGCCTCATGAGTGCTGGGATTAAAGGCCTGTGATTAACCACCATGCCCAGTTTGAAACAGGTTTTTACTGTGTAGCCCCGGTTGGCTTGAAACTCAACCTGGCCTTGAATTTAGAGCTCTCTGTTTGTGCTTCCCAAGTGCTTGATCAAAGGCATGTACCACCACTTCTAGCCTTTTGTTTTTATTTTATGTGTGTGGCTGTTTTGCCTGCATGTATATCTGTGTACCATTTGCATGCTTAGTGCCCAAGGAGGTCAGAAGAGGGTATTGGATTTCCTGGAACTTCAGTTACGGTTCCTTTTGAGCCAGCTTCTGGGTACTGAGATCAAAACGGTCCTTTGGAACCGGAGCCAGTGCTCTTAACCTTTGACCCATTTCTCTGGCTTCTGTAGAAGTTTTGGGGTTTTTTAAAAAAGTGGGTGTGGTGGTGGTGGTGGTGGTGGAGGTGGACGCCTTTAATCCTAGCACTCGTGAGGCAGAGGCAGGTGGATCACTGTGAGTTCCAGGCCAGCCTGATTTACAAAGTGAGTCCACGACAGCCAGAGCTACACAGAGAAACCCTGTGTTAAAAAACCAAACCAAAACAAAAAAACCCTGGAGAATTCTGTGCTAGGTGTGGTGACACACGACTTTAATCTAGCACTCAGGAGGCAGAGGCAGGAGGATCTCTGATTTTGAGGTCAGCCTGGTCTACAATGCAAGTCTCGGACAGCCAGGGATACACAGAGAAACCCTGACTCAAAAAACCAACAAAACAAAACAAAATCTGGAGAATCTGACACATAAGAAAATTGAGTAGAGGCAGAGTGCTGGATGAGTGAGTGTGTTATTAAAATGCTATGGGAAGAGAAGACAGCTGTATGGAATATTCCCATAAGTTCACAGATATACAAGCAGCTTTCGTAGACATTCTTGTCATTTTTACCTTCATTTTTCTAAGATCAAATAGTAATTATTTTCCTTTTCATTGACCTATAATTAAAACGTACAATTAAGAGAGTTACATATACTCCTATGGCCTTTACCCCAAACAAGATATAGACCATTTCCAGCCTCTTAGAAAGTGGTTAGTGTCATTTTCCAACTTATCCTCTGATATTATAGAGATTGACTCTTGTCAATAAAATTTAGTCTTGCCTGCATTTGTGTTTTTCTATAATATAAATGAGACAACATGTAAATTTTGGTGTGTGTAAGGCCTCTTTTATTTAAATATAACAGTTTTTCTGTGCAGCCTTGGTTGTCCTAGAACTTGCTCTATAGACTAGGCTGGCCTCCAGCTGCCTACTTCTGCTGAGATTAAAGGCCAAACATAATGTTTTCATGTGTTATGTTAATTAGTAGTTCTTTCCCTTTCTTCAGTTATTTGAACTGTAATTCATATGACATATAATTAATCTATTTGAAGTATCCAGGTCAGATTCAGCTGTACAGCTCTTGCCATAGACACATTTTAGGATAGTCTTTCCTCACCCTGTTGTTACTTCCTCCAGTACCCCCTCCCCCCCCCCCAACAAGCTATAAATTACTAATTTTACTTTGTAGATTCACCTGTTCTGGAGTTTGGTTTTGTGACAGGTCTCACAGTAGCTGTCATATCGTTGAATTCACTGTATAGCTGAGATTGGGCTCAAGTTCATGTCAGTGCTTCATGCTGCACTTTCAGAGTGCTGGAATTACAGACAGGAGCCACCCCCACCTCACTTAGTTTCTTTACATTTTTGACTAGTGTTTCATCATATAGTTACATCAGTTTACCCATTCCATTGCTGGTAAATCATTGGGTTGTTTGATACTGTTGTAAATAAGACTGCCTTAAATATTTCTGTACAAAAGTCTTTTTTATGGACTTTATCTTTAAACTTAATCTTGGGTAAATACCTATAAGTTAAATTGCCAGATTAAAGGGAAGAGAAGTTTTTCTGAGTTAAATTTCCCAAGGCCAATGACAGACAGTTTCATGTGCTTTTTGGGCATTTTTTTTTTTAAATGGCAGTTTCCCAGCCCGAAGTTGTTTGTTTTTTTAAAAACTAGTTGGTTAATCTTTTTGTTTTTTTATTTAAGATCCTTACATGAACTGGAATCTAAATGTTGCAGCATTGTTACTTTGTAGGATTTTCCAACAAATAATATATATTGTATATAAATTTTGTAATCATCATTGTCACCAAAGTAGCCCACTAGAATTTTAGTAGACTGTTAAATCCGTGTATTAATTTAATGAGGGATAGATACCTTTAATATTGAGTTTTCCAACATAATATAAGGAGTGGTTGCCTTCAAAAACCCTTATTTGTTTGTTTGTTTATTTATTATGGTGTCTCACTATGTAACCCTGGCTGGTATGGAATTTAGCCATGTAGACCAGGCTGTCCTCAAAACTCAAGAGATCCACATGTCTTTGTCTCCTCAATGCTAGGCTTAAAGGCATGACCTACCATTGCCAACCAAAAGTCATTAAATTCTTAAAATAATAAATTGTGGTTTTAGGTAATACAAAGGTCCTTTGTATTAAATCAAATTCCCTTGTAAATATAGTTTGCATTTAGCATTTTCATAGGTTTTGTTTCATTTTGTTTTGATGGTAGAGACTGAGTTCAAGGCTGGACACATTTACATTCTGACAGCTACACTCCTCCATCCTCAGAGTGTTTCTATGTATTTATAACTGTGATTGTATATCTGTATCACACACATCAAGCTTTTTGATAGAAGGGACTTCTGTATGCCTTGTTTAGTATTGTTTTACTTGAAAATAAGTCTGACATGTAGTGAGTGTTCAATAAGTACTTATTCCATAGATTGTTTTGTTGTGGCTTTGGTTTTTTGAGAAATGGTTTCTCTGTGTAACTGGCTGTCCTGGACTCACTCTGTAGATCAGGCTGGCCTCGAACTCACAGAGATCCACCGCCTCTGCCTCCCAAGTCCTGGGATTACAGGCGTTTGCCACCACGCCTGGCTTACCATAGATAGTTTTTGAATGGATAGAAGTCAATGTCTTGGTCCTTCTTCAGCAGAAATTCAGATGACATTAAACTGTAAGCTTCATTGAAGACTGGAGATTTATTTATGCTGCTTATCATTACGTCTTAGTTAACTGGTAAACTCAGTAAAATGGTGGGGCACTTACTCAAATCCAGGCAAGTTCTGCTTTATTTAACCTCTGCCTGAATTCCTAAACATTTACTTTGACTTTGTACCAGAAGTAGGAACAATTAAAAGAAGATGTTTATAACTGTAATAAAATTATCTCAGACAAAAACCCACTAACATATGCTGTAAACCCATTGTACATAAAGAATAAATCAGATATTACAGACTATTCATATCAACTATTTTTAGTTAAGTGCTATTTGAAATGTGCTGTCTTCAAATATTAAACCTATTCTAGCTTTTTTTCTCTTAAGGTAAATTATCCCACTAAAATAATATTTCTTTGTTCTTCCTCTGGTTTTTCTGTTTTGTTTGTTTGTTTTGAGACAGGGTTTCTCTGTGTAACAGAGCCCTGGCTGTTTGGACTCATTTTATAGACCAGGCTGGCTTCAAACTCACAGAGATCTGTCTGCCTCTGTCTCCCAAATACTGGGATTAAAGATGTGCACCACCACCACGCCAGACTTTCTTTTTGGTTTTTTGAGACAAGGTTTCTCTGTGTATCCACGGCTGTCCTGGACTCACTTTGTAGACCAGGCAAGCTTTGAACTCACAGAGATCTGCCTGTCTCTGCCTCCTGAGTGCTAGGATTAAAGCATGCGCCAACATGTACCAGCTGTAGTCATTTTTAAAAAATTATTTTTTAATGTGTCTGTGTTGTGCCTGCATTTATGTATGTACACTACATAACCGCCTTGTACTATATACACTACATAAGCCCTGATTCATAGGGAGGTAAAAGGAAGGCTTCAGATCCTCTAGAACCAGGGTTATGGATGGTTGTGAGCCACCAAATGGATGCTAGAAACTAACCCTGGGTCCTCTGAGAACAGCAAGTACTCTTAATGTAGAGCCACCTCTCTAGCATCCATTCATTCTGTTTAGAGCTACGGCACCCATGACTTTTAGGAATTAGTGCATTGCAAAACCTGGCTAGAAGTCCCTGACAGTTAATAGTTTAACAGCAGAGAGTAGTCTCCTTTCATATTAGAGCCTGGTGCCATGTAGTTAGTATCAGCATTGGGTAGACTAAGACAGCGTTGGGATTTCAAGGCAAGTCTGAGCTACATGTTATACTTTGCCTTGAAAACAGACCAAACAAACAGAAAACCAGAAGTATTGTGAATTATTGAAAAAAAAAAATCCTGGGTTGGAAGGCAAAGCTTTGCAGCTGATAGCATGTCAGTAATAATTTGGTTTGCTTTAGAGCCTATCATAACAATCTCAAGAAGACATAAATTGGGTGACCTTTTGTTTTCTAGTAATGAGTTACATAAAACAAACAGCTTGGAACCAAGTTCAGAAGCCCCTGCATTTGCCCTAAGGCAAGTGACATGGAAGAAATCACCATAGCTTACAGAGAGGACATACTACTTCCTGGAGTATATAATATGCAGGGAGAGTTACTTTTATTTTCCTCAGTTATCAATTTCATTCTGTAGTTAATAATTCAAAACATTTTAAAAGGTTTTCATTTTTAAAAATATTTTAAGTTTATAGTGCCAGCGGTTTTTATTGAGCTATTGTAGACTGTACCTTGAAATTAGCAGGTGCTTTGGTAGCTTCCATCTTGCTGTCACTGATATTTCTGAAGGAAGGAAGATCTGAGATAACATCTTGAGAAATGTAGGTAGGCATTTATGCTCTCACATAGAAACAGTTGCCCCCCCCCCAAATGTCAGCTGTGTTTAAGGGATTAAGATATTTGTTCTTCAGTGTAAAGGGCTGACAGTTTATCTGTGAACACTGTGGCTTGTTTTTTTGTATATTCTTATAAGGATTATCTTATTTAGGCCAATCATAAGGAGATTGCTATAGTAGTTTATTTATTACTGATTTGGTCTTGATTATGAATATTATAATCAATACTATAGGTACTATACACTGGAAAGATAAGCAGGTATAGGGTGATACCTTATGAACAACACATGTAATTCAATGCCTTCCCAAGTTGCAGCACTCCACAACTGTCAAGATAGAATTAGGGTTCTCAATTCTTGTCTTTCCCTGTGAAATTTTTAAACTTCTGGTTGAATTCCAGATGGACCCAAGTAGTCCTTGCCCTATAGAACCAGATCCTCTGACCAATAAGAACCTGAGATGAGAACCACCTCCACTAACTCTTTTCATTCTGTAAGTTCAGCAGTCTGCACCTGTGCCTTTGTAAGCAGCAATACTGAGAGATCACATAGAAGATTTGGGTGTGAACTCTGTTGAGGGGTGTGTGTGTGTGTGTGTGTGTGTGTGTGTGTGTGTGTGTGTGTGTGTGTGTGTGT
>CAJQZJ010009141.1:9042308-9087718 GCA_907164525.1 Lophiomys imhausi
TGTGTGTGTGTGTGTGTGTGTGTGTGTGTGTGTGTGTGTGTGTGTGTTACACTGTTACTGCACTGAGTGTAAAACATTACATGCAGAAATTTTGGAGGTGCCTGGTCAGTGTGCCATCAGGAATTGTTATGTAGGTAGTCTTTGTTTCTCTAAGATTTTAAGTATGTCCATAGGTTGGATGCTTTGTCACATACCTGTCATCCAGCATGTCATCCCAGAACTAGGGAGGCTGAAACAAGAGGATCACAGGTCAGAAAGTAGCCTAGGCAACATAGGGAGACCTTGGAATATTTACGTAGACTTTTAATGATTCAAGTCTGTATTCCTAAGCTGAAGAGCCCCCAAATCCAAAATCTTTTGAGGACCATGTTAGAACAAAAGTATTTGGTGACTCTGGAGGAAGTGTGTAGGCTCCTGTGAACACCTTCACTTTTACTGTGAGCGAAGTTGTCGGCATTGGGAGGGTTTTTAGTAGGAGAGTACAGTGATGAGATCTGTTTGAGTTTTAGTAAACCAACCAGCTGATGTTTTGAGAGATAGGGCAAGAATCTGGGGATTGGGAATGGGAGTCAGGGTCATCGGTGCAGCCCCACGTTAAAGTCTTCATTGTGTTTCACCAGGTTGTGAGAGGTGAAGGTTGCTCCACTCCTGTAATAGTAGAAAGAGGAAGATGGTAAGACTGAACATACTGGGTAGCTTGATGGTTGTGTACCCAACAGTTTCCCTAGAGAATAATATGGAGAATGAGCAGACTTTAAAGCTTTTGGTTTAAGCAGTCGGAAGTTCAAAGTTCATTTATAAGAGGGAGACTTAGTTTATAGGAGATCAGTTATGAGTATCTGCCATGTAAGTGTTCACTGAGCTTATTACTATATTTAAGAAGTAGAGGTATGAGATAATTGGCATGAATGAAGTGTCATGCCAGTTTCACTTTGTTTAATGACCATGTGAGTTTTCACTCTATCACCCAAGATTGTTCCTGATTTGTTTGTGGGTACTTTTGTCTTCATTTTTTGTTTTTGCTCTAGGTGTGTATAGCATCCACTCTGTGTTGGTTATTTCACCTAAATGTTCAGATACAATTTATTCAGTCCTCATAAAAACTTTATAAAATAAGTATAATATTATCACCATACCTGTCTCACATGAAACATAAAGGAGCTTAACCAAGGTCCTACATGTAAAAAAAGCGGAGCTCAGAGTCAGACCCATAGTGTTTGGTTTCGGGATCAGGTCGTAAAGCATTGCGCAGTGATGCTTTCCTTCTCTCACCCAAGCCTGACTGCTTAGCTCCCAAGATCAGATGCATTTGTTCTCGATTCCCAGTGATTTCCTTAGAGTAAAATATAGAATGGGAAGTCTGGCGTGAACCCAAAGCTTATTCCAAGTCATCTACACACAGAGTTTGTTATGAGTAATAAGCATTTTAGCAGCTTTAAAATCTGTTACTTGAGCTTATTATGATGGCACACACCTGATTTCCCAGAACCTGGACGAGCCTAACTCGAGGCCAGCATGTTTTATTGTAGAGAGAATCTTTCCAAAAAAACAAACCAGAAGCAACAGAAAATTTTAATTTTCATAATATAAGAATCAATAGTGAGCTACAAATGCTGACAAAAAGCTGTAGAGATTGTATCTCTTGCTTTGTTTTTGTTTTTTAATTTAGTTTTATTTTGATTTTGTGAGACAGGATTTCTCTCTCTATCCCTGGTTGTCCTAGAACTTACTCTGTAGACCTGAAATCAGAGATTTCACCTACCTCTACCTCCCAAATGCTGGAATTAAAGGCGTGTGCCGCCACCACCACCCTTACTATATTTGTCTTGTAATTTTTTTTCTGTTTTGTCTTTTCATTCTCTCATGACAGTTTCTTGCTTTTATTACTTTATAACTTCTTTGCTTGTTTATTTCTGGAGAGGGAGGGCATTGAGGTCAATGAGCAACCTGCAGGAGCAGGTTTTTTCTTTCCATCATGTGGGTCCTCCTGAGCCATCTGGCTGGCTCATTCTCTTTTTTTAAAAAAAAATACTTATTTATTATGTATACAATATTCTGCCTGCATGCATGCCTGCCCTCCAGGAGAGAGCACCAGATCTCATTGTAGATGGTTATGAGCCACCATGTGGTTGCTTTGTTAACAGCTAGTGCTCTTAACCTCTTAGCCATCTCTCCAGCCCCCATTTTCATTTTTTTGTTTGTTTTTGGGGTTCTTTTTTGGTGTTTTTGAGACAGGGTTTCTCTGTGTACCCCTAGCTGTCCTGGACTCACTTTGTAGACCAGGCTAGCCTTGAACTTGCAGAGATCCACCTGCCTCTGCCTCCTGAGTGCTGGGATTAAAGGCATGTGCCACCACGCCTGGCCACATTTTCATTTTTAAGTAATGAAATTTTTATGTATTTATGGTGTACAACATAATGTCTTGATGGATGTATATATTTTGGAATGGCTAAATTTAGAGATTAATAAATATGAAATGTGGGCTGAAATATAACTCAATAGAACACTTGACTAGAGCACACAATCACTTAAAAGGAAAATACTATCTTTCTTAAACACTTGATTATATATTTCATATTATTGTATATATCAGAGTATTTTTTAAAAAATTTATTTCTAGTATTTTAATTTATGTGTCTGTGGGGGCGGGGTGGGGGAAGGCATGTGCACATGAATGAAAGTGCCCACAGAGGTCAGAGTTTTGTTAACCTTCTGGAGCTGGTGTTATAGGCAGTTGGAAGCTGCCTGATGTGGGTGGTGGGAATTGAACTCAGGTCCTCAGGAAGAGCAGTGTGTGCTCTTAACCACTAAGCCATCTTTCCAGCCCCGATATAAGAGTATTTTTATGTATTACAGAGCAAAAAGCCATCCTCCCCTACATAGATAGTTTGAGGTAAGTTTGGGATACATGATTCTATCTCATGCAAACAAAAGAATTAAGAAAAGATCAGTAGTAGGAGGTTAGATAATGAAATATATTTGAAAAAATCCACATAGCTCAGCAGGCAGTTGCTTTACAAATAACCAGTGGATAATGTAAGAAATGTGACACCAATTAGGGATTTTTTTTTTTAGTGCAAAATAGCCCTGGATAATACCTTTTTAGGAAATGTTTAACTTTTAAAACTAAGATACAGCCGGGCGGTGGTGGCGCACGCCTTTAATCCCAGCACTTGGGAGGCAGAGGCAGGCGGATCTTTGTGAGTTCGAGGCCAGCCTGGTCTACAAAGTGAGTCCAGGACAGCCAAGGATACACAGAGAAACCCTGTCTCGAAAAACCAAAAAAAAAAAAAAAAACTAAGATACAGAAAAATGTGCAGCTTTTTGTATATGGAATTTTACTGTATGTAAAGAGTCCAAGACTCTTTAGCTCAGTGATAGAACCCTTATCTAGTATCCCCCAGTAGGATCTTGTTTTTGTGGCTCAGGTAGGCCTCAGACTTCATCCCCCTGCCTCCATACTTCCATGTGCTGTGAGATGTGAGAGGCATCCCTTTTTAGTGCCCCCTGGCAATGTCTGCTCTGTTCTCCATTACTGTAGTTTTGTCTTTTTGAGAATTATTTGAGAATACATATTGAATAGATAGTATTATTCTATATGCAACTATTTAAAGTTACTAACTGGTTCTATCCATATTTTATTCTTGATTTTTTTTAAATTAATGTGGAATTCACCAGTTGAACCATTTTCAGTTATATAAATCAGTGGCTTTTAGTATTTCACAGTAATAAGCAGCTCCCACCACTGTCTACTTGCAAGGTGTTTTTCTCATCCCCAGAAGACACTCCATATAGTCATTACCATTCTTGTTTCCTGGCATCAGCTAGTGTCCTTTTTGTCTATGGATTGCCTGTTTTGGATGTTACAAATAAGTTGGATAATAATGATAGGATATGCTGTCTGCCATGTCTGGCTTTCTTGTGTTAAGCACAATGTTTTAGAAGTTTGTCCAGTCTGTTATGTTTTCATTACTTTCTTTGCATGATTGGGCAGCTAGGGTTACCACCACAAAACATACAGACAGGGTGGTTTCAAGGACAGGTATTTATTTCCACACAGGTCTAAGATCATTGTTCAGCAGTGTTAGTTCCTCCTGGTGGCTTTCTCTTTCTCTCACCTCCTTGTTATTACACCTAGCCTTTCCTTTGTACGGCATAGAGAACAAAATTCATGTGTGCACTTTACCTGGTATCTCTTCTAACTACTTGGATTCTATTGGCTTATGGCCTCATCCATATGACTTAATTTTCATTGTTCTTTAGAGTTTCCATCTCCAAATATAGCCAGAATGAAACTAGAGCTTTTACATATGAATGGGTGGTGGTGGTACTTTTAGTCTTTGACAAATACTTTTATATCTGAATAACATTCCATTGTGAGGTTATCTTTTATCTGATAGACATGTGAGGGTTTCTACTTCTGACTATTATGAATAGTATTTCTACAAACATTCATGTATAAGTTTATGTTTGCTTTTCTCTTGTGTGTATACCTCAGTGTAGAATACTGGATCGTGTGGTAATATTGTTTCACTTTTAAAAATTATAACTTTTTACATTTATTTGTGCAGGTGGGATATGGGGTGAATGGGTGTGTATTGGTCATATACCACTGTGGACATGTGAAGATCAGAGGACAATCCATGGAAATTTGTTCTTCCACTATGTGGGTTCCAGAATCACACTCAACAGCAAGCTCTTTTACTCACTGAGCCTTTTTACTGGCCCTGTTACATACTTATACATGTATATAATGAAAATGTATTTTCATCATATCCTTACTCTTCTAACACCCTCTCTACTTCTTTCCTCTTCAATATGCTCCCCTCCCAATTTAATGACCTTAAAAGTCTATTGATTTATTTTTATTTATATGTATATTCATGTGTCTGAGTATATGCCATATGTGTGGGTACCCACAGAGGTCAAGAGGGTGTTGGATCCCCTGGAACTACAGTTACAGGTTGGATGGTTATGAACTGCTCAACATTGGGTACTGGAAACCAAATTCTGGTCCTCTGTCTGGATGATCAGGAAGCACTCTTAACTGTGTCATCCCTCCGGGTCCCATAATTTTAGCTTTTTGAGATACACTGATTTTCATAGTGTTTGTACCAATTTGTCTAATGATGGTTTTACTTCTGTTTTATTCTGCTCAATTAGATGTTAGGGATGTTGTTTATGTTATCCAAGCCCACTTTACTGTAAGGTATTCCTTGCTGTATGTACCATGTAACCTCATTTCAAAACTTCCCCATTAATTCCTACATTATTTTCTTCTTCCTGTATTTTCTTCTCTAAAACTGGGTTCTAACTATAATACCTTTCCCCTCCTAGCTATTTTACCCACCACCGTTTTCTGTTCTTTTTGAAGATCTAATACTTAATCCTTAGCTATACTTACTTGGCTTCCATGCCATTCTTAATCTTATTAAATAACTCCTTACAATCCTTCATTGTTATCTTCCAGTAGTTACTGAAGCCAAAGAGGTTTCTTTAAGAAAAAAAATTGAGCTGGGATGGTGGCACATACCTTTAGTTCTAGCACTTGGGAGACAGAGGTAGGCCTGGTCTACAGAGTGAGTTCCAAGACAACCAAGGCTACACAGAGAAACTCTGTCTTATTGGGCTAGAGAGATGGCTTAGTGGTAAAGCACATGTTTTTGGAGAGGATCTAGTTTCAGTACCTAGTACCCACATGTCAACTCACAACCACCTGTAACTTCAGTTGCAGGGCATCTTACATCATCTGGGTGCAGGGTACCTGGACTGCCCCAACCCCATCCCCACTAAGATGAAAAAAAAAATTTTTTTTTTTTGTAGTTTTTCTAGACAGGGCTTCTCTATATAGCCTTGGCCGTCCTGGAACTCACTTTGCAGACCAGGTTGGCCTCGAACTCAGAGATCTGCCTGCCTCTGCCTCTTGAGTGATGTGATTAAAGGTGTGCACCACCACTACCTGGCCTAGCCTATTTTTTTGTTGCTGTTTTGTTTTTGCAGTTTTGTTATCAGTCCAGGGCCTTACATGCTATGCAGTGCTCTTCCCCTAACCTATGTTTTCAGCTCCCCTCTACTCTTTATTTTCTTCGTATTACTTGTTTGTATTTTTGTGAGACTAACTTCTTCAGACAATACACAGATGCTTTCAAAACTGAATAGTCTATATTGCTGGCCGGCAGCTGCATGAGGGAGCTTGACCAAATCATGCAGCTTGAGCCTCCCCATTCTTTGTCTTTTATCCATGAAAACTATAGTTGACACACTTTGGTTAGCAAGAACAGTTAGTGAGAAGCATGTAACTGCAGAAGCCAAAAAGGAAGGTTAGTACATTGAGGGACTTCCCCGGATCCTGAAACTATGGACTAGGTCTTCGATGGTTTTTGTCTTTGTTCCCATTTTGGCAGGTGTTGGGGCCTAAGATTTTGGGTTCTAAGATCAGAATGGCACCTGTAACATGCTGTCAGTTTTGCTAAGATCTTGGACCTGTTAATAGTACTTAGCAGCAACAGCGGCTGTGCTTCTGTTGGGTATTAATTTTAAATGTGTCTTCATTTTCTAAAAATGTATGTGGGCACACATATAAACAGCCTTCTGAAGACTTTGACTGCTTATAAGCTTTTGATGCTGTATTTCTTTTTACATTCTTGGTTTTATTTCATACTTTCTTACTTTGTGGCTACTTGTTGGACTAACTGGTTGCTTAAGAATGTGCTAATTTTTATATTTTGTCAATTTTCCTGTTAATTTTTAGTTTCATTGCATTGTAGTTGAAGAAGGTACTTTATATGACTTACATCTTTTTCAAATTTATTGTTGTTTTGGCTTAACATACTGTCTTGGAGACTTTTGTGTACTTGAGAAGAATATATATTTGGCTGTTTTTGGTTGGTGAGTCCTTTGCATTTCTTTGAGGTCTAGTTGATGAATAGTGAAGCTGTCATCTTCTAGTTCATACTTACCTTTTGCTTAGCTGAAAGGGAGCCATTGAAGTTCTTAGCTGTTATTATTGATCCGCTTCTCCTTTCTGTTTCTTTAATTTTTGCTTCACGTATTCTGGGATCTGTTACCAGGTGGATATTTAATTACTGTGTGATGGTAGTTGTCTTCTCCTCTTTTCCCTCCTTTCTTCTCTTGCTCCTTCCTCCTTTCTCCCCCCTTCTTCCCTTTTTGAGACAAGTTTCTGTATGTAGCCCTGCATAGATCAGTTTAGCCTCAAACTCAATAGAAATGTGCCTATTTTTGCCTCTTAAGTGTTGAGATTAAAGGTATGTATCTCCATACTTAACTAATTTAAAAAATCTATTTAAAAATTTTATTCATATATTATATTTACTCATATATTAATTATATCATAACTACAGTTTCCCTTCCCTCTCCTCCTCCCAGCATGCCTCCTACTTCCCTCCACCCCACCCTCCACACCTCTCCTCAGACAAGAACAGGCCTCCAGGGACCACAACTAAACATGGTATAACAAGCTACTTTAAGATCAGGCATATATAACCATTACATCAAGGCTGGAAAAGGCAACCCAGTAGGAGGAATAGGGTCCCACAAGCAGTCAGAAGAGTCAAAGACAGCCCCTGCTTCCACTCTTAGGAATTCCATAAGAACACCAAGCTACTCAACCATATCATATATTCAGAGGACCTAGGTCAGATGCCTACAGGCTCCTTGATCTCTGTGAGCCCCCATGAATCCCAGTCAGTTGATTCTGTGGGCCAAGAATAACTGTAGCAAAGACTCCTAGTAAGGGGACCCGGAGCCTGAACCAGCCATCTTCTGTAATCAGGTAAGGCCTCAAGTGGAGGAATTGGGACACAAATCCAGCCACTAAACTTACAACCTACAGTTGATCCTGCCTACAGTGTTCTGGTACTGGAGGCTAGCATAATGTTATCAGAGAGACTTCATCCAGTGCAGAATCCCACAGCCAAACATTAGGCGGACCTTGGGAAGTCCTGCGGAGGAAGGGGAGGAGGGATCTACCACAAAATCTATCCATTTTATGTGTGTTTTGCTTGAATGTTTGTATGTGTACCACCTGCATTCTTGATGCCTGTGGAGGTCAGAAGAAGGCATTGTATCCCCTGGAACTTGAGCCACAGATGGTTGTTGGCCACTATATGGGTGCTGGGATTTGTTTGAACCTAGGTCCTCTGTCACAGCAACAGGTGCTCTTAACCACTGAGTCTGGCTCTACTAGATCTTGAGGGATTTACTTTATTCCCATTATGGAGAACAGAATAAATCCATTCTGTGGTCTTCTTAACATATTTTATCTTACTGCCTGTCATAGCCTGTTTGGGCTTCTATAACAAAATACCACAGTCTGGATGGTTTATAACCAACAGAGATTAGTTTCCAAAGTTCTTGTGAATAGGACTTGAAGCTATTGATAGATTAGGTACCTGGAACGTGTTGCCTTTTTGGTTCTTTAATATTGTTTTCAAGTGGTTAAAGGATAGAGGGTCTTTCTTGGGCCTCTTTTTTTTTTTTAGATTTATTTATTATGAATACAGTGTTCTGTCTGCATTTATGCCTGCAGGCCAGAAGAGCCCCCCCAGATCTCATTGTAGATGGTTATGAGCCACCATGTGGTTGCTGGGAATTGAACTCAGGACCTCTAGAAGAGCATCCAGTGCTCTTAACCTCTGAACCATTTATTAGAGCAGTGTTAGAATGTTTTCCTGGCTTTTAAAAAATCTATGTATGTATGTATATATTTATTTATTTATTTATTTATTTATTTATTTATTTAGGTTTTTTTGAGTCAGGGTTTCTGTCTGTAACAGTCCTGGCTGTACTGAACTCGCTTTGTAGACCAGGCTGGCCTGGAACTCACAGAGATCTGCTTGCTTCTGCCTCTGCTTCCTGAGTGCTGGGATTACAGGTGTGCCACCAAACCCAACCATTTTCCTAGCTTTTTATGTTATTTTAGCTTCTAAAAGTTATACCATTTCAACAAAACATTTTGGTTAAACATTTCAATCATAGCTTCCCCGCTGGGTTTCCTTAATTCTTTCTCAGGGTACATTTCTTTCTCCCAATAGCTCTGGTACCTCAGTATTGGCCCAAAGTTTGATATCCAAGTCTCATTTAAATATTATATAAGTCAGGTAGGAGTGAGATTAAATTACAAACTATCCTGAGACATTGCTTCCTAGCTTTAAACCTGAAATAGCATATCTTTTTTTAAATTAAGATTTATTTTTTTATGTATACAATGTTCTGTCTGCAGGTATACCTGCAGGCCAGAAGAGGGCACCAAACTTCATAATAACCAGTTGTGAGCCACCATGTGGTTGCTAGGAATTGAACTCAGGACCTCTGGAAGAGCTGTCAGTGCTCTTAACCTCTGAGCCACCTCTCCAACCCCAGCATATCTTTTATATGTTTCTCAAATGCACTGGTGGGATAGGCATGATATGGGTATTCCCATTCAAAATGGGAGGACATAATGAAAGTGCTAATAGGTGCCAAATAAATACAAAGTTCAATAAAACAAAAACATTTATTGGTTAATTTCCAAGATGAATATTTTGCCAATCCTCTTCCCAGACCTCTGGGGTAGATACAATTTCTGGACCCACTAAAATGGTAGACTTGTCCCCTTAACTTCGGGCATTCATACTTCTGTGATGACTATATACCTGGAGTATGTGCCCATGGCTCCCATGCTCAAATTATGTCCAATCTCTACCAGTCTGTGTGGATTTGCTGGGTGTTTGTCCTGTTGGAGCCATGATAGTACTCGGTGCTTGTAGGGGCTTTTGCATTCTGATCCTCTGGTGGGAAGAACAGTCTTTGTGATTTCTGAATCGCCTTCACCCACAAAGATTAGGCATTGGAGTCATCTTTTTTTTTTTTAAACTTCCTCTCACTCCTTTGTCACATTTCTTTTTTTTTTTTTTTAACATTATTTATTTATTTATTTATTATGTATACAGTATTTGCTCTACATACATGCCCGGGCAGATCTCAATGTAGATGGCTGTGAGCCACCATGTGGTTGCTGGGAATTGAACTCAGGACCTTGGGAAGAACAGCCAGTGCTCTTAACCTCTGAGCCACCTCTCCAGCCCTGGAGTCATCTTTTTATTAGTCACTTGACAACAGCCTTGTGCTCTATGCCAAATGTTTTTTCATTCTTTAAAATATATGTGCACAGTCAGAAATTACCCTTATCTTTTGTTTCCCTTTTAACGAATTAAACAGTTCGATCTTTAAATCATTTCTCATTTCACTCAAGTATTAGTTTTATCACTCAAATTCTGTCTCTCTTAAGCTACTGAAACACATTGTTCAGTCAGGTTCTTTGCTATTTTATTATGGGATACAGTAACATTTTCTTCTGAGACCTCATCAGAAAGGCCTTTACCATATTCCTAGACAAATTTTGTTCTTGTAACTTAAGTATCTAAAGAGATTTTCTTTAGATGTTGGCTTTTCTCAGTCCACCACCCCCTATCTTTATGTGTGTAGGTATTTTGCCTGCCTGTATGTTGTGTACCACTTGTGTGCATAGTGCCCCAGGAGGCCAAAAGATGGTGTTGGGTTCTCTTGGACTAAAGTTACAGATGTTTATGAGCCATGTGAGTGCTGGGATTCAAACTCAGGTCATTTGGAAGAGCAAAACAGTGTTCTTAACTGCTGGGCCATCTTCGGAGCCCCAACTCTCTGATTCTTTTAAATACTTACTAGCATCACCTAGAGCAATTTGGTTTTGACAGTATATACTTTTTTGTTTTGTTTTGTGTCTTTGTTTTTCAGGACAGGGTTTCTTTGCTTAACAGAGCCCTGGCTGTTCTAGACTCACTTTGTAGACCAGGCTGCCCTTGAACTCACAGAGATCCACCTGCCTTTCTCTCTCTAGTGCTGGGATTAAAGGCATGTGCCATCACACCCGGTGGCAGTATGTACTTTTAAAGCATGTTTGTACCTCAAAATTCTTAATGCTCTCTGTGTTTTTAGAGTGTTATCTTACTCCTGAAGCCAATTTGCTTTAATAGACTGCTAAAATACCACGGATGGACTGTCTTATAGGCAACAGAAATGAATTTTCACAGTTCTGGAGGCTGAGAAGTCTAAGAAAAAAGTGTAAGTGTATTAGATGTCTGGTAGGGCCCTACTCTCTGATTCATGGATGGCCACCTTTCTACTTTGTCCTCATGTGGCAAGAAAAAGTTCAGAATCTCTCTTGGGACTCATATATAAGACTTTTAGTCTTATTTATGAGGCTCTGTCATTGTGACCTATCACTTTCCAAATGTGTGTTTCTTTTTTTTTTTCTTTTTTTAAATGTTTGTTTATTACTTCAGGTTACATCTCCATCACAGTGCCCTCTTTCCAACCCCCCCAGTCTTGCCCTCCCACCCTCTACCCTCTATCCCTTCCATTCCATTCCTCTGGAGTGGCCATAACAGTCCCCACCCCAGTTCAGCAGTCATATAAGGGTCAAGAGCCTCCTCATACACCAGGGGCCTACAAGACAGCACCACAAGGGGAAAGTGTTTCATGGACAGGAAACAAAGTCTATGTTCTTATGTTTCTTAATCCTGTGATCTTGTTAGATAGGATTTCAGCATAAAGACTTGGGATTTGGGGGGTTTGTTCTAAAGATTCAAACCACAGCAGCATCTCTATTTCATTTCATATCATAGCTCCCTTCTTCTCTAATCTGAAAGGTTTCCCCCCACTATTTTAGTTGCTGTGGTAAACCATAGTCTAAAACTATCAAATGGATAATTCTAGAAATTAAGTTTTAAATTGTATGTAGCATCCTGTAGCATGATTAAATGATAAGCATTTAATCTTACCCATTCCACCTTGTCTAGCATATCCACACTATATATACCACTTGTCTATTAGTTTTTGGTAGCCATCTGAGTTGCTAAATGAATTGTCATGCCTTGTAGAGCTTGTATTCAGTTAACCTTATTTTATTCAGTAATGAGCCCAAAGCCTAAATGCAACGATTCTGGCAATTCTAGTAGAACAAACAGAAGCCATTAAAATGCTTCCTTTTAGTGAAAATGTAGGTAAGGAAAAAAAAAGTACCCACTTTACTAAAAACTGTAGTAAAAACAGATCTATTTGTGAAATTGTAAAGGACATCAGTGCTAGTTTTGCTCTCTGGACATCAAAGTGCAAGTGGCAGCCTTAGTATATGATACAAATTCTTGGTTAGGATGGAAAAGCATTACATTTGTTGGTAGAAGGAATGAACTTTTAAAACACAGGGTTCAGAGAGTGTTGAGTGTGCAGAAAGATTTTGGCCACTTAGAAACAACTGGCATCAAACCATTGAATGCAAGTAAATAATAGTTACACAGATTCAGAAAGAGGTTTGGGTTAAAATCATTTCTGTAACTTTATATGGTATGTTGCTGTAACTGTCCTGATTAGTTACTGTTAGTTACTGATTTCTTATGGTATCTACTTTATAAGCAAAACTTAGCTATAAAGCTTGTATATACAGGAGAAACTGTGACAGTACTATTCATAGTTTCAAGGATCTATCTAGAATATTGGAATGAATGACTCCCTTGCAGAAGAGGGGATCTAAGAAACAACCAGTCCATTTCTCTTTTTGGTTGCTCTTTACAATTAAAAAAAAATCATTAGTTTTAAATTTTTAAATAATAATACTTTGACACCTGTGCCTGGCTTAAAAACCTTTCCTAATAGTACATGATTGAATCATAGTTTTAGATGGTGGTGTACTCCTTTAATTGCAGTACTTGGGAGGCAGAAGGAAACACATCTCTGAATTCAAGGCCAACCTGGTCTACACATAGAAACTCTGTCTTGAAAAAAAATAACAAAATCCATTCTGCCCATATATACCTTTTAATTGGAGACTTTGGGTGTTCTGTAACTATTAATAGATCTCTTTTTTGTGTTTGTTTTTTGCATGGTTTATTTCAGTTTTGTTGAAGTCCCTCCTGAATACTTTTTGCTTCTTGTTATTATAGATACTTTCTAGCTACTAGTTTGATTTTTTTTTGGAGGAGGAGTGAATTGGGATACTAGGAACACCCCTCACACACACACACAGTTCTTCCCTCTCTCCTTTCCTCTCTCTCTAGACAAGTACTCTACCCTGAACTTTATCCTCACCTTATCTCATCTTATCTACATTTTTAGTTGCTTTCTCAGTGTTTCCTTGAGCATTATAATTAATTGTAACTATATTTTGAATTAATAATAGTTTGTAAAATGTTTTCATTCTATGTAGTTCTTTTATCCCCCACCCCCTCAAAAAAACTATACACTATTTCTCTGTCATGCAGATGTATAATTACTGTTTTATTTAGTTGCCTTTTAAATTACAGGGGACAAAAGAGGAATACAAAATACAAACTCCCTGTTTTCTTTGTTAAATACTTTAGATATAGTGCTTCTTGTATACTTTCAGGTTTTGTCTTAAATTTAAAAATATTTAGGCTATAGAATTTAAGAGTATATTTAATTACAAATAATATGGAGTTGAGAATATGAATGAATAGTTTTGAAATACCATACAGTCATACTAAAATTAAATGAAACCTCTAACAGTATAAAACTCTTTTCAGCCATGCTAGGACTAGAAAGTGAATCTTCTTTCTTCCAATTTTTATCTCTGTGCTTTCAATCACATAAATTCACATTTTCATTAAAATGAAGGAAATCATTCAGCTTAGTTCTGATATAGGTAACTCCAGGATGCCTCGAGGCATGAGGGCACCTTTTTATCTTGTGCTTACCTGTTGTATTGTAATGTATACTTTTGGTATCTTTAAGAAAAAATAAAAAAAAAAGAAAAAATATACACACACAAGCACACACACACGGAGCAGAGGAGGAGGGGTGGATGCATTCATGCATACTTTATTTTTATAAATTACATTTCTATGTATTTCTTCACTGTATACGACTGGTGTCCTCCAAGGAATTGAAACCCACAGATTGTCTACTTCTGGTGCAGTTGACTCACCCTTAGTCATCTTCAGATTTACATTTAAATAGCTTCTTTCTAAGAATAATTACTGAAGACAGATGTAACGTATATAATAGAACAAATGACTCTACTGTACTTGAATTTCTTTTTGTTTTTTTCGAGACAGGGTTTCTCTGTGCAGCCCTATCTGTCCTGGACTCACTTTGTAGACCAGGCTGGCCTTGAACTCACAGAGATCCACCTGTCTGTCTCCCGAGGACTGGGATTAAAGGCGTGCACCACCACGCCCGGCAATTACAGACAGCTGTGAACTGTCATGTGGGTGCTGGGATTTGAACCCAGGTCCTTTGGAAGAGCAGCCACTGCTCTTAACCGCTGAGCCATCTCTTCAGCGGTTAAGAGCAGTACTTGAATTTCTAAAGACCTTCACCTAGCTATTGAGTATCTTTGATATTTTGGTCACTTAATACATAGGATTCCCATTCATGATTCTACATGTAAACAAACAAGTATAATATAAAATTATTTTGGGAATGTTCCAGCTACTAAATACGTATTTCTTTTCTCTCGAATTTATTAATAACACTTTTATTGGGCTTTGCTTTTAGGTGTATTGTGATCACAACATATACAGTAGTAAATTGTATAAAAAGCAATTCTGTTTTTGAGTTTCCAAAAAAAAGCACTTTTCATTTCTAGTTTTGGTCTAGATATGGGAAACTGGGTTTAGCTAGACCAGAAAGCCAACTTTCTCCATTAGATATCAGTTGCCCTTTTCTGTTCTGTTTACTGTTGCTTCAAATGTTCATGCCAGACCTGGCACAAAATGGAATTCTTAGTGTAAAACCTTACTGTAAAAATTATTAAGCCGGGGCTGGAGAGATAGCTCAGCAGTTAAGAGTATCAGCTGCTCTTCCAAAGGATCCGGGTTGAAATCCCAGCACCCACATGGTAGTTCACAGCTGTCTGTAATCGCCGGGCGTGGTGGCGCACGCCTTTAATCCCAGCACTCAGGAGGCAGAGGCAAGAGGATCTCTGAGTTCAAGGCCAGCCTGGTCTACAAAGCGAGTCCAGGACAGCCAAGGATACACAGAGAAACCGTGTCTCAAAAAACAAGAAGAAAAAAAAATCTTAAGCCACTAAATACAAGTGACCCGACCCGCGGGTCCTAGTATTTCGTGGGGGCGAGGAGGATCGCAACCTGAAAAAAGAAACGGGCGAGAGAGGGAAAGGGCTCAAGGAAGCAATTGCTTGTCAAGAGCCGTGTATTTGAGCACGAAACGCCTTTTTGTAATATGCTTTACAAGGGGAGGAGGTGAGAGGGGCCAGGTGGTGGGAAAGTACAGAATCTTCTTGGCCTGTGCCCTGGAACATTGTGTGGTCTACCTATTTTCCTCAGAAGACATGGTACACTGCTTTGAATCAATCTGTAACTGCCAACCCGGAACTTTGCAGTTGCCAGGCAGTATGAAGCTGCAGGGGACATTGTGCAGGTGGGGAGAGGTAGGGGATGAGGGTGAGAGGCGAGGGTCTTGGCTTCTGACATCTCTCCCTTCTCTGTTTAGATGGAGAGGGCGTCCTATGATCAATCCCAACTACGTGAATTTAGAATTTTGAAGGTCTAATCGTGAGAGGTCTCGGACAAGTTCACAACCCCAAGACATTGGTGTGAGGCGAGTCACGCAGATGGTCGAAGGCTTTAGGCTGATGATGATAGGCAACGTCAAGGGACCCCGAGGTGGGTGAAAGGAGGGTGAGGGCCCTATCTTAGGCTATGTAGGCTGCACCCACTCCCAGCACCACACATTCCTTTTCGGCTGCATTGAGTGGGCCCCTGGGAAGTGGACCTACAATAATCCCGTCATCGGGCTAACTCACAGCCGTCCTAATCCCTTTGTGAATGCCCAGGTTATCAGCCGTTTGTCAGCTTGGGGTGTAATATTGTCATAAAGGAAGACTTCCCGATATAGAGGGCCATATCAAAGGCAGGTTTTAGTTTAGGAAAAAGGCCAATTTTTGTTGGGGTGATCAAGAGGCCAGGCTCCCTAACGAGAGAAGCGAGGGCAGAGCCAGGCATACCATGAACCCTTCTTGAGGGTGTAGAAGTCTAAGGGTTGGCCGTAGGGGAAGGCAGGGGGGCTGGCAGCTGCCCCAGTCTCTGGCAGAATCACTTCAGGATCTTCTTTAGTCTTTAGTTGATGGTAATGAATTTCGACCGGCTTCTTGATGGCAGAATCAACCTGGTTCTTAACAAAACTTGTGAGACGGTTAAAAGCCCAAGGGCCAAACGGGAGAAGCAAGAAAATGCCAACAAGGGGTCCTAGTAAACTAGGCAAAAGGGTGGTGAGCCAAGGAGAGGTAGAGAACCAATTTTGATACCATGACTCTTGTTGTTCTCTGGCTCTTTTTCTTTCTTCTAAACTCTTTTTGACCTTGTCCAGACTATTTTGAACAAGGCCTGTCTTATCGGAGTAAAAGCAACATTCTTCTCTGAGGGCCATGCAGAGACCCCCTTCCTTAAGGAAGACAAGGTCAAGTCCTCTCCTGTTCTGTAACACTACCTCAGAAAGAGAAGCCACAGAATCCTTAAGGTCTTGTATTCCTTCCCTCAAATTATTTAAGTCTTTGTCAATGAGGGATTGGAGATGAGCATAGTGATTATTGGAAGTCACCAAGAAAGCGATACCTGTGCCCGCTCCGATAAAACTGATTCCTAGTACAACAGACAAGGTGAGGGCAGTCAGGGGTTCTCTCTTGGTTCTCAGAGAGGGTCCTCGATCTGAAGGTGAGGAAGGATTCTGGGTCATGAATGAGAAAATGTGGGAGAATGGTAATAACTACATAGTAATCTCTGGAAGATAAAAAGGTGGGAATGTGTATATGAGGGGTCAAGCCAGAAGCACAGGCAAAATATGTACCGTTGGGTGCCAGGGTGAATTGAAAGGTGTCATTAAGGATCAGTGTCTGGTTGCACACCGGAATCAAGTCCCTAGGGGGGAGCATGGAGGGTCCTAGGAGGCAGAGGCCTATTCCTGAAATGGAGCTAAGGGTAAGACCTCCTTCAGGTGAAGAACTCCCAAGGAGTCTGTTACTGTCATTGGTAAAGGTGGGAGGGGAGAGGATAGCTATTCTCTCGTAGAAGGGAGGAGTAGGTGAAAAGCAAATCCAGCATTCTTGATAATTAGGATTGCTGGTGTTGTGGATAGCTTCAAGAGAAGCATTTACCAAGGAAACAATGAGGTCAGCAGAACTAAGAGGGCCCTTAGGAACAGTGGGCTGAAACATGGTGGTCAAAGGTATCAAGGGAGAGGATGAGGGCAAGGCACCAGGGGCGGCGACCATTGGTTTGGAGGCTTTGGGGGCTGGATTGAGAGGCTTTGAAGATTGTTGTAAAACAGGATTGGGACCTACAGCGGCAATATTTTTATTGGGGATGGTCTTAAGAAGCTTTATTGTAAAGGTGAACCCTGGGTCTGAGCAGCCAAGTGACCAACTAGTGCACTCTCTCAGATGCAAGCCCCATGTGAATCCTTTGGTCGTCCAATCCTTTGTCTTCCCCTTCTCAGTAAAAGAAATGAGGAGGGGGGAACACCACTTATTTCCACATTGGGATTTTATAGGGTCGGGCGTGGTTGTACTTAATTTATTTTGTAAATACTTAGGAAGAAATTTTCTCTGTAGGGTATTATAATCCCAGGAGGAGGTGGGCTTCCAATATGCATCCCCCGTGGTCTCACAGCCCCAGGATGCGCAGTAAAAGTCAGAAAGATAGCCGCATCTGTAGTTCTGGGAACGATCTCTGTGAGTGGGGCTAGGGCATACATAAAGGCCAGACGCATCGTCGGCCAAAGAGGCTCTTTTAATATAAGAATTACAGCCGGCTAGGTGGCCATCATAATTGGGGTCTGTAGTATCAACTGGCTTATCCTGGGGCCAAAAATGAGAGGGGGTTCCCCAGTCGGCGCTGGCTTCCAGGGCGAGGGCACAAAGGTCTACCTCTAGAGGGGGCCATGAAGACTGGGCTCCAAGCGAGGAGCTGGAATTAACAACGTCTCCCGCTTGGTTTATTATGACCCAAGTAAAATTATAAATCTGGTATGGGGACAGTTGGGACCATAATTTTTAACGGCCGAATTTAACTTTTCAAGATGTTTAAAACAGAGTTTTTTAAAGACTGTGGGGTTACTTGTATCTTCGTTATCGCTTTCATTGTCAATTTTTGAATTGGGCTCGTCCTCAGAGGAATCGGCCTCAGTCTTGGGCCGGGGACGGGATGTTCGAGAGGGTTTGTGAGAGGGACGAGAAGAAGAAGCAGGCACAAGGTGGGAAGGGGGGAGTGCGACAGGCATGGAGGAGGGGGGATGCCGAGCACCAGACCAAGCGGGTGAAGTCTGTCGGGACTTGGAATCAGAAGCTGCGGGTGCCTGCGAGGAAGGGACCTGTGATCGGGTGACTGGAAAGGCTAGGTGGAGGAAATCTGGAGGAGGGGCAGAGGAAGAACAAAGGACCGAGAGACGTGAAACTTGTTTTTGGAGGCGAAGGATGTCGGTCAGTTCACGAACCTGAGAAGCAAGGCAGTCTCGCATATCTGAAAGAGAGTTAGGCAAGGTGATAGGGAAGGTTGGAAAGGCAGAAGGTGCGATGAGAGGAGGCCAGTCAGGATTGTGATAGCGGGCGGCTTCATCCTCAAGGGAGGCGGCATCACCGGGGCCCAAAGGCTCTGGGTCAGGGGGAGCGGCCAGAGCTGTCGGCTGAGAGGGTGGCAGAGGAGAAGAATGATGTTTAATAGGAAGGCAAGGACAGAGGGAAGCAGATTTTTGAAGGACAGGGTTGCAAAGGTGAGTGGAGGAGGGAGTCCTTGGATCGGAGACAGCTGGAGAATCAAAAGGAGGAGGCTGAGGAATCAGGGGAGGAGACTCGAGAGAAGGCAAATCTGGATAAAGGCGAGGCGGATCAGAAGGAGGGGAGTCCTGTTCAGGAGGGATGTCTATAAGAGTGAAAGGAACGGAGGCCTGAGACGGAGACCGAGAGGGTTGACGAGATGGGCAGGTAGAACTAGGCCGAGACTGTGACAAACAGTACTCAGCAACAGACAAAAGCTGTCGTTTGCCTATATCTTTGTCTGCATCTTCAATAATGTCCCTAATAAGACCCCAGAAACAGAAAATTGTCGCAGGAAGAGGAGTATTGTCTTCATTTTTAATTATTTCATTTAATTCACGACCTACCTTTTGCCACTTTTTGGGATGGATGGTAGGACCATCTATTATAAACCACGGACAGTTTTTAATCAATAAACACAAAGAAATTTATAAGATCCTTCTTTTTAACCCTTATTCCTCTCTCTCTGAGTGTATGTTTGAGGTCCGTAACGAAGGAAGCCTCCTTAGACAGAGAATGGCCCATTCCTATGGGACGGAAATGAAAAATAGACTCACTCGAGGACGACAGGTCGCAGGTGACGATTGCTGTCTCGCTCAATCTTAATGTGTACACGCTTCGTCGAGGGTCCGTCCAGAGGGGTCTGTGCCTCGAGCCCCACGTTGGGCACCATGTGACCTGACCCGTGGGTCCTAGTAATTCGTGGGGGCGAGGAGGACCGCAACCTGAAAAAAGAACGGGCGAGAGAGGGAAAGGACTCAAGGAAGCAATTGCTTGTCAAGAGCCGTGTATTTGAGCGCGAAACGCCTTTTTATAATATGCTTTACAAGGGGAGGAGGTGAGAGGGGCCAGGTGGTGGGAAAGTACAGAATCTTCTTGGCCTGTGCCCTGGAACATTGTGTGGTCTACCTATTTTCCTCAGAAGACACGGTACACTGCTTTGAATCAATCTGTAACTGCCAACCCAGAACTTTGCAGTTGCCAGGCAGTATGAAGCTGCAGGGGACATTGTGCAGGTGGGTAGAGGTAGGGGGTGAGGGTGAGAGGTGAGGGTCTTGGCTTCTGACATACAAGGATTTAGGAGGTAGTTGAGTGACTATATTTGCATTCATTTAATGTGTTTTCTGATGAATGCTTACTTTATTGAGGACTGTAGTTCAATGATGCAGGTCAATGCTAAGTTGTAAATAAGCTTCATTTTCTTTGTTCTTAATCTAGTGGATCAAACACCAAATAATTAAATTCAAAGTATAGTTTATTGTGCTGGCAAGTTTGATGTCAACCTGACATACCCATTTGGAAAAAAGGAAACTCAGTTGAGAAACTACTCCCAGCAGTTTGTCCTGTGGGCAAGCCTGTGGGCACTCTCTTGACTAGTGTTGATGAGCAGTGCCCTCCCTAAGCATTTGGCTCTGGGCTGTACAAGACAACGGGATGGGAGAGCTGTGAAAAACACGTGTGTTCTTCAGTAGCTCTGCTTCACTTCCCCCTCCAGGGTCCGTTCTTGAGTCCCTGCCCAGATTTTCCTCAGTGATGGATGGACTGTGATTTGAAGGTGTAAGTGAAATGAACCTACTTCTTCCCTAAGTTGCTTTTGGTTGTGTTGTTTATAACAGCAATAGAAACCCTAAGATATTTATTATACATAGTTCAAATTCAGCACTGATGAGGATGTTTCAAACTTTGCCCTGGGCCTTGTAAGGTAAGAGTATGTTATATGAAGTAGATTGTACATTGAAGAATTTTATAGTCAAAGGACATGGCATATTTCAGAAGGTATGGAAACACTGACATGAATGTGATGATTTGTGAATCCATGCAATCAGAGTGTAGTTTGGGTAGACTGAGAATGATGGTGGGAAGGGTCAGGTCTAAAAGGTAACAGGATCAGACCAGGCTCTTGGGTGTCATCCAGAAACTTGAAGTTTTCAGTTTTGCCAGTGGGAAGTCTGGACAAAATCTTTAATTATAGTATGGTTGGATTATAGTGGAGAAATAGTAAGATGGTGAGTCAGGTGTGGTGGCACATACCCTTTATTCTAGTATTCAGGAAGCAGATGGCAGACCAACCAGGAGTACATAAGGAGATCCTGTCTAACAAACAAACATACAAACAAAAAAGATGTTCAAGTGGGTAGATTGAAAAGGACATGTTTTGCTGTTTTGATTTCAGTTTTCTTTATCTGTACTAGGTAGTAATAGTACTTGTTTTAAATGTTCCTCCAAAGATTCTGTTCTGATGGATAACAAAGTACTTTGAAGCAGTTTTGCATTAGACCAATGGTTCTCAACCTGTGGATTGAGACCCCCATGGATCACATATACTTCATAGTACATATTTACATTACAGTTCATAACAGCAAAATTAGTTATGAAGTAGCATGAAAGTAATTTTATGGTTGAGGATCACAACATGAGAAACTATTAAAAGGTCTCATTAGGAAGGTTGAGAACCACTACATTAGACTAAGTGAGGACAGACTTAGTTGATGCCAAAACTACTGTTATCATGGGTAGCGTTGTTAGGGAGAAGAATAGTAGCAGTCAAAAATCAGGGATGGGAAAGAGAAAATGAATTTGAACTTTTTATTTATTAATATTATCTTGCTTGATGTGTGTATGTATGAGTACGGGCTCATACCTGTAATAGTGTACACATGAAGGTCAGAGAACAACTTTATTTCTTTCCATTGTGGGTTTAGGGGGCTTCATGCAAGCCATGAAGCTTGACTAACTAGCAGGTGCTTTTACCTTCAGAACCATCTTGAGAAAGTGGATTTGAAGGGATTTTTGAAATAGAATGGTTAGAATTCTCAGTGACTCGAGGATGTGGTAACTTAAAAAATGCAGTCATGATGACTGAGATTTCCTTTCTTTTGGAGGAGGTCATTCAAGACAGGGTTTCTTCTGTGTAAGCCCTGGCTGTTCTGGACTCACTTTGTAGACCAGGTTGGCCTTGAACCCAGAGATCCTCCTGCCTCTGCCTCTGAGTGTTGGGATTTAAGGCATGTGTCACCACCACTTGAGTATGACTGAGATTTCTTTTTTGTTTTTGTTTTTGTTTTTCGAGACAGGGTTTCTCTGTATAACAGCTCTGGCTGCCCTGGACTCGCTTTGTAGACCAGGCTGGCCTCGAACTCACAGTGATCTGCCTGCCTCTGCCTCCCAAGTGCTGGGATTAAAGGTGTGCGCCACCACCGCCCGGCGTATGACTGAGATTTCTAACCTGAGTCATTTAGCAGGGAAGTTCATGATGCCATTTTCACAGAAAGGGAGAAAGGAAGAGCCAGTAATGGAGATAAGGGCAACGTAGTAGAATGTTTGGCTTTTTGAGGCATTAAAACCGTGGTTCACAATCTTCTGAATGCTGTGACCCTTTAATATAGTTCCTCATGTTGTGGTGACCCCCAACTATAAATTTTTTCATTGCTACTTCATGACTGTAATTTTGCCACTGTTACGAATCATAATATACATAACAAATGCAGGATATCTGATACATTTGCGCCCTCCACACATGGAGGGTCATGACCCGTAGGTTAAGAACCTGTATCTTGGTGACAGTACACAGTGGGCTCTTAGAAGCAAGGTCTGGAGCAAGAGGTCTGAGATTGGTGAGTTGTCAGTATATGTACATTAGTTAAAAAAAAGGTTCTTAAAGTTTATGTGTATGAGTGTTCTGGCTTCATGTATGTCTGTGCATCACACGTACTGGTGCTCGAGGAGTTGGTGAGCCTCCATGTGAGTGCTGGGAATCGAACTTGGTCCTTTGCAACAAGAAGTGCTTTAACTACTGAGCCAACTCTCAAGCCTGATAGCTGAAATCTTTGACTCCTTGACTATGGTTTTAAGGTTTTTGTTTGTTTGTTTTGTTTTTAAGCTCTCTACTCGGGCTATAACCCTTAGTAGCAAGTTGCTTTACCTGGACCACCAAGTATTTTAAGTATTTTAATGGCAAGGCACATATTTTTGTCTGCATGTTCGTGTCGTTCCCCCCCCCCTTCTTTCTTTCATTTTTTTATAGGTTTTTTGAGGCAGGGTTTCTCTGTGTAACAGCTCCGACTGTCCTGGAACTCATTCTGTACACCTGGCTGACCTTGAACTCACAAGATCCGCTTGCCTCTGCCTCCTGAGTACTGGGATTAAAGGTGTATACCACCATGCTCCTCCATTACAAGATTTTCGAACTGCCATTGGATGCTGGGATTTGAACCCGTGTCCTTTGGAAGAACAGCCAGTGCTCTTAAACGCTGAGCCATCTCTCCAGCCCCATATATTTTATTTTTTTAAATTATTTTACTCTATGTGTATGAGTATTTTACCTGCTTTTATATGTGTGTGTGTGTGCACCACATGTGTGCCTGGTGCCTGAAAAGGAGGGAATAAAGGGATGCATCCTCTAGAACTGGAGTTACAAGTGGTTGTGAGCCACATGCTGGAAACCAGGGTCCTCTGCAAGAACATGTGTTCTTAACAGCTGAGCCACCTCTCCAGCCCCTATATTTTATTTTTAATATGATATAAATTTCTTTTATTTCTCTTTTAAAAATATTTGGTAGTACATATATTTTTAATTTTTAAAATGTTTATGTGTATGGGTGTTTCGTTTTGCCTGCATATATGCCTAGTAGGAACACATCTCCAGTGGGAACCACATCTCAAGAAAAGCATCTGGCACTGCTCACAGTTGCTGGTCAGGCTCTTTGATGTCTACTGTAGGTTCTCAAGTAATATATTTTGGTTAAGGAAATACATATTTATTAAACAGGTTGAAGAATACTTTGAAGGAGAGTGATACTTTCATTTGGGCAAAAGTGAGATATAAAGACTTGAGGAAATATTAGTAGAGAGAAATGATTATTGAACACAATTAAAAAGCAGAAATAAAACAATCTGCTGGGAAATGCCCTAGAAAAAGAAGATTGTTTCAGATTATAAGATGATTTTATTGTTGGATGTGGGACTGCAGAGAAGGCTTGTTTGTTCTTACAGCAGAGCAAACTTTAAAGAAGCAATTCATTGCTATCATGGTGTTTTCCATGGATTTATAGTGAAGAGACTTGGAGACTGGGTCTGAGACCAGTTGTGATGATGACTAGGACTTTGCAAAGTACTCAAGTCCACTGAGAGAGGTTTTAAAATATGTAACAGGTTACATAAAGTTACTTTCAGATCCTAGTGACTGAATGTGATGACATGACTTGCCTATTTGGTATTTTTTTCCAGTAGCATAAAGTGTATTGATAACACACTAACCATAACTTCAGTCAGGGTTTTCAAGCCCAAAGAATAAGGCATGAATAACAATTTATATTTTGCTTTAAATACTGCAAATTCTGTCTATGTCAGCTGTGTAATTTTAATCCTAAGTGATACTTGTAAGAATAAACTCTGATTAGTGACCAAATCTTCAATTTTTGCTATCTAACCATTTTTCTAACTCCATATATTTCAGACTGTTCAGTTGATCTGTAGTAAACTTCTAAAATGAAGGGAAATGTCTTGCTCATTGTTTGCCTGACATCTTGCCTTGAATTCATCTTTTTAAACAAAACAGTAAGTTCCCAAACATCCACAAGTCAACTGCTAAAACTCTTTAAAAGATCTTCCTTGCCAGTGGTTCTGTGGTTGGAACCATTCTGAGCCCTGTGCACTGGGTTGGTGCCTGTGACCAGTCTGTTCTTGCGTGTTTCTAAAATCGTCAGAATCCCCTGGGTCAACGGTAGCCAGTGTGCATATACACTGTAGTATTTTCCTCATGCTGTGCCCAGCTCAATATTACTGTCACCAATAATGGACACTAGTTTTAGACAACATGGCATAGTGTTCTATTTCAGATTTCCTCAAAGCTGGGCAGCTGTTGGCAAGGATAACCAGTTTCTCTCTGCCATGTCTGACCATCTTCAGTGTTTGTATCCCAGCACATACTTCCTACCTTTCAGAACACGTTGGAGCCTAGAGTTGATTGGCTCCAGAGACTTTTTCTGTCTTCCTTCTAGCCACCATCTTCCTGCCTTAGGTGTGCTATGGCTCCCAAACAAGAGCAGCCACCAAGATGGCCCAGGAGCCCAGTATTTATTCTATGTGGCATTTTGTTATCATTCTTCATGGTTTTTCTATGAAATCTTAGTATGAAGTTTTGAGTGTCTTTGTTCATATTTGTCATTTGTTAATGTTAAGCATAGTGTGTGAGGTAATTCAGTGTTACTATGCAACTGCTGAGTTTAATATTTATTATTAGTAAAACTGAATAGTGTTAACATCTAGTGAAGAGAGAACAGCAGAATGTGGATTTATGCTATGCAGTACATATGTGTAAGGTTCACTGTGTTGTGGCAAGTGTGAACAGAAATGACTTATATATGATTATTTAGAACAAAATTAGTTGTGGCTAAATCTTCTATGACTAACTATTGTTATGTTGTTGACTGCTTGCTTATTTTTGTGTGTGTTCCCACTGCCCTCCTTAATGCAGACTTTAACCCGGTCTCTGTGCAGCTTCTTATGTAGTATAGCTCTGACCTTGTGCCATTACTTCTTAACGGAGCCTCTTGAATGTCGGCTTTAGGCATATGTCATATCCAGCAAGTGCTTTTTTCTCCCCTCTGCTTTTTTGTTTGTTTGGTTTTGGTTTTGATTTGTTTGGTTTTTTTTTTTTTTCCTAGACAGTGTATCTCTGTGTAACCCTGGCTATCCTGGAACTTGCTCTGTAGACCAGACTGGCCTAGAAGTCAGAGTTCCATCTGCTTCTGTCTCCCAAGTGCTGGGATTAAAGGTGTGCACCATCACCGCCTGGCTGGCCTCTGCTTTTTGATCTATAATTTTTTTCCTAATGATTATGTGTTACTGGTAGTCTTCCTCAGTTGACCTATTTCAGATTCTATTCTTTGTAAATTTTGAATTATTATCTCCCAAGATGTTACTTCCTTTTCCCTTTACACGTTCCTAGTATTTCTTGCTGTGCTTATTTACAATTTTCCTTTTGGGAGATTGAGGCTTAGAGCAAGGCCATGGCATGGTAGTACACAGTTGTAATCATAGCACCTTGGACACTGAGACAGGAGGATCAGAGTTGATACCATCCTGGGCTATATACAGAAACCGTGTCTCAAAAATAAGGTTTTGCATATTATGGAAGTTTGAAATCTGTTATAATTTTATATAAATCCAAGGGAAAATACTAGATTTATTCTTTATGCAAGAACTACCAATCTTTGTTAACTTTTTTTTTTGTTTTGTTTTACTTATTTATTTAATACCTTCTAAGATGCTCAGATGCTTTCACTCATATTATAAAAATAAGAATTCCTTTCTGGAAAGTAGGAGGACTTAAGAATTAGAGACTTAGCCGGGCGGTGGTGGCGCACGCCTTTAATCCCAGCACTTGGGAGGCAGAGGCAGGCGGATCTTTGTGAGTTCGAGGCCAGCCTGGTCTACAAAGCGAGTCCAGGACAGCCAGAGATATTCAGAGAAACCCTGTCTCGAAAAAACCAAAAAAAAAAAAGATTAGAGACTTTTTTGAGATTTACTTAAAGGAGCAGAGGTTCGCTGTTAATGAGAATATCTAAGTCTCCAGGGTCAACGGTAGACAGTAGCTAGCCATTAATTCTCATTACTATCCATCACTCTCTGTCTTTACAGCCCTACCTGACTCAAGTCCTCTTTTCTTGTCTAATGTTTGAAAGAGCAAGAGGACACAGTAATTAATTACATTAGGTAAATAACAAGCAGCTATTTGATTAGTGAGTGATTTAATTTTGTTAATACTTTTGGGATAATTTTGATGTCAAGAAATAAAGTTGAAAAATAATTGCTTTCTAATAATAAATCAAAAAGTTACAGTTTAAAAATAATATAAAAATCAACTGTAATTGCAATATAGACTTTAGCAGCTACTGTATTGAAAATTAGGGCTGGAGAGATGACTCAGCGGTTAAGAGCACTGGCTGTTCTTCCACAGGTCCTGAGTTCAATTCCCAGCAACCACATGGTGGCTCACAACCATCCACAATGTGAACTGACGCCCTCTTCTGGCTTCAGGTGTACATGCAGATAGAGCACTCATATAATACACATAAAATAAATAAATCTTAAAAACAAAAGAAAATTAGAGCTGTATGGCAAGTAGTGCAAAGATATTTGAATTACAGTGTTATTTTTATTGTCAGTTAAACAAGATAGTGTTTCTAAAGACTGTCTTTTCCTTTTAATTTTAATTGTACATATATTTTGCTTGCCTGTGTGTCTGTGTATCATTTGCATGCAGTTCCTTTGGAGGCCAAAAAGAATATTGGCTCCCCTGGGTCTGGTATTACTAAGGGACAGTTAAGAGCCTATGTACAGATGCCAGGAATCAAGTCCTGGGCCTCTAGAAGCTGGGTCATCTATCTCTCCAGCCCCTTAAAGGCCATCTTTTGCTTTCTAAATTCTTGGATATTTCTAAGCATTTGAAAAGTAATAAGGTGTACCAAATGTACATGACCATAATTCTTTCTAAAGGTCACAGTTCAAGTGCATATGGATTCTCAGATCCTTTACAATAAGTATTTGAATGTTAGAGTGAGTTCCTTGACAGTGTTTTTTCTAGTTTTAAAGCCACTGCAGATTTTACTGTTCTCTCTCAGGTTTTTCTCTTTATTTTTCTGCAACCCACAAAAGCAAGATGTTTAAACTGTCTTTCATTAAGTACATGACAATGTTTGATGTAGTCAGAAACTTGGTTTTCTCTTTTTTTCACACTGGTAAAGGATACAATGGTTTTAAACAGTTTTGTACAGCTATGTGAATTTTTTCTCATTTTTTTCTCTTTGCCTACCTAATGAGTTTTACTTTTTTTTTTTTTTTTCTGACAGGGTTTCTCTGTGTAGCCCTGGCTGTCCTGGACTCACTTTGTAGACCAGGATGGCCTCAAACTCACCAAAGATCCACCTGCCTCTGCCTCCCAAGTGCTGGGATTAAAGGCTTGCGCCACCGCCGCCCGGTGAGTTTTACTTTTAAACAGGAACTATTGAGTAGTTAATATAATATAGGACTTTTCTGTCTAAAAGTATTTTGAGGAGTAGGGAAACTGTTCTTGAGAATTTTCTTTAGAAAACTATTGACCTGAGAGAAATTTATGCAGCAACTGTTATACAGAAAAAGGGGAACTATTTAGATTAGTCTAGAAAGTTTATAGAAATTCTGAAGTATGACAGTTCATTAGGGAGAAACTTTTTAAGATGCTAATTTCTGTAAAGTTTTGTACAACACCTTGCTGTACAAAACTTTTTTTCCATTGGTTGTTTCTAGTTTCTATTTGTTTTGTTCTTGAATGTACTTTGAATTTTTGTTGTGTTATTTATTAACAAATATACACATATCCCTTTTTAGAATTGTCAGTGACTCTTAACATCCCTTCGGTATTAACAAGTGATTCTTGAGAACCAGAAAGCAGTATTTTTCAGTGAACATTGTGATGATGGATTTTATTTATTCTTTTTTTTTTTTTTATCCTTTCAGGATTTCAAAGTATTCTTGAAGGGCTGTTTGGACCTGCATTATTAAAAGATCTCAGTTTATTTAAAGGTATTCAAAACATTTCTGGTATTTCACAATATTTGTGGCTAACTAATATCTTGGTGACTTAGTAGGCTTCCTTAGTTCTGTAAGGGCTACACTTTGTTCATGACAGCATGCTTGTGATAAGTTTACACTGTTAGTGTATGTGAAGGTAGGTAGCATAATTAACCAGTGAGCAGCTAGGAAGACAGTGAAGAATTTTCTTTTTAGAATTGTAAGACAGAGTGGCCAGGAGGGTAAGTAGAAAGAATTTCAAGGGATGGCTGAGCAGGTAGAGCACAAATTTTTGCATGTTTGAGATTCTGAGTTTGATCAAAACACAAGAATTTAAAGATAAGTGTGAGACATCTAGTTTTCAATGAGGGTGTTCTTAAACTATGATTATTTTTGAAGTTAATTTTGACCTATTTTTTGAAAAATTCTGTCTTATGATTATTAAAACTTGTTTTTCTTACTTTTCAGAGTGTGAACCTGAAAGCATTTCTGATTGGACTTTTGATGAGAATTGTCTGTTCTGTTGCTTGAGAAGAGATAAAGTAAAGGTAACCAAGCAGCTTGGGAAACTTCTGTAGTATTTGTACTGTATGATATTTTAGTTTCTTTATTAAAATTTGAATCATTTTATTGGAGAATTTATGGGAAAAGGAAAATTTGACTTCTTGTTTATAGAAGATTTGATAGTAACTGGCTTTTGAGCTTAAACTGTTTCTGGTGTGTTTGACTAGCCTATTAAGAAATCTTATATCCCGACCGACATAACATTGTCTTATGTATATTTAGGCAGAAGAATTAACTGGGCCTCAAATTGTTATGTTTATTTTAAATATAAAGCATATAGTAATTTAAGAAATAGAAGTCATTTGTGGAACAAAAAGATAGTACTTACTAATTTGTGTAGACTTAAGACTTAATAAGTTTATATTTTAAAATATTTCTTTATAATATCTGGCCATGAGTGCTGTTTATGATTAATTAGAAATTAGCTCAAACTTTGGGTTTCTGTTTTATTGCCTTTAAAAGAAAAACACCAGAATTTTGCTCTGGAAACATTTCAGTTTTTCATGGTATCCTGTTTCCCACAGTTTCCTGCTGCAAAGCTTAGGAAATATTCTGATTTTTTTCTTTCTGCTATATGCCAACTTTAGTTCATTGGCAAACTTCTATCAATTACTCCTATTGAATTTGTTTTAAATCTCCATGGTCATCACGAGAGTCCTCACCCCCAGTATTATTTTTGTACTGCTGAAATACCATGGTTTGCATTGAACAAATTCTTTTTCTTTTTTCTAATCTTAGGAGTATGTTCTTAAGTACTTCTTTTTTATATCTTGAAAATGTCTTGCTTTTTTCTTATGCCTCCAAGGTCCTGTGAATTGTATACACATGCTCCTATTGCTGATTTACCTTTCCTACTATTAAAATTAATGTATTTTATCTCAGTTATTTGTCAGTTGATGTTACCCCTTATTTTGTTCCCCCTTTTTTGTTACTGCCTTCACTCCTGTTGCTGAACCTTGTCTTTGTACTACTGTTAGTAGTACTGCTTATTGTGGAAAAATAGCTTTTAACATCTGAATGCCATCATTTGTATATATTAGTGGCATGTTTTTCTTGTTTTCTCCATGAAAAAATTGTTGCTGTTACTTACTATCCATGATAGTATATTTTGTTAAATTAATGAGAAAGTTGTTTTGAAATTTACTGGTTTTTGAAAGAGTACAGAATAAAATAAAGCAGAATTGTTGAGTTAGCCTGTAGATGGAATTGATGTTTGATGCTTAAATTCTATGTGTTTGCATTTAAGTGTGTGTATCTTGGATGCTAGCTTTTGAGCAGATCATTTAACAGGAATTGTGGTAGAAGAGAAAGAGAAACAGTTGTTATCTTTTCATATTAGAATTGGGAAGAGAGCCATGCTCTGCTGAGTAACAGATATGGTATGTTACTATAATATGATTGAGAGTTTTCTGTTGATGTATAAGGACAAAATATTGTATCAGTATTCTTAGGAGAAAACAGAAATAAGACATGAAATCATATATCATTTAAAATAGCTGGTTTTGTTCATTGTAGTTTGGCAGTTTTTTTAGTTCGCTTTTTAACTTGAATATTTTTCTGTGGGGAGGATGTGTTTAAATGTGTATGCACATGTTTGTGCAGGTTTACTCATCTATGTATGTGTACACAGATGGAGACTGGAGGGTTGACTGTGGATATCTATCTCCATTCCTCTCTACTTTATAATTTGAAACAAGGTCTCACTGTACCTGGGTGTCAATGCTGTCACCCAGACCAGCTGGCCAATGAACCCTTGGAATCCACCTTTGTCCCATTGTTCACCTAGCTCACTGCAGATGTTTCAGGTGTGCACTGGCATACCTGGCTTTTCCATAGGTTCTGGGGATCTGAGCTTACTGAGTCATTTCCTCAGATGGGGAAAGTGTTTCTGTTTGACAGCTCAGCTGGTTCTAAGTCTGATTTCGTCATTCACCCTATAGTCTCCTTGATTTATTTGGTTTCAAGAGAGCCATCCAGTATTAGAAGACAAGAAATAAGGAACCTAAGTAATCTTAAGATTTTATATATAGCTTTTGTTGTATAAGATTAAAAATGATTATGTCCTGGGATTCTTTGTAGACATTTGTAACATCTGAGAAAGATTAGAGATTAGAAATTAACCCACTGCTTTGAAGCTTACCTCTGTAAAAATAGAAAAGAAAAGGACATTTCAAGAAAATATGATAATATTCAGTATGTAACAGTATTGTGCGTGTTACTGGAGTCTTCAGTTTGGGGTTAATGATGAGATAATCTATAGTATGTCTGGATAAGCAGAGCAATGGCCTGTTTGAGAAAGAGGTGGATGTTGTGTGTTTTATTTTGTTTTGTTTTTTAATTTGAGCTAATTGAAATTTTAGTGAATAATAAAGCTGTTAGAATGGACAACGTAACTACAACTTATATATTTACTTATATGTGGATATAAAAAAATCACAAAGCTAACTATCTTTGGGAAACGGAACCAATATTCACGTGTAGTTTACAATAGTCCCTCTATTTGGAGGAATTTGTTTTTTAGATTTTTCAAGACAGGGTTTCTATATGTAACAGCCCTGGCTGTCCTGGAACTCACTCTGTAGACCAGGTTGGTCTTGAACTCACAGAGATCCTCCTGCCTCTGCCTCCCAAGTGCTGGGATTAAAGGCATGTGCCAGCACACCCGACCATTACAGACAGCTGTGAATTGCCATGTGGGTGCTGGGATTTGAACCGGAGACCTTTTATATTGTTTCCCTTCTCTAATCCTTATTTTGGTATCAGGTTTGTGATCTTTACAATATTATTTGTATTTTCTTTAAAATTTTTATTACATTTATTTATTGGGGCATGGGCATGTGCAGATCAGAGAACAACTTGCAGGAGTTGGTTTTTTTCTTCCACTGTATATGTCCCCAGATCAAACTTAGGTACTCAGGTTTGGAGGAAAGTACCTTCATTTGCTGAGTCATCTTGCCACTCTTACTTGCATCTTTGATTATACCTCTTTGTGGCTTTATTATATGTTTGTTTTGGTTTTTAATTTTGAAAAGATTTTATTTCAGTGTATCTGTGCACATGCAGGTATGCACGTGGCCTCAGATGCCAGAAGAGGTGGTTGGATAACCTGGATCTGGAGTTGGTTGGGAACTACAGTGTAGTGAGTTGAACCTAGAGCCTCTGAAGAGTAGCTCGTGTCCTTAACCACTGAGCCATCTCTCTAGCTCCCACAGATAGTACTTTTATCAATATAATAGTTTTGTTTGGTTTGGTTTTTCTATACAGGGTTTCTCTGTATAACAGAGCCCTAGCTGTCCTGGACTCACTTTGTAGACCAGGCTTGCCTTGAACTCACAGAGATCTGCCTGCCTGTGCCTCCTGAGTGCTGGGATTAAAGGTGTGTGCCACCACGCCCAGCACAATATAATAGTCTTAATAGAGGAATTAAGAAATAGATAATACAAGATATAAAGCTAGTGCTGTATAGTGACACAGATACGGTGCTGTAGCCTAATGCTTAGGCTTTATAATGCTGTTATCTCAAATGGGCAGTTTTATATCCTTGTGCTTTAAATGACCACGGATATTTAAAGACATCCATAGTCATAAGAGGAAAGTGGATAAGAATTTCAGAAGGCCTTCTGATATGTTAATTTGTGAATGAAAATTGAGGATAGTATCAGCTTTGAATTTCCAATAAGTAGAAACTCTCACTGTTAACTGTGAGGGTGACTTGCATTTATCTTTAATACTTTTTAATATTATAATGTAAGAAAACTATCCACAGCAGATGTTGAATTGCTGTACATTTTGAATACTGCATTAAAAGTCAGTTTCTGTAGCGTTCCTTTGAAAGGTTCCAAAAGATAGATATATAGATGTCTACAGAATGATTCATTTTCTTTCAGATACCATTCTCTTTCAGTGTATGAGGTTGCAGGTCTACTTCATTAAGAAGCTAAGAGAATGGGTGGGTGTGTGTGTTTTGGGGTGGTGGTGCTGGAATAGTTACCAGTTTGATAGGGATTGTTTGGCGTAAAATCAACATTTTAATACTTAAGTATTTGTCTTACAAAATAGGATTTGACTTACTTCCAATAATAAAAGCAACAATTATGTGTTAAACTCATTACCCAGAAGCACCAGCCAGTGAGAGATAAAGGTATTGAATAATAGTCACAGATCTAGAACCCTTAAGCAGCTGGCTGAAGGTCTCTCTTATACTAATGGCAAGAGTCTTCTGATCTTTACAGGTATTCCTAGGGACTTTTATCAGATCACTGAGTTTTCAATTTTTTTTTTTTTTTTTTTTTTTTTGGTTTTTCGAGACAGGGTTTCTCTGTGTAGCCCTGGCTGTCCTGGACTCACTTTGTAGACCAGGCTGGCCTCGAACTCACAAAGATCCACCTGCCTCTGCCTCCCAAGTGCTGGGATTAAAGGCGTGCGCCACCACCGCCCGGCTCAATTTATTTTTTTAAATGTTTATATTAATGTCTCTACCTCTCTGAAATCCTAAGTCTTGTCGATTCATTAGTGTTAAGTCATTACTTCCTTGTGTTTCAAGTCTTCACATACTCACTTTTCAGATGTATTAAATGACAAATTAAAAAAAAAAGCTTCAGTGTCTTTCAGCCTTTAAACATAGTTGTTTTCCTACTCAATAACTTGGTAGTCTGCTTAGCCAAAGAGAAGGTAGCATTTATATAAAGCAAAATTTGCATTAAGGACAGTTTATACTTCGTTTATAAAATGAATAATAATTTAAGATTCTCTGTTGGATAATTGACCTTAAAATATTTTATCATTTAAAGTGGTGGGGCCATTTTCCCTAGGACTGGCTGGCATTTAAAATAACAAGATGAAGAAAATTGTCATTTAAATGAATGAACTGCATCTTGTCAGCTCTTTTTTACTTCATTGCTAAAAATGTCAGGAAGCCATAGGCAACAGGCAGGGCTGTAGCTTTAGGCTAATGACTCTGGTAGGCTTTTCTAACATAATTACTACAAAATTTGTGTGTATGCACTTAATTTTAGTTCCTAGGCTAGGTCTATACCCTATGGTATCAATTTATAACAATTGTATCTAAGTGTAGACAATTCAGGTACAGATAGGAGCAGCTTTCAAAATCATCCTTTCACTTTTGTATTATACTTGGGAAGCCAAGCTGCTTTATTCTTCCCAAGTGAAACTTGTCATCTGACTTTCCCCTCAAGAGAAAATAAACAGCCACTTAATTAAGCCTCCTCCTCTAGTCTATCTTCCCCAGTTGTAGGGTGCCAAATGCTAGATTTAAAAAAAAACGTAAGAAATGTTTGGCCGTACTATTTAAAATTTAACATTATTAACAGTTTATTGCTATGAGGACTAACTTCCATGCTGATATAAATTTGTTGCATTGTTTTTTCAGTGATGCCTTTGCTATTTCAGGGAACTGTGGAGTTGTGGTTGTTTTAGATCTGGGAGAAATTTAACATTTCTATCAGGTCAGCAGAATATGCCCTCTCACTAAGCCTCACCCATAGGTTGCCTTTCAAATACCCTCCAGTTAAGGAGGCTGTGTATGTGGCAGAACATACATGTGGCATGTAAGACCTTAAGTATTTATTATGTTACTCTTAACAGAACACTTCTTACTTCCAGTGGAACATTTACTCTTAGTGACACATTTGGAACCTAGTGTCTTTACTACCCTGAAACTAATTTTCAGTGGTCTTTCAAAATTAAGGTAATATTTATATATAGTAAAACTAGTTTAAAGAGTAGGGTTAGTTGATTGTGGTAAATGCTTTCAGTTATACGATTATCCATTCACCAGCATAGTGAATGGATAGTGAATGGATAGCCAGAACTCCAGGCTAATGCAGTCATTAGAGTTTTACCTTTTCTCGAATTATATATTATCTTGCAATTTATGCAGTCTATGTTTGACTGTTTTTGCTTAACATAAATTATTAATATTCCTGATTGTTTTTGTGTATAATCTTCTGTTCCTTTTTACTTTCTTTGTAGTTTTCCTTAGCATAGATATGCCACAGTTTTGCTATTCATTTTGCTAAAAGTTATTTTATGTATATGAATGTCTGCCCTGCATGTATGTGTGTGTCTCTCATGTGTGCCTAGTGTCTGCAGAGGTCAAAAGAAAGCATCAGGCACTCTGGAACTGGAGTTATAGATTGTTGTGAGCCACCATGTAATACTTGGAGCTCAACCTCCATCTCCTGCAAGAACAGTAAATGTTCTTAACTACCGAGTCATTGCTGGCCCCAAGCTCCTCATTTGAATTGTTGTCAGATGATGACCCTTTTGACTTACTCACTTGTAAGTCTCTTTGAGTGCATCTGTCTTCATGCTGAGTAGTGTTGTGTGTTACTCATTTAACCATTTCTATCAACCATACAAGAGAACCCCAGTGCTCCACATCTGGCCAGTGTCAGTGCTGTCAGTCTTGACGTTATCCAGTGGGTTTGCAGTAATGTCTATTGCAGTTTTCATTTTTATTTTTTGGATGACAATTGGTGTTGAGATTTTCATTCATATTCTTCCTCTCTCTCTGCTTTTTTTCTACTCCTCTCTCTGTACATATAAAGACACACCCTCATATGTAAATATATATGGTAAAATATTTCTTTGACCTGTTTACCATTTAAAGAAATTTACAGCCGGGCGGTGGTGGCGCACGCCTTTAATCCCTGCACTCGGGAGGCAGAGGCAGGCGGATCTCTGTGAGTTCGAGGCCAGCCTGGTCTACAAAGCGAGTCCAGGACAGCCAGAGCTACACAGAGAAACCCTGTCTCGAAAAAACAAAACAAAAAAAAAGAAATTTACTAGTTTATTGTAGTTCCTTATGTATTCTCTGAAAACCTTTTAGTCAAGTGTGATGTACAGCTATTTTCTCCTAGGCTATAACTTCTTTTTCTCCCCCCCCCCTTCAAAGATTGATTGATTGATTGATTGATTGATTGATTGATTGATTTAATTCTGGTAACCAAACTCAAGTCTCCAGGAGTGTGTGGCAAGTGCCTTTACCCACTGAGCCATCTCCCTAGCCCACTCAGATATTTTCTTTCTTTTTTAAAATTTATTTTATGTCCTTAGTGTTTTGACTGCATGTATGTCTGTGTGAGGGTGTCAGATCTCCATGAACAGGAATTACAGACAGTTGTGAGCTGCCATGTGGGTGCTGGGATTGACCAAGTGTCCTCTTGAAATGCAACCACTGCTCTTAACTTGTAAGCCATCTCTCCAGCCCTCAGATGTTTTCTTATAGTGACATAAAATAGACTAAGATACAATCTATACTTGAAAACATCTTTTGGAGGTTTTTATTGCTGTGCAACTCCAAAAAGTAGTAAAGTACAATATTAGGTGATAAGGGCACATTTTCAAAGATTTCTATTTATTTTTATTTATTTGGGCATTTTGCTTGCATTTATGTCTGTGTACCATGTGTGCAGTGCCCAAGTAGGCTAGAAAAGATCATCTTTGTAAACTGTCATGTTGGTGCTAGAAGTCAAACCTGGATCTTCTGGAAAAGTAGCCAATGCTTTTAACTGCTGAGCCATCTCTCCAACCCCTGTTTAAGTTTTTAGTAAAGAACTTGATGTCTTATTGGAGAAGATCTTAGCCCATTCATTATTGCTTCTTATCACTATTGCTGCCTTTAGACTTGAATGGTCAGACTACAGTGTGTTGGCAAATTCTGCAGTTCTTTTTCCTTCTGTCTCTCCTACTACCCACAGCACGTCTGTTTGTTGATTTGAGACAAAATTTCACTATAACCTAGAACTTACTGTGTAGACCAGACTGGTCTCAAACTCAGATCCACCTGCTTCTTCCTCCCAAGTGCTGGGATTAAAGGTGTGTGCCATGGCTTGCCACCCCTCCCATTCACTTCCAGCATCTTTTTTTTTGTTTGTTTGTTTTTCAAGACAGGGTTTCTCTGTGTCACTTTGTGGACCAGGTTGGCCTTGAACTCACATAGATCCACCTGACTCTGCCTCTGCCTCCTCAGTGCTGGGATTAAAGGTGTGTGCCACCATGCCCAGCCATTATAGACACCTGTGAACTGCCATATGGTGCTGGGATTTGAATCCCATTCCTTTGGAAGAACAGTCAGTGCTCTTAACCACTGAGCCATCTCTCTACAGCATTTTTAAAAGAAATTACTTTAAAAGGACTTGAGGTTCAGAGTATCCAAGCCTGACCACTTGAATTGGGTTCATGGAACCATGTGG
Organism: Lophiomys imhausi; assembly: GCA_907164525.1. NCBI lineage: Eukaryota > Metazoa > Chordata > Mammalia > Rodentia > Muridae > Lophiomys > Lophiomys imhausi. Next base: position 9,079,464 of record CAJQZJ010009141.1, read on the forward strand.
TAAAAGGAAGAAAACCAATGTCTGCAAGTTGTTCTTCATAATTTATATGTTGTAGCATGTGTGCATGTGCTCACAATAAATAAAGATGTAAGAAAACAAGCGGTATTAGAAAATTGGTACAAATTAGGCTACCAGAAATACAGCAACTAAAATCAATAGTTATGTCTTCCACAAATGCTGTATATAGAATTAAACCATCACTTCTTCTGAAATGTGAAATAGCTAGTACACAGGAACTATGTATAAATTACAATATTTTGTTTGAGACCCATTAAAGGCTACTTAGAGGACTGTAAAACAATTGGTGAATGAGAAGACAGCATTCCTGAATAGCATAGTGGTTCTGTTCTTTCAAAGCAGATCTCCTGTGGGGGCTGGTAAAGGTGGGTAGGAGTAGAACTCACTGTGATTTCTAAAGGTTATGAGAGAATAAAGCCACAATGCTTAGGACAGTTTTAAAAATGGAAACATTGAATGAAGATTTGCATTCTAGATATCAAGACATTATAAATATAAATATAGTTTTTAAAGTGATACAATAATAAAGCAATAAAAATGAAACAATACCCTATATATAAATGTGCTCTTAACATTAATTGGAAAATTAAGCATTATTTTGTAAATAGTGTTAGAATTATTGGTTAATCATTTTTGCCTTCAGTAAATTCATAGTATACTAAATTTAAAATCCCTTACTCAAAGTGGTTGAAATAAAAATTGTTTACATCTAAAATTTTTTTAGATTTATTATTCATTCATTGATTTTTTTTTTTTAATGTGTATGTTTTGCCTGTCTCTGTGTATGTATGTGTACCATGTGTATGCTTGGTGCTTGAGGGATCAGTAGAAGATGTTGGACACCTTGGAACTAGGGTTATGCATGTTTGCAAGTCACCAACTAGGTGTTGGGAACAGAACCTGGTCCTTCAGAAGGGCAGCAAATGCTCTTAACCATTGAGCCATCTTGCCAGCCCTTTGTTTCAAATTTTTAATTTCATAATTGCATGTACTATAAGTTAGGAAAACTGGTCATGGGAGAAAAAGCTGGGGGTTATGATCCAGGGGGAAAAAAAAAAAGCTGTTTCTTTTGATTGATTTTGGTTTTTTTCTGATAATCTGTTCTAAAGAAATACTAGAAATTTAGAACATATTCAATGAAATATTTTATAAAATTTGTATATGAAAATTTATTCAAACATTATTTTCAATGTCTAATACAGATTCTGACTATTATAGCAATAATAAAACCTAAATTGTCCTCACATCCTTTGGCAGATCACCGTGAAACACAATTTATGGTAGAGGAAAAAAATGGAGTTAAGTTCAAATTACAGTTATATTTTGGTACATTTACTATGATAGGTATTTTTGAACAATGTATGTATTAAAGGATCGAAAGACTCTTCATTTAATATTGATGGAAGAATGAAAGTGATCTATAAATCTGATTTGATTTTTAAAATATATATTTACATATATTTGGAGTCTTAAAGGAGACATCAAATTATTAAGAGTTTTTATCTATAGTTGATTCAACTATTTACTTATTGTTTTTATTCTTTAGGCTTGCCTTTCTGTTGTTTGTTTTCTTTTTTGAGAAGGGTCTCACCATGTAGACCTGATTGGTCTCAAACTCAGAGAGATACACCCTCCTATGCATCCCAAAGTCTGGAATTAAAGCCATGTGCTACCATGCCTGACCTTTTTTTGAGGCATTCTGTATAGGTTATCCTTTTCAGTATTTTCCAGTAATTGAGAAAAATAACCACTATGTATAAAAATATAAGCATTGTTGGACTTCTGGAAAATATATTTTATTTAAAAAAAAAGATAAAATATGGCTGGACGTGGTGGTGCATGCCTTTAATTCCAGCACTCGGGAGGCAGAGGTAGGCAGATCTCTGTGAGTTCGAGGCCAGCCTGGTTCAAAAAGAGAATCTAGAACAGCCAGGGTTCTGTTACACAGAAAAACTGTCTCAAAAAAAAACCCAAACAAACAAAACAAAAATCTGATAAAAAATATATATATGACTGTAGCTCTAAATGTTTTGTTGACAGATGGTGAAACATCTTTACAGAAATCCTTGGTAGGAACAAGGAAAGAACCCTGTTATGATTAATACACAGTGACCTCGGCTAGTGCCTGTTCTTGTATGAGAGAGACAGAGTCAGGCAAATTTAGTTTAAGACCAGTCTGATCTACAGAAAAGTTTACCTGCTTTAATGGAATTGGTTTCAATTTCAGGGTAGGAGGTTAAGAAACAAATATGTCTAGACTTTCAATACTGTTTAGCCTCATGTAACTCATGAAGAACTTCACTTTCAAGTGATTTCAGAGTCAATGTACAAATTAAAATTTCTTGAGGTTCATAATTTTTCTCTGTGTTCTTAGGGAAAGTAAATGTGATAGTCACCTTAGCAAATTTCATGGCTTTGGCAAGATTTAATTCTGTGTACAGCAATTCTTTAATATTGAAAAATCATAAAACAGTCTTTTCAAATGGCTCAAACCTTAAAATAAAATGGTAATAGAGTCCACAGATCTGTAAATGCACATACTTTTCTCTGTTTTGGAATTTAAGTCAGAATTCCATTAAGCCATTGTAGTAGACACATGAAAGTGATAAGGAAAGCCTTTAGGTAACATACTGTCATTCTAACAAAGAATCAGTGTTACATAAACTTTTAAAAACACTTTTTAATTAATTCTTTGTGAATTTCACATCATGCATCCCAATCTCACTCATCTTTCCATCCCTCCATATCCGTCCTCCACCCTTACAACCTCCTCCCCACAAGAAAACAAAATATAAATAAAATAATGAATAAATAAAGACATCTCACTGTGGAAGCTGAGGTGTGTCACACAGTATACCTTTTTGCCCAAACCGCTTTACTTGCATATGTTCATTGCAACGAGTCCTTGATTTGGTTCAGGGCCTCTGACTTCTGTTATACTATCAATATGAGATCCTCACCAGGAATCCCCAGATATCCTGTTGTTGCTGTCTGTCCTGGAGATCCTGCAGCTTTGATTCTGCAGGACCAGCCTCTTGATGTGTTCCAGCAGTGCATAGATACAGTAAATGTTGGGGTGGGCCAACTCAAAGCCCTGGATCTGGGTCTGGATGGTATCTGAGTTGTTCAGCCCACCAGCTCTCCTGCATCTGTGCTACCAGGGCCAGCTCTACCTTGCTGCCTAGGTGAGGTACCTGGCCACTCTCCCACCTACCGCAGGTGGTGAGGAGCCTGGGCCATCTTTCCCTCGACATTATATAACCTCTTATGCTCACATCTTCCCCCATTTTTCAATTTTTTATCAAGTTAAAAAACCGTGAATTATTGCACTAATACTGTGTGGTTAGTTACTTAGTACTATGTGGTTACGATAATCGAGTGGATTTTGGAGACAGAATCAACAGTGAGTGTGAGCTGACTTACCAGCTTATATCCTAAAAGAAATAACTCCAAATTCTAGTTTATACCTTCAGCTTTATTCCTATTTGGTTCTGGCCAAAAGTTTCTTTTTAATAATTGAAGCAAGCTGTCTGTCTGTCTGTCTGTCTGTCTATCTATCTATCTATCTATCTATCTATCTAACAGTATCGTGTTTTTTTATTACTTTTTGTCATACCATATATAATGCATCTATTGAAAATGCAGATTGGTGGAGGAGTGATACTGGAGTATTTTTGCTGTTGATTTCTGTCACCTTGGCTATTTGGTTCTGTGCTGTGTAAGCTTTTTTGTTCTTATTGGTTCTTTGTATTCCATATATGTATATACAGCAAGAGACAGCAAGCCATGTTTTATTGATGTATCATTGCTGTAAAAAAATTTTTTTTAATTTAAAATTTGCCTCTGCCTTTTCAAGTGCTGGGATTAAAGGTGTGCACTACCATACCTGGCTTGCTATACATTTTTAGACAGCATGGCTAGGAGCAGTTGATAAAATGCATGATTAAAGCAAAAAACAAAATATATGATTTTGTTCTATTTTTGATCTTTAGTTATTCTGGATAAAAGCAAGTGAAATAACTAACTAAAAATGAAAGTCATTTATACATGTAGTATATGTGTGCATGTGTGTATACAGTTAGATTTGGAAGTCTATTCGCCTGTGGGTAGAGTCCATAGGTTAATTAAGGTGTTCTTTTCAGTCCTTCACCACCTTAATTTTTTAAGACAATCTCACTGAAACTGGAGTTCATCATTCTGTTGGGTTGGACAATCTGCCACAGCAAGCTCTAGGGATGCACATGTCTCTACCTCTCCAGGGCTGATATTGTGGGTCATACATGTCTGGCTAAGGATCTGAATTCAGATCCTTTGTGTTTGCATGACAACCATTCTACTGATTGAATCATCTCCCCAGTCCCTGAAGATAATCTTAAAACAACCATATAACCCTGCCCCAGTCCCCAGCTCTTAGACAGAAGCTGTGATATTCTTCTCACATTGAAGATAGGCCTTAAGAACAGAGAACTCTTACAACTCTTTCCAGGTAGACAAATTAGATTGGAATTTGAATGCACCTAAAGGCATTGTTAAAAAGCAAGATCTTTTTGGTGAACAATTCAGAGGAAGCTCCTTTTTAGTATCAGTTGAAATAACATGTGTTAAAAAGTTAACATTAAGCTGGGGGTGGATTGGGGAACACGCAGACACTTAGGAGGCAGAGGCAGGTAGATCTCTGAATTCAAGGCCAGCCTGATCTACAAAGTGAGTTCAAGGACGGACAGCCAGATATACACAGAGAAACCTTGTCTTGAAAAACCTAAACAAACAAACAAACAAAAAAGGTTAACATTACCAGAAAAAGAAATATTTGAAATCCAAGTTTCAAATATTAGTGACAGTTTGCCCCTGCAGAAGAACCTCGTTTTTTGTTGCAACAGCCGTAGCAATTTATGCCCCAGTATATGGCAAAACCAGTAGAATAGTCAGCTAACAGTCATACGAGGATAACAGCTTGATGTGTGGCATAAATATAGGGAGTTTAGAGAAGAGAACGGACTGGACAGGGACACAGAGTAGTCATAACATTGTCATCTAAGAAGTGGCATCAGAACCTATTTACCATATTAGATGAGATGATTTACTCTCAGCACTTTGGAGGTGTAAAAAGAGAATCATATGTTCAAGTTGAGCCTGGGCAAATACTGAGGCCCTGCTTCATACAGGGGGAAAACGAAAACATTATGAATCACAGAAACCCAGCACACAATGAATTACCACGCCACATTACTCATTCTTACTGGGTACTTGTGGAACATTCTCTAGGATAGACCATGTATTAGGACATAAGACAGATTTCCTCCTGTAATTCTTAGGATCAAACCCACAGTGTACCACCATGCTATGCAAGCATTCTTAACTGATCTATACCATAGTTCCATAAATTAACAGGTTTCAGTCATACTAAGTAAGTTTTCCGACAATGTGGAATGAAATTAAAAACCTATAACAGGAAATACAGTGAATTCACAAGCATGGAAATTGAAACACTTGTTAGTGGATATAAGACCAAATCCCAGAGGAATTTCAGACTAGCCTGACAATCTAAAACAAGGTATACCAAAACTTGATATCTAATTAATCATCAGTATAGATAAAGTAATTTATAGTTTCAAATACCTACAGTAAAAGAGCAAATTTTCAAGCCAGTATCCCCAATACCCACCTTAAACTAAAAAAAAAAAAAAGTCTAAAATAGAAAAAAAAAGATTAGCACAAACATAAATAAAATACTATAGAAAATGAAAGAGAAGAAAAACAAGGGATTGGAGAAATGGCTTAGTAGTTAAGATCACTGGCTGCTCTTCCAGAGGACCTCTGTTCAAGTGCCAAGACCCACATAGTGGCTCACAACTGTCTTAAATCAGGTACCAGGGGATACATGCCGCCGCCTTCTAGCTTCTGTGGGTACTGCACACATGCAGTGCATAAGACCTACATGTAAACAAAGCACTCACACACATAAAATAAACATTTAAAAAAACAGCAAAACTAAAAACTGGTTATTTAAAAACATCAACAAGATTGATAACTGCTGATTTAAAAAAACAGACTGAACTAATCATGAATGATAATGGGGGAAATTACCTCCAGCCTTATGCAATAAAAGAGATAGCATGGGAAACCTTGTGAATAGTTTATATGTTAAAAAATTAATTTCTAGAAAGGCATAAAGTACCAAAACTTGATTTATTGAGAAATATATTTGAATAGATCTTCATTGTGAGTTGAATTATGCCCTCCAAAAGTTATGTTGAAAAAGAATAGTAACTGACAATACTTAAGAGTGTGACTTTATTTGGAAATAGATCTTTGGGGTCTTAATATAGTCAAGTTAAACTGAGGTGATGCTGGATCGGTGTGGTCCCTGAATCCAATGATTTGGTATCTTTATAAGTAAGGTTAGAGAAGTGGAGAGACAGACAAACATACAGAGGGAAAGGGACATAGAAAGATAGAAGCAGAGGTTTGATTACATCATCATAAACCTGTGTGCTGAGGGTTGTCAGCACTAACCAGAAGTTAGAAGCAAGTATGGAAGGAATTTTAGAGCCTTCAGAAAGAAACGAATTCTGCAAACACCATGATTTTGGACAAGTTGACTCTAGGACTGTGAGAATAAATCTCTACTGTTTGAGCCTTATGGTGATATATTAAAGCAGCCCTAGGAAATGATACAACCTAGAACAAATGAAGAGATTGAATTGGTAGTTTAAAAAGAAAAGCAAACACAACTATCATCTGGGGCTGGAAAGATGACACAGCAGTTCAGAGCACTGGTTGTTCTTTCAGAAGACTCGTGTTTGGTTCTCAGCACTAATTGGTTTACAGCCATCTGTAACTCAATCCAGAGGATCTGATGCCACCTTTTGAGTTCTGTGGGTACCAGGAACAGATATATATGCTTGTTGACAAACACTCATACAGACAAAATCCTCAAAGAAAGAAAGCAATTATTAAAGAAAAACCATGGCTTCTTGTTTCACCAGATATTTAAATTATTAATAATAATTCTTCAATTTCTTTCAAGACAGAGTTTCTGTGTGTATCCCTGGCTGTCCTGGAACTCGATTTGTAGACCAGGCTGTCCTCAAACTCACAGAGATCCACCTGGCTCTGCCTTCCGAATGCTGGAATAAAAGGTGTGCGCCACCAGCTTAATACTAGTTCTTAAGTAATTTTCAAAGTGTGGGAGGGAAGACGTTCTTGCTAGGAGTCTATGATCACCCATACCAAACCAGGCAGAATCATCACTCAAGACTATAGAACATTATCAGTTAGGAATATCAGTGTGAGAAATTCCAGCATCTGACAGCATATAAAAGCACAAATATACCATGATCTAGTGAGATGTGCCTCAAAGTTGGAAGGTTGATACCCCAAGATCAATTCATGAAATACAGTGTGTTAATAAAATAAATGACAGGGCTGGAGAGATGGCTGCTCTTCCGGAGGTCATGAGTTCAATTCCCAGCAACCACATGGTGGCTCACAACCATCCATAATGAAATCTGGTGCCCTCTTCTGGCCTGCAGATAAACCTGCAGACAGAACACTGTATACATAATAAATAAATCTTAAAAAAAGAAAAAAGAGATGTTGGATTTAAAAAAAAATAAAATAAATGGCAGAAGTCATGCACTTGTCTCAGTAGATAACTAAATATGTGACCAAAACACTAGTTTTTATTTTAAAAGTCAGGAAAAAAAATTTTTTTAACAACTTGCCATAAAAACCCCATACTTATTAGCAAAGAACTGAGAACAGCTTCTTCCTAAGAAGAGGAATAACACTTCTTGTGCTCATTTTAGGAGGTCTAACTAGGGTAATTTGGCAGATAAAAGCAGTACCATCTAAATATGGGGGGGGGCAGGAATAATACTTTAAACTATATATAGAATTTTAAGTTGTGATTTTTTTATATCTTTATTGGTGTTTTGCCTGAATATTTATGTACCACTTGTATGCCTAGTGCCCCAGAAGAGGAATCTGACATCCTCTTCTGGTTTCCATGTGTGCACATCTATGCGTGCACACACACCACCTTAAAAAAAAAAAAAAAGGGAAAAGAGGGTACGGCATGTAGCTGAGTGATACAGCATTTGCCTGCATGTGAGCTCTGGGTTATATCTTCTGTACTACTAGAGCATGCGTGCACACAAGCACACAGAACTACTAGAGCATGCGTGCACACAAGCACACAGAACTACTAGAGCATGCGTGCACACAAGCACACA
>CAJQZJ010009141.1:9087728-9123654 GCA_907164525.1 Lophiomys imhausi
ACACAAGCACACAGAACTACTAGAGCATGCGTGCACACAAGCACACAAATACTTCAGTGTTGCTAACAGTGGCATTAATGAAATATTGAGAAAACTCACAGTGGGGAGAAAACACTTTTATATGCCTAATAGTAGACATAGAATATATCAAGAACTCTTAACATTAAAAACGTAGTCTAAAAAATGAGCAGATTCTTTGAATCTTCAAGAAGTGTTCAGAGATTAAAGAGCACAGAAAAAGCTTGACAATGAAGAAGGTATAAACCTAAACCAAAAACATGGCACACACAACACTTTTCTCTTAGGATGGATAATTTAAAAAAAAAAGTATTCATGACTACATGGGGAACTTAGAAACTTCATACATTTTTGTTGTAAGTATAAGTATACTGACTTTGACACTTCAAGTGCTAAATATAGTTAATGTATGATCCAGAAATTACCTCTTAACTGTGTAGCTAAGAAAATGAAAATAGACATCCACACAAAAACTTGGACTCTCATTACTCATGTGATACTGGAAAAGTAGAAACTGTCCAAATAGTCATCAGTTGGCCAGCCTGTGGAGCAACGACAGTGCATCTGACTCCAAATAGTCATCAGCCATTGAGTGGATAAAATGTTGTGTAGCTAGAAAATGGAATGCTCAGTTAGCAATAAGAGAAAATGCCAACCTTAGCCATGATATAGATGAACTTGAAATTATATTCTGGGAGAAAATTGCAACCCCCTCTCAAAAAAAAAGGCTCCATTTAGATGAAATGGCCACAGTAGTCATGTCTTCCTTCAGAGGTAAAATAAAGTGTAACTGCCTGCTTAGAGGGCTAGCAAGCGGGGGGTTGGAGGTTGAGTGTTAATGGGGTACAAATGTTCACATTGTGATGGTAACAATTTATAGTTATGAATAAAATCTATTGGGTTGTACATTAGGTGGGTGAGTTGTATCATTGAAATATATCCTGATGAAAGTGTTGAAGTGTGAAACAAATAGGAATGATGATAATAATAATGGGAAAATTGTAGAAGGTGGTTGCAAACATTAGTGGTGTATTTTAAATCTGTAAGGAGATTTGTGGGTTATAGTGTACACTTAATTTTTATGTACATTTTATTGTGCAAAGTGTGACCTACTTTCTTAGAAAATTTTTGTAAGTACTCTGTGGTGAAAGTAAATGGTGTGAGTTTATGCACTACAGTGATGTGGAAAAAAATGTGAGCACAGGACTTAGAGGATGCTTAGAAGGTGTACTGTGCATATTCTCTCTTATTTTCTGTGTTCACACCATTGTTCTGGTCTCCAGTTTACTTGTGAGAGGAAGGGTGGAAATAAATAAATGCAGAGCACTAACAGCTTACTACAGTGCTCCTGTAGCCCAGAAGTAATGTTGGGAATTTCTGAGATAAGCTAATTGCAGCACTTTGGAAACTTTTAATCCCCATCTTATTGCATGCATGTATGTTCAAGCACATACATACTGTTACTAAAAATACTAAAGCATACTTGGAGCAGGAGGTGTGTTTCAGTTCACTATCATAGTGCTGGTTTTGACTTACCAACTTAACAATCCAGTAAAGATCTGAGAGCTACCATTACAATACAGTTATCTAGAAACAGAATTCAAGTATTTACATAGATTTTAAGTTTTTAAATATTTTAATAGTATTGTATTATTTTGTCTTCCTGGCTGAAAACACTTGCCTTTATGCATCTGTACTTTGGGTTTTTGAATGGGGAGAGAGTTTTGTACAAACATTTCACGAAATATTTTTGCAGGGACACTTAGTCGGTCTGGATGAGCCAGCTTCCGGAGCTGGGCAAGAAGCTTTGATTAAACAAGAGAACGCAAAAGTCATTCGACTCCAGAGACAAGCAGAAGAGTTCCTCAATGCAGTCTTTTATAGAAAAGGTTGGTTTTGGTGGCATATGACACAGCGGCTGCTTGTCTTATATTAATCTCCTTAATTTCAGTGTCATTTTTAAGTTACTCTTAAAATATTTCTATATTCCTTTATCACATTAAATTTGGAATAAGGTTAAGACAACCTCTTGCACTCTTTAATTCTGAAATAGGGATGAGTTTTAGTTAAATAGTTCAGAAATTTATTGTGAAACTGTAATTTGTTAGACAAGTTTTAAAAAATTAAAATGCTGCTGTTTAAATCCTTAATAAGTATAGAATCAGCTCTATAAATTGAACATCTGATGTGAAATTTCATTTGAAGTGAAAATGTAGTTGCACTTTACAGTTGTATTTGTAAGCATTTTTGTAAGGGTTGATATCTTTTAAAATATATTTTTATTTTATATGTGTTTTTTGCCTGCATGTATGTATGTGCACCATGTGTGTGCATGTTGTTCTCATAGGTCAGAAGAGGCCGCCAGATTCCCTAGAGTTGGAATTTTAACTTACTAAGTAGGAAACTGTACACTAAAAAAAAAAAAAACAGCCTTTCTTGCTTACATTTTGTGTAGAATTTAATAGCCCTCTCTAGGTTTTCCAGGACATCTTTTTCCTTAAGGAAGCTTGTTTTATGTTGGTTTTGAAAAGCAGAAAAATCTCTCTTCCCAGTCTTGTCCAACCCCTGGTGCTGAAACCACGTGCAGCAGAGAATAGCTGTGATTGTTCTAACACAAAGCTGTAAGCATAGCTTAGGACATTACCATATTTTAAAAACTTGCAATTGATGTGATGACAACATTATGTTGCAATGTCAAAAAGAGGCGTGCATCAGTCTTGAGATTTAGGGATTCTTCTTAGAGACAGTCAGTTCTATTTTCATTTTATTTTACATGTGAATGTTTTTCCTTTGTGTGTGAGTGCATATGTATGTGTGTGCATGTGTGTGTGTGTGTGTGTTTGTACCACATGTGCTTGGTGCTCTTGAAGGTTAGAAGAGGGTGTATAGGATGGATACACTGGAAATGGAGTTTTAGATATTTGTGAGCTACCATGTGGGTGCTGGAAAATCCCAGTCTTCTGCAAGAACAAATAATCTTAATCACTGAGCCATCTTCCCTCCCTCTCTCCCTCCCTGCCCTCCTTTGTTGTTGTTGTCAACACCCCCCCCACACACACACCCCCACACAGGTTCTCACTACGTAGTTTTGGCTACCCTGGAACTCGCAAGAGATCTGCCTGCCTCTGCCTCCCAAGTACTGGGATTAAAGGCGTGCGTCACTATACCTAGCTTCAATTAATTTCTTTATTCGCATGACTTCTTTATGATCTTGTTTTAATTAGTGAAGAATAACTCTTCCTCTTCCCTCCCTCCCTCCTTTCCTCCCTTCTCCCTCCCCCCTCCCTTTTCCTTCCTCCCTCCCTCCCTCCCTCCTTTTTTTTCTTGATAGGATCTTGCTATATACTGCCAGCTAACCTAGATTTATAAGAGATCACCTGCTTCTGCCTCACAAATACTGAGGTTAAAGTTGTGTACCACTGTGTTAATAAAATGGATTTCTGTTTCTTACACATTCCCTCTCTTGCTAAGGTAAAGGTAATTATGATAGTTTCTAGAAAACATTTCCTACAAGGTAGGCATAGTAGTGCATACTTGTAATCCATGTGTTTGGGAAACTGGGGTGGGAGGTTCTTGAGGTTTTGGCCAGCCGGAACTGAGAGGAAAAAAGGAGTTCTTTGTACTGATTACCTTGGGTACATTTAACCTTCAGCAGACTCAGAGAGCCCATCTCCTTTAGTGCATCCACATGTCCAATGCTACTTTATACCACTCATTCCACCGGAGATGCCCTGCTCCCTCTCAAGGTTGACAGTGAACCAGAAGTGAACTAAGAATCTGTGTTTGCTTCCTGTTGGGTACCAGCTGTCCTGCTTAGTGTGGTCCATATTTTCAGAACACCAGTGAGCCGAAATGTTCGTGGTATTCTTTAACTGAGCTTGTTGTTTGAGGGAAAATGCATGTTTTTGTATTTTCATTGTTTCTTCCATTAATTCTTTGTGTCTTCCTATAATTCTAAAGCAAATCAAAATTTGAAGTATGCCACCACTTCTCTTTTACTAGTCATTGCCTCTCTGACATAAATCTCCCAAATGAATCTTTTAGGTTCACTTTATCAGATTAAGTGCTCCAAATTCCAAAATTATGTTTTTTTTAAAAATAATTTTGTGAATATTTGATTGTTTCAATAAAAATTCACATTGTTGCTTGTGGTTATTACACTTCTTTAATCTCAGCAGGCCAGTTTCTTAGAGTTCCTGTCAGCCTTGTCTGCAAAATGAGTTCCATGCCAGTCAGTGCTACATAATGAGACCCTTTCTCAAAAAATGGTGGGGAGATGCACATTTGAGTATAAACTAGTAGCTTATTATTCAAATATGCTTACAGCTTTTCTCCACTAGAGTGCATACAGTGTTCTTGGTCTGATATTGTTTTAGCAACCTTTTAAACTAAAGATAGGAAGTCTTCTCCCCAGTGTATACCTTCACCTATTCATTGGCTAGGGGGCTGATGGTTAAGCATAGTAGATTCCTTCAGTGACATTCTGCTCTATTTAGTTCTGTCCTTTTGTCCTAGAAGAATAACCTATGTCAAAGTTCTTATAAACTGTTGGTTCATAATGTTTACAGTAGCAATTCTTACCTTAGAATTGGTTGCAGAATTTCAGGAGATGGAATTTGTACTGAATTTGAGTTTGTATATTGTTTGTACACAGGTGTGAGGTGCTTAGAGGAACTGTTGCTTTGGAATTGGAAGTTCTTTCTTTTTGCTTTATATATTATTATTGTTACTTTATAGGTTTTTAGTAATCTTTATGAAAATATCTTAGAGATGGACGTTTGTATGCTATAATGCCAAAGCCAGGCATTATCCAGGGAGATGGCTGTGAATTTTTTCTGAAGAGAGTAGCTTGTATAACTCTGAGGTTAGCTTTCTGAATCCTAAAGAGTTTTAAGTTTCACATTTTGGAATCTTTGTGCTGACTTTTCTAGTTGAGAGCCCTAATTCTGAAAATCCAAAATTCTCAAAATTCAAACATTTGTGAGTCTTATGTCAACATTTGAAAGATTGGAATTTCAGAGTACTTTGTGTTTTAGATTTTCATGTTTGGCATGCTTAGCCTTTAATTTTGGTGTTTGGATTTAGTTTGTCCAAGGGTTGTAAGTTGCCTATTTTAAATAATTATGTAGGAGTTTTGTTCAGCTAAGAGGAATGTATATGCAATAAAAGTAGACTTTGGAGATTGGGCCTATATAACAAGTTCTAAGGAGAGCACTACACCTCTCACAGTTACCAAAATCACATTCTTTTTTACACTGCTTTGCTACCTGTGTTAAAAGTTTTGATAATTCTGCCATATGTGGTAGCCTTTAATCCCCAGAATTTGGGAGGCAAAGGCAAATGAATCTTTTTGGGTTAAAAACCAAACCCCCTCAAAATGGGGGCCCCAGGGGGGGGGGGGGGGGATGGGAGACAGACTATCAAAGATTATTTGATAATTTTTAAAAATAGTATTTGCATTTGGAAATATACCACTGACTGTGCTATAACGGAGGGTTGGTTTGTTTTTCTTATTTTTTTTTTTTTTTTTGTGACTATCTCAAAAAAGTTCACTATGTAGACCGTCCTGGCTTCTAGTTAATGTCTAGCCACTTGTTTCTGCCTCCAGAGTGCTGGGATAGAAGGGGTGCCGCCACACCCAGCTGTGCTTACTGTGCTGAAGCAGTTACATGTGTTTTCTAAAGGTTCTTTCCCTGCTGTGTCTAGTAATAATTGCTTTTACTTGACCCAGTTGTGTTTCCCTAGGCATGACCATAACTACAGAATAGTTTAAGTAAATCAGTGAGTGCACTTAAGAAACTCTTAGAAGATAGAGAACTTTAAATGACAGCAATGTCAATCATACACATTGAATATTTTGTCCTATGATTGTGGTGTTCATTCAGTAAAGGGACAAGATATAATACTGGCTTTTAAGCATCTAAGGTAGAACTTAATAGTTCTTTTTTAAAAATCTTTTACTCATCACAAAACCCCTTAATAGTTATTAATTAACACAGAAATCCCATAAATTATCACATTTTGCCATGGATTTGGAAATTTTTCTCTTTTTTTGAATATTCTGCTTTCCACGAGGTAAAAACATACCATTAACATATTAAAATTTTATATATTCTTCCATGTGGAGATTATATGTTATGTACGGGAAATAGGTGCTAACTGTAAAGCCAATAACTTTTTAAAAAAGATTTATTTATTTTAATGTATATGACTATTATATCTGCATGTGCACCTGTAGCCAGAAGAGGGCATCAGATCACATTACAGATGCTTGTGAGCCACCATGTGGTTGCTGGGAATTGAACTCAGGTCCTCTGGAACAGCAGACAGTGCTCTTAACCACTGAGCCATCTCTCCAACTATTAACAAGAAAATTCAAAACCCAGGTGTGGTGGCACATGCCTTTTTAATCCTGAGTTGTATAAGTAGGCAGACCGCTAAGTTCCAGACCAGCTTGATCTACATAGTGAGTTACAGGCCAACCAAGACTAAATAGTGAAGCTGTCTCCAAAAAAAAGCCAAACAAATAAGATTACCAATGGTAGGGGCTGGAAAGATGGCTCAGCAGTTAAGAGCACTTGCTGCTCTTGCCAGAGGATGTGGGTTCAGTTCTTGGCATATACATAGCCACTAAAACTACTTGTAACTCTGGTTCCAAGAGATCTGATGACTTCTCTGACCTATACAGGTACCAGACATAGGTAGTAATTTATATTTATTTGTGTCAATTTATATTAATGTACATTTAACATATGTATGCAGTTACTCACACATATATTACATGAATGTCAGAAGGGTGCCTAGATGGTTCAGTGGATAAGAGTGCTTTCTCAGGTTGGATCCCCAGGATTCTCATGGTGAGAGGAGAGAATTGTCTCCTGTTGGTTGTCCTTGGACTCCATATGCAACATGACACCAGTGGCATGTGTGCATGTGTGTGCGAACACACACACACACTCGAAAATTGAGTGGATAAAAATATTTTAAAAGGGGGGCTGGAGAGATGGGTCAGAGGTTAAGAACACTGGCTGTTCTTCCAAAGGTTCCAAGTTCAATTCCCAGCAACCACATGGTGGCTCACAACCATCTATAATGAGATCTGGTGCCCTCTTCTGGCCTGCAGGGGTACATGCAGACAGAATACTGTATACATAATCTTTTTTAAAAAGTTTAAAATAATATTTTAAAAAGTACTATATAGCTCAAATTTTATTAAAACATGATAAAACATTTCAGTTGGTTATATGAATTGAATCTTTATTAAATTTTTTTTCACAATCTGTTTGCAACACTGAGTCTGTTTATAGAGGAAATGTGGGGCTATTTAATATGAGTTAGAAACATGTAGAGCAAGTCTATAGAATTAAAAAGTGTCAGTTCACGAGCATTTTCTGGTACCAAGTATTGTTCTTTGACATCTGTTAGGAGCCTTGTGGGGTTTTGATGGTTTGTTCATATTGTGGAGGTTTTAATATTTTAATAACAATTAAAAAATAAGATTTTAACTTTATAAATCAACCTCTAAAGTTCCTCACATTTCCAAATTATTATGAACATTTATTTGCTTTTTCTAGCTAATTTTAACAACTAAGGAAACTAAAGTTTTTTGAGAACTGTTGGAAAGGCCTTGGAGGGGCCTTGGGGAATTAAGTGTATCAGTAAAACATTAAGTGGGTGAGGAGAAGAGTTATAAGGAAGTTTTATTAGTAACCTCTTGTACAAGTTTAGGTCACATTGTTCTTGTTTTTAAGGTTTTAGTTGGTAACTGATTAGATTGTTGTATTTATTACTCAAATAAATTAAACAGACACTTTATACCAGGCAAAATTAGGGATACCGAAGTCAATAGATGCAGTCAGTACCCGAGTGATTATAGAAATGCAAGGATTAGCCGGGCAGTGGTGGCGCACGCCTTTAATCCCAGCACTTGGGAGGCAGAGGCAGGCGGATCTTTGCGAGTTCAAGACCAGCCTGGTCTACAAATTGAGTCCAGGACAGCCAGGGCTACACAGAGAAACCCTGTCTCGAAAAACCAAAAAAGAAATGCAAGGATTGCCGGTTTATACAGATTCTTTCCCCTTTCCCCTTAACCCTATTTAAACTTGAAGATCCTTTCCACTTCTGAGAGTCAGTGAGTTTCTGTGTTCTTTGTTTTGAAGGAATATTGTCTAAGTGTTGATTACTTAGGTGTTTATTTCATTATTTTCCTATTCGTTTTCTAAATGTTGGCAGCTTATACTTACAGAACTCATGGAACATATGTGGTCTTCAGCTTTTGAAATGTGATGTTTAAACACTTAGCTAGGAGTTCTGACACCATGGCTTACTGACCAGCAGCAGCTGACAGCTTGTTGGGAACAAAGTTCTTGAGACCTCCTCCATGAAAAGGAGCATATAACTATGTAAACCTCCTCAGGCTGCTCAGTCAGAAACTCGAGGGGCAGCACCCAGCAATCTCTCTGTACGTGGATTTTGAAATTAGGCCCTGGATCCTGAATGTCTTTCATGTCTTGTTATTCCTTTAGTCATTAACAAGAAGTAAATTAAGCACTCGTAAATTCAGTTACCCATACTTGAATGTGAGGAAATTGAGGAGGTGGTTAAGGGAAGTTTTAGGGAAAACTTGCCATTCTCCATAGATGTTGACAATAACTGTTTCTTAAGAGAAGGCCTAGGTATTTCCATATCAGGTAAGTGATTTCTACCCAGAAGATAGCATTTGTTATCCCTTTATCTAATTTTGAAATACTCTGGGTAAATAGTTTAGAAATACTTACATAAATTTTTCATTTTTAATATCTGATTCAAATGCTTACCAAGTAAGAATATAAATCAAATGAGGAATACAATTGTTAGGACACTAGAGTTTTAAGAAGAACTAAAGTGAAGTTTTATGTTTTCTTGAAAGCTGTCTTTTCTTTTTCTTAGTTTATTGTCCCACTTTAAAAGTAAATAAATCTTTGTTTACAGACAGTCCCTGGGTCTCCGACCCCAATATTCCCCTAGTGGCCCGTGAGATCATGCAGCGAATGATCCAACAATTTGCTGCTGAATATACCTCAAAAAATAGCTCTACTCAGGACCCCAGCCAGCCCAATAGCACAAAGAACCAAAGCCTGCCGAAAGCATCTCCAGTCACCACCTCTCCCACGACTGCAACTGCTCAGAACCCTGTGCTCAGCAAGCTTCTCATGGCTGACCAAGACTCACCTCTGGACCTTACTGTCAGAAAGTCTCAGTCAGAACCTAGCGAACAAGGTACGGTTTAATGTCCTGGTCTTCTCTACCCAATCCAAGAAGACTTTAATTTGGGGAGGAAAAAATAAATTACAAAGAAGGTGCGAGCAACAAGAATAGGATAGACAACAATGTGATTCTATCTTGTTATAGTTAGTTATATGCTCTTGTTATATGTCCGAACTACATGGGCTGAGGCAGGAGGATTACCTGGGGTCAAGCCAAACCTGGGCAACATAGTGAGACCTTGTCTCTTAAAAATAAAAATAATGTCCTTAAATTGTTCCAAATACACAACGATAGAGAAGTACAGATACCATTGTTACAGCCTTACCCATCAGTACATGGTAATTGTGATGAACACACCACATGGGAAAGTCAGGGAGTTATCACTAAACTTTAAATTAATGTGAGCAGTATAAACGTTTTCACTCTCTTAAAATAATATATCAGATTTGTCAAACTGTATTCGCCATTTGTCCTCAGTTCTCTAGTGTCAGCACCTAGCTGAGAAACACCCATTCCATGGAAGTTACACTCTACATATGAGAGTAAGAATCAGTCTTGAAATTTCAGGAGTATCAGGCTAGGTGTGGTGGTGCACGCCTTTAATCTTAGCACTTGGGAGGCACAAGCAGGCAGATCTCTGTGAGTTTGAGGCCAGCCTAGTCTACCAGGCAGACAAGGGCTACATAAGGAGACCTGCGTTTAAAAATAAAAAATAAGTAATATTATAAATAAAAGACAGTAGAATATATTTCAGGCTAAGTGTAATATATACACATACTAAATTAAGGAGATTACTTGAAGATAATTCTAAAATAAGTATTATTGAGAATCCAAAGTAGTATAATCATTAAGAGGTTATGAATTTTGTTCAGATGTTTCTTGCGTCTCCAAAGTGTATTTTAAATAGATTAAATCCCTGCTGCTTTGTGTTCTCACAACATGCTATCACCATTTTTGCAACTGAGGCACTTTTGAACTTCTACAAGTGATTATAATTGGTGGTGTCTTAGGAAAAAGATTTTATTTATTGTCTTCAAAACTTAAGAATAGCAGAAAAGGTATATGTATGGATTTATTGGTAAGAAATAAATCTTGATTTTAGAAAGTTTAAAAAATAATTTCTTGAAAAGAAAGGTTATTCTTATTTTAAGTAATGTATGAAGACGTTTCCCTTTGATGGACTGGTGTTAGTTACTTAATATGTATTTCAGTAGGTTTTCTCCCTTTTTTCCCTGTTTGGTGAACAGTAAACAAAATAATTTTGTTTGTATGGGAGTGCCCCATACAGGAGCCCTCCTAGCCTTTCTCTGTTCACACTGATAAGTACACCTTTGTGTCTTTTCTGGTTTGGTTTGGTTTGGTTTGTTTGTTTGTTTTCAAGACAGGGTTTCTCTGTGTAGTCCTGGCTGTTCTGGAACTCACTCTGTAGATCAGGCTGGGATTAAAGGCATGCACCACCACTGCCCAGCATTTTTTCTGTTTTATTGAGGATTGTTTTGTTTTTCTTTTTACTACATAATAGCATTTTCACAAAAAATCTCTTGGCTCTAGATACTCCTTAAATTTCAGATTTATAAAAGAATGGCAACATTGAGGTGTATGTGTTGTGTTAGTAATGGAGGTTAATTTATAGTGACTGTCTTGGGTAAGAAATATTATAGGCACTGCATTTACTTTTTAGATCTCCAGTTGGGTATTGGATATTTAATAGGATGCTGTTTGGTTCTTTAACATAGCAGTTAGGTTTGTAGAGGCTTTAATGACTTCTCAAAACAAAACTTTATGTGAATCTAGGTCTTTTAATTTTAGAGGTTTAGTTGTTTACTTAATTCTGACAGCTTGAAATGGGGAGTTACAATGTCCTCAGATTCAAGTTGTAAGTAGATCCTGTCCAGGATTTATTTTTGGCATGTGCACCAAGACCTTCCTGCTGCCCAACTAGAAATCAAATCAGAAGCTCTAAGTTTTCTTTCTTGACTCTGGATGGAATAGCAGCTTTGCAAGCTATCAATATAGCTATGTGTATAAAGGAAAAACTTTGAGGAACAGGAAGTCTTTAATTTTACGTATTAATAGCTTAAATTTGTGCTTCATCTCATTTTTTAGGTTATACTTCCATGGTGTTACATATTAAGATTTTTTTCTGCCGGGCGGTGGTGGCGCACGCCTTTAATCCCAGCACTTGGGAGGCAGAGGCAGGCGGATCTTTGTGAGTTCGAGGCCAGCCTGGTCTACAAAGTGAGTCCAGGACAGCCAAGGATACACAGAGAAACCCTGTCTCGAAAAACCAAAAAAAAAAAAAGAAAAAAGATTTTTTTCTTTTTTTCACTAAATTTGAACACCATTTTAAAATATTTTAATTTTCTAAAGTTTTCTTAAAATTTAGCAATTGAAATTTGAATTTGCAGGATCTTAAAAGATTTAAATCAAATACACATGTCATATCAAAAGAATAGTTAAGATACACACAAATTATAAGCTATTAAGTGATTCATCCTTCAGATTATCTTGTATATACATAAAATATAATCAGGTCATTTAAAAATAATTTTCTGATTATAAATTTTCCACATTGAAATTTCATATGCTTTTGGAGTTTAAAGTAGATCTTAGAGAATTTGGTTATGTGTATTTTAAAAAACATACTCATATATTTGAATAACGGCTTAGGAAAGAAGTATAATTCTAGTGCAGAACCCATTCTGTGTAACTGTTGTTTTCAATATCTCAGTATATCTTAGCATCTTCTATAATGTTTTAAATTTCTTTTGCTCTGTTGGCAAGAAACTTAGCCCTGAGAAATACATGTATATCACATGTATAACAGTACAACATGCTTTCCTAAATCTATGTTTCTTTGGGAGAAAACCATTTTGAGTTTAATCCCTCAGTATGACAATGTTGTCTAGGCTCATCTCCTAGCTTTTAGCATATCCAGCTCACATTTGTTTCAGTTCTTAGTGTCCTCAGGTATTTCTTTGTGTCTCTACAGACGGTGTCCTTGATTTATCTACTAAGAAAAGTCCATGTGCTAGCAGCACTTCTCTGAGCCATTCTCCAGGCTGCTCCAGTACTCAAGGGAACGGGTAAGGGAAAACTTTATAGCCTTCCACAGTTTTATATGAATAATTCCTCAAAGACTGATCAGCTAGTTTCCCTGAGTATTATAAAAACTTATCTTTCAGATTAAACACTCTTACAGATGGGCTTTTTACAAAATGACTTCAGTCCATCAAGGAAGGAGAAGTGTACTTGTGCAGTCTAAAATCAGCTAGCATAGATCAATTTTGTCAGTTTAGTCCCTGCAGTAAAATTTCATAAGTATGACAAGAACATATCTTTGGGCCTTTTGTCAGTGTTTTGGAGTGTGGAACCTGTGCTAAGTAATTGCAGCATGTAGAAGTGAATACAGTATTATCTGTGTTCAAGATGTTGAATGTAAACTGGTGCTAATGTCTCGTTTGGTATCTTTAGTGAGGTGTGTATTATGTGTGTTTATTTTTGTTTGTTTTGGTTTGGTTTTTGGTTTTATTGGCTGTTGGTTTGAACTGCATTTTTAATTCCATGGCAGTTCAGAAAATGTAATTGTATGTGGGTTTTGTTTTTAATAGAATGTTGTAGGTAGATGAATAACTATCTTATGCTGCCAAATATTATATACTCAGTTTGATAACTCTTTACCCACAGTGAATTCTGTGACCATTTATTTTATAGTGTAAGATTTACCTAATCCTCTTGATGTGTGTCTAGTAACCATTTTGATATAGCAGATATCAATATATATTTAGAAAATTGTAACATCATCTAGATAAGAAAATTTATTTTGGTGATTTAAAATTAGTTAATAATGTATGCCTTTAACTTTTTTTTTAATACTTTATTTTTTTTTCTTCAAGTTACATCTCAGTCACAAACCCTTCCCTATTCCCCCTTCCTATCCCGCCCTTCCACCCTCTTCCCCCCAGAAGTTTCCCCTTTCAGTCCAACAGATGGTTCCTTCTCTTATAACAGTAAATACTATACAAAACAACAGATATAAATATGCCACATTTATGAGAGTTAAATGGCCCAGTATACCTTCCCAATGTCCAGTTTATACATATTTGGCCCCTGACTTTAACATTCTACTATCTAACCATCTCCATGAGTTTAAAGGTCTATATCTGACTCAACATTCATACTAACTTGCAACACACTTTTAAGAGTATCTTCTTAGATCTATAACACCCTCTTGATTCCTAAACAACTCAAAATTTAACTATGAGACTCTAGCTGTCTATTCTTCAACCACCTCAGAGACCTGAGAGGGATAAATGTATCTGCTTATAAAGGAAGTGCAGGGCCTGCAGCTTCCAAAACTAAGAAATGACATACCAGTGACTGCCTGGACAGTTCCCATTTTCTCTCCATACATTCCTGCATCAGTCTTCAGCCTTTGGGTCCTGTTTCTCTGACAGACATTTGTTGTAGAGCAGGGGTTATGAAGGACTTACCTACCCTGTCTTGGCAGAGTTAGGCTGTCGACTTCCCTGCTACCAAGTTTTGTCCTTTTTGGACAGCAGTCTGTCTGCAGTTGGAGCAAGGGGTTTTTTCATGCCAAGAGATAGGCTTGCCACTAATTCAACCATTTCACACTGGAGATTCTTCGATGCTTATCTTCTACTTGGAGTAGAATAGGGGGGCCTTTAACTTTTTAGGACTGTAAAATATGAGTTCTTTAGACACTAAAGGAATAAGTAGGCACTAAATGGACTAACTTTTCCCCTACTCTTAATTACCTTCAAATTGAAGGAGTCTTCTACTGACTTCTTAAAAATACCCTTTATTTTTCTCTTAAATTTCATTGTTTTCCTTCCCTCCCACTCTCTTCACCCTAAAAACATTAACCTGTTTTCTCATGGTTTAATATAAGCTTCTCAGGATTTCATTCTGTGTATACTAAATATAAGTCAGCATGATTCCACATTATTTGGGTCCTTTTTTGATACCAGAAACACTTGAGCTTTGTAAGAGCGTGCCTAGTGGAAGCCCAAGTACAGTTTATATAAATGAATCCTGTGTTTAAGACTCACTTTAAACCTGCCTGCCATATTCATGTTAAGCTGCTGTGATCCTTCCTCTGAATGGGAAATGCTTCCTACTTGGTTGTGTTTTATGGAAGATAAATTGATCAGCAATACTGCCCGTCTTTTAGTTGAATATTCAGTGTTACTGTGCTAATGGTGGCAATAGTTTCTGTAAAATCTTGGGGAATGTAGTTTGTTTATCATTTATTTCTGTAAAATTCAACTTTTAGGCCTCACCGATAGAATCATTCCTCTTGGAAATGCTTTGCCAGATGCCAATCTTAAGATCAATAACCTTTCTCTATTTTAAAAATTAAAAACTTTATGAATTAGGGGTTGGGGAGATGGCTCAGTTGCTGAAGAGCCTACCATACACACTTGAAGATCTGAGTTTGGATCCCCATCACCCACAGGTTGCCGGGCTGCCAACCATGTCTGTAACCCAATAGCAGGGGAGGGAGTGGGCAGAGTCGAAAGGATCCCTGGTGGTCATTAGTCAGCCTATCTATCAAATCAGTGAGCTCCAGGTTCAGTGAGAAAAACGCCCCCCCACACACACACATACACACCAGGAACAAAAAGGGGGGGCAGAATGACTAAGGAAGGAAGACACCTGACACATGTACAGTACCCCAAAAGAACAGCAAAATCTTATGAGTTAACTTTATAAGTAATTGACTTTAAACATTATTTCAACATAAACATAGTATTTTACGGAGAAAGATTTTTTTTTTCTTAAGGAAGATTGCTACCAAGTTGTTTATACTTCTGATTATATTGGCTCTGAGTATAACTTAAGTTGGGAAAATATGTTACTTGGAGGAATTGTGGTATTTGTGTCTCTGTCTGCAATCAATAGGGTTTTTAATGAAGAAGTGTGGTAAGTTATAATATAACAGGTCTTGATTCCTCTTCATTTGACTTCTTCCCCCACCTTGGGACTGGTTACCATATATAAGTTTTCCAAAGCAGTACAAGAAATGTCATTTGGAATTGCTTAATTTTTAATGATAAACATTAACTTGTTTGTGGGATATATGAGCGATTATCTGTGGGTTTCACTAGTGTGAATGCTGCCAGCTTTCTAGTTAGTTGTTATGAATGTTGAATGCATTGCATTAAAATAAATAATTTGGCTTACTCTTTTATTACTGTGCTTGTTTAGTGGTAACGTCACGTTGGTAAATAATTCTGTATAGATAATGGAGACACTAATGATTACTTTGTAATTAATGGTTAAGGTGCTATTTTCAAACAGTTGCGCGAAACTTTTTCTCCGAAAATTTGTGAACCCAACCAGAGACTGCCAACAGGTTTAATTTTTCTTTGCCCAAAAAAAGCTCCAGATTTTTTTGTTTATTTGTTTGTTTTGTTCTATTTTTTCTTTTTTTTTATTTTTTGTAATCAAGTTTTTAAACTAACTGCTGAGAATATGTGTTGTTTTTTTAATTTTAGAGAAAAATAAATAAATAACACAAAGTGATGTTACCCAAGCAAGGCCTTCTAATAAAGGAGTGGTCCCCTCACCCACCCCTCCCTACCTGTGCAAGTCCTGCTCACATCAGTTTCCTTCCATCCAATTAGGCGACCTGGGAGACCCAGCCAGTACCGCCCAGATGGACTTCGAAGTGGTGATGGGGTACCTCCAAGAAGCTTACAGGATGGAACCAGGGAAGGTTTTGGACACTCCACATCACTCAAAGTTCCACTGGCTCGATCCCTGCAGATTAGTGAAGAACTACTGAGCAGAAACCAGTTGTCCACAGCTCCCAGCCTTGGGCCGCCTGGATTACAGAATCATGGACAACACTTAATACTATCCAGGGAAGCTTCTTGGGCAAAACCTCATTACGAATTCAACCTCAGCCGTATGAAGTTCAGGGGAAATGGTGCACTCAGCAACACCAGTGACCTTCCTTTTCTTGCAGAAAACTCTGCCTTTCCAAAAATGTCACATCAAACAAAACAAGACGGAAAAAGGGACATGAGCCATTCGTCTCCTGTAGATTTAAAGATTCCACAAGTTCGAGGGATGGATCTTTCTTGGGAGTCTCGCACTGGTGATCAGTACAGCTACAGCTCTTTGGTAATGGGTTCACAAACGGAGAGCGCGCTTAGTAAAAAATTAAGGGCTATTCTTCCAAAACAAAATAGAAAAAGCATGTTAGATGCTGGACCTGATTCTTGGGGCTCAGATGCTGAGCAGTCTACCTCTGGACAGCCATATCCCACATCGGATCAAGAAGGAGACCCTGGCTCCAAGCAGCCTCGGAAGAAAAGAGGGCGTTACAGACAGTACAACAGTGAGATACTGGAGGAAGCCATCTCGGTGGTTATGAGTGGAAAAATGAGTGTTTCCAAAGCTCAGAGTATTTATGGGATTCCCCACAGTACACTGGAGTACAAAGTAAAGGAGAGGCTGGGCACTTTGAAAAACCCTCCAAAGAAAAAGATGAAATTAATGAGGTCGGAGGGGCCAGATGTTTCTGTAAAGACTGAATTAGATCCCCAGGGAGAGGCAGCACAAAGTGCAAATGAATCAAAAACTGAGTAGGAATACTGTAGAGTGCCAATTACTGTACAGACTGGGTGAGCACTACTGCATCATTGTTCAGCTGTCACTGCGCCTGACTTCATTACTGTGACACTTGGATCTTTGCAGGTTTAGCATTGACTTGTGCACAGAGGTGAAAGGTGCATTCTGAATGTTGCAAATTTTAAATTTCCATGTGCAGTATGGCTCGGAATATTGTTTGGCCTTTTGCATGTTTCTCTACACAGAGAATTGAGTTACCTCACAAAGACCAGATACATGGAAGTGGACTCCTTGCCTGTAGAGCCTGCATGCTTTTTTTCTTTTCTTTTCTTCCTTTTTTTTTTTTTTTAAGTTATTTTTTCCTTTTCTTAAAAAAAAAAGAAGAAGAAGAAAAAAAAAAAAGCCCCTGTTTAGAAATCACTTCTGTCTACTGGGAGCTCTGTCATCACAGATTGGAAAGCCATCTTTAAAAAAGTTCACATTTTTCTCACACAATTCAACCAACTGAAGGGTTAAACTGAACAATGAACCTTTAACTTTAAAATTTTGGTTACTCGATAAATGCTTGGGTCATTTCTAATTATGCTTTATCATTTCACTTTCATTATCACATTTACTTGCTAAATCAGCAGTGTCTTAGTGCTCACCCAGACGGGAGGCAGTGAAGATGTGCACACACTACCTTCAAAATGTTTCAGTTCATTACTCGGAACACTACCTTTGCTGTAATTTCATTT
Organism: Lophiomys imhausi; assembly: GCA_907164525.1. NCBI lineage: Eukaryota > Metazoa > Chordata > Mammalia > Rodentia > Muridae > Lophiomys > Lophiomys imhausi. The sequence continues at coordinate 9,105,332 of CAJQZJ010009141.1, forward strand.
GAGATTTTTCTAAGGGTAGAATTTGCTCTCACCAACAAGTGAGATTATAGCCTTATCTCATGGAGGACGTGCTCCCTTCTTACTCAGGAGCAGTCAGGGTACATTTCATAAACAATGGAGGATGCCTCATTTTAGCAGATTTTGGTTTCTTTACATTTTTCAGTGGTTTTATAGAAGTGGTCATGTACTAACCAACACCTGAGTACTGTTGCAGCCATTAGTTTTAAGATGTCTAAGCTGTGCTTCTTGGGAATCAGAAAAAATAAAGCAATGTTTATTAGTAATTATGGCATAGCTAAAATGCTTAGATTTTCAGCCTTGATAATTTCTACATAGATGAAGGATCTAAGTTTTTTGTTAAGAAAAATCGCAATCCCAAGGTGACCTAATATGATTAGGTTCCATATTAATTCTGTTAATAGTTCATTTGGTAGTTTTGCTCACTGGAGTTTCTGTTTTTAACTAATTTAGATACTGCTACAAGATTGGGAGAGGTTGGATTTTAGGTTTTAGTTAATTTTGTCTAGGTGAACTTTTTCCCCCTTATTTTTATGGCATCCTACATAATATCCCCTTCTTGACTTTTTCTGGTTGTTTAGCACACATTGCAGGCTCTTTCTGATCATCTTTGTGTAAGCACTCCTTAAAGAACGTCTTAAGCTTTGTTTGAGATGGGCACATAAAATTGCAGTAATTTAAGTTTGAAAGGTTTATTTTTGGCAGATAATTGCAAGAATCCCTGATAAGTAAAGCCAGTGAAATTTAATCTCTTACTATGATCAGATTAAAATTACTATTTTGTACAAAGCAAAATCCACACCACTTAAATATGCCCTGTATGCTGGTCTGCTGAGAAAGGTGATCAGGCCCTTCTAAATGCTTAGCCAAACCCCAAGTCATTGGAATTTCCGGGTAAAGTAAAATAAGCATTCAGTGTTCATTAGGTTAAAATTGGTGATTTCAGGAGAATACTAACAACTTGAGAAGTAGTGGAAGTAAGTTCAGATAGTCCCCATGCACGAATTCCTGACTGAACACTTTGAACCCATTAATTCAGCTAGATAAAAGATTTCACTCGCAACCTGTGTGTTCAAAGGTTAGGCACACCATTGCTGCTGTTAAAATTCAGGCAATGCTCATTATTGACATAGGTTGGGTGTGGATTCCTCTTTTGATTTGGTTATTTTGTGAAACAATTTAATCGGTGGATGACTGCCTGTTTCTTCTTGGCTTTTTTAGTCTCAACAGACAAACACTTTGGTAGTATTAATGTGACTGCAATATTTCCTAGCGTAGCTGGAAGTTGCAATAAAAATACAATATGAGATGCATGGTTTTCATCTGCAATTGAAGGAAGTTGTGTGAGGTTTGCTGAAAGCAAAAGGCTAAGCTTATGAAGGAAAACCTCCTTTGTTCCCTCTCAGTTTTGTTAGCACACAATTAATTGCAGGCATGGTTCCTTTTTGTGGAATGCTTGGGGTACTCAGTAGCCCCAAATTACTGCGAAAAGATCCTTTGAGAAATTAATTTGTGCTTTTATTCCCTCTCAGAAAGACATCATTAAAGGCCCATCTAGAAATCTGGCCCTAAAAGTTGAACTTTTGTACTTTCACTCTTCAGAGAGGTTTAATCCTTGTGGTAGTTTGTAATGATGTATGAGTTGAGTTATGTAACTTTTGTCATTGTAGTGTAATGGGAGTGATCATTTTACTAACATAAATATTTTCTATGTGTGTTTCAGTGGATGACAATCGAGCAGCAGAAGAATGGTGTGCCTACCCTTTAATGCTGCAGTTTAAATAAGAGAACTTGTATTGTGTCATTTCAGACTGTAGGCTGAGAGTTGTAAATAGTGAAAATCGAGTACTTCTATTATTTGTTTTGGTTAGAAAGTGATTTTTAAAACAAACCAAACTCTAAACTTCTCAGATTAAAGTCCTGAGACCTGAAGATTGTAATATTCATGTCTGTGAATTTAACATTACACTTGAGATCAGTCATGACTTGATATTCAGGTAAATTTTCTTTTCCAAGAAGCTTTTGAATAAGCATATTTTCTCCAAAGGTTGGCTGGTTTCTTTCTTTTCTTTTATTTCCTTTTCTTTTTTCTTTCGCTATTGGGTTGTTTTGTTTGAGTGTAGATTGTTTTAAAGCACTAATTGCATTACATTGGTAACTGCAATATAAAATAGCCATTATTGTTTTGTGAAGCATGGTTGAAATTAGATAGTGGTTCCTTTTAAAATTCATGAGCCTCTCAAGAAAAAAAACTTAAAAAAAATACAAAAGCTGCTGAATATTTCAAAAGATATATATTTTACCTTATTGTAGGTTTGTAAAGTTAGTTTGTAATATTCAGGTGCACTTTTAATGTTAAACTTTGTGTTCAGAGTTCCATTACACTGCATATTTCTTGGAGGTGGCTGTCAGTCTTCATAGCACAGTGATCAGTTAATATTTGATTTTTCTTGATTTGCCACTATGCTGTATGGCACTTTCAGTGTAGATAGTCTAGTTTGGAGATCCTCATAAATGTGTGATGGAGATTGGTCTACTTGCATGCTTAATTTCTGCTAATCAGAGTTTTGCATGGCCCAGACAACAGTTGACCATTTTTTATGGTATGGGAAAGTATAGTTCACAACTGCCTGTCACAAAAGGTTTTTTTTTTTTTCTCTCATGTTTTCACTAAAGTGAATGATGACCTTATTCAAATTACACATTATTTGAGTTAATGGAAGGAAATAATATATTTAAAACGAATCCTTGCTTTTTAATGAGAAAACATTGACATCACACAGTAGATAAGCTACAATACTGTGAAATCAAAAAACACTAACCAGTTCTAGGTGAGGTATAGTTGGGATGGCATTTTAATTATTAGTGTCCTTAATGTCTGAAAGAGCAGAATCAGCAGATGTGACCCAATATAGTGTATTATTTTACTTTGTTCAGTAGGCTTTCAAATGACTGAATTATATTGTGATGAGCTATACACTTTTATTCTGGTCCCCAAATGCCATGAAGGACAAGGTCTTTCTTTCAGGAAAAATATTTATATTTGTGTATAATACTTTTTAATATAAGTTTGTTGTACTCTGAAGTTTAGATATTGCTTGATAAACCTTTGCTACAGCAGATCATGAATATGAGCAAGGCTTTGTTGTAATAGTAAGGTCTTTATGTGAAGTTAATTACTGTTCAGTTCTGGTGCACAAGCTCAGAGGTGTGAAGTGTGTACTAGCTTTATTTGGTAGTTTTACTTTACTACATTGAAGTGCTTTAGAACTCTGGTTATCTTATATAAATCATTACCTCAACTTATTGGCATTTCTTTTCCCCAGTATTTTACCTTAGCTGTAATATGAGCTGTATGGGATCAGATAGCAAAACATGAAGTGTGGCACAAGGAGGTGTTTAGTTCCCAGTTTTCTGGAGAAAACTATAAGTCAGACTAAAAATGACTACCTGCCACAACCCATATCCTAACTACCTTCTGTCATTAGGCAGTGCATGGCAACCTTTGAGCTGCTAGTGTGTTCTCCGCCTACCCCAAGTAAGCACATGTTGCTGGACCTGGTTCTAAGCCTTTGTGATCCTTTTATGTTTTGATGGCTCAAAATAATTTCAGGTTCTGACACTGAACTGACAATTTGTTTTGTGATAATAACCAAATAAATGTAAGTTTCACTATCATAGGGCATCAAAACATATGTATGACAAATTAGTGTTACGTTAAAAACTACTACATCCTAGTAGCTTTCATTTTGAAACAAACTTTTGAATCTGTAATTCTTTATTTAACCAAATGCTTGAGATTGATTTCACATTTCCATTCTTCTATTTATTCAGGTTGCTGTCATTGGTGATAGAATATGACAATAGGTTGGAGTGCCCACTTAATATTTTATTAGCACATTGAAAGTTACATGTTAAATTTTGGCCTTCAGGAAGATGGAAGATGTCATACATTGTTTTCCTTCCCATTAGAATTAGATTTTCATTAATACGCTGGTCAGTCCAGTATTATTCAAAGCTTGATGGCTTTAGTCAAATAGTCCATTTAGGAGGCTATTGAACTATATAAGTTTTGGGTTTTGTTTTGTTTTTTTAAAATCTACTGAAAAGGAATACTATATATATATATAATATATATATTTGTGGTACAAGGAACGCAGACCTCCACACTCTTTACTTTGGATTAGTTTTGTTCTTGAGACTTGAAGATTTGTGAACATGTTGACAAGGGAAAATAGAGGAAATTCTTTCCATACCATCTTTTATTCCAACTTTCACATTTACCTTTTGAAGAAGCAAACATTAGCCCTATTGCTCAGCATTGTGCCTGAGTGCTATACGTGTTACAAAGGATTTTGTAGCAGGGGCTAGAACATAGGACATACAGGTGTAAACTTTAGAGAAAAGGGTAAAGATAGCTGCCCCCCAGCTGTATTAAATAGACTAATGGTGAGTCTCAAGACACTGTATTAAAATTTGATTATGTGCATTTGATAGGAAAATTTTTTACTTTTGTTTGAAAATGAGAATTAAATCTAATGTTTTTTGGCAGACAGTAAACAAGTTAGTTTTACAATTATTTGGGAGGTAATTTTAAGATTTCCAGTTCATTTAGAGCTGTATCCATAAAAAGGCATGAAAGCAAGCACTTTTAGTAAACTATAGATTTATTGGATGTTCATAATATTTAACTTTTATTGTTTGAATGTGAAAATGAATTCTTTACTCCTTGAACTGTCACTGAACAGGCTCAAGATACTTTCAACACTGAAATGACCCCACACACATACCAAATAAATAATCTGAAGCAGTGAGACATTTGAAGAGTCATACCTCTTAAGCTTCTTAGATTTGTCTTGACAGTTTGTGAGCTATAACCAGTATTAGTGCAGTCTTGGGTTCCTTGTTCTGCATAATTGCACCCTTTCTCAGGTATGTCCTGAAAACAAATTTTTTAATTTTTTTGGGAGTTTAGTTTCTGGGGGGATGGGGGGAAGGGGGGGGGGGGGGGGGGCGGGGAGTAGTTGGACACAGGATATTGACACAGTAGAGCAGGGATTTTTAACATTCAGTAGCCAAATAGAATTTCAGTCTAGAATATTTTTACCCCCACAGATTGAAGAAAACAATTATTTGGTAAATAACCAGTGCTACACTCCTGAAAGTCTTTCATCTGGGTGACTTTTTCCTGCTTGGTGGAAGGGTATATAGCAAACCTCACTGTCATTAGGAAAGCACTTCCCCAAATGTTTAAAGTTATAGAAAAGGGATAAGTCAGCACTTTTCTGTTAAAACACTAAAGTCTTAATTTATCTTCAGAGTCTTAGGTACTGTAAGTTTTAGGATGATTATTTTAAAAACCATAACTACATGATATGGGGTCAAATCACATTTATATTAATAATTATTTTAACAAAAGACAATAACATTTTGTACCTTTCTAGTAATTCTAAGTAATTGCCTCAATTTCCCCATTTCATTTAAGCATTTTCAGCTTAGGAATTTGGAATTTGAGAGAAAGTAAGGGGAAAATTCCCCAACTGAAACATGTTATCAGACCATTTTAGAAATATAAATCACTAAGGAAATGGGTAGAGATTCTCTCCCTTTTAAGTCTTCAGGGAATGAGCAGTATTTAGAATCTTTGGCTGAAATTCAAGCCTTTTTACTGTGTAAATTTTTAATACTAATTCACTGACATGCTTTTTACATCAGAGGACTGATATGGATCTTAATGGTTTTAAGTTGTGGAAGGGTATATTTCTAAAACCAAGGGGGGGGGGTTGATTAACTAGGTTAGTATTACCAGCATTAGTGAGTTTAAGGAATCTTAGTATGTAATAGCGAAGTGTTTGATTAAAAGTCTAATCCTATATTGCTAGTCAAAATTAGTTACATTCTGATCTAGGAAAGATATAGTCATTGGATATTGATATGCTGTGCTGTCAAAAAAACAAAAAAAAGACCAGACCAGAAGAAACCTTTATCTGACTCCCACGTGTGCTTGTTCTAATGGGATGTATACTTACTTACTAGTGGCTCTGTTGCTGCTTTGGGGAAAATGCATAAACTGTACATTGGAGCGTTTGCGTATAAGTCTTTATGACCTCCACTTTAACTGTCAGACATTGGTATTTTATCAGTCTACACTGTTAAATAAAGCTGATGTTCTTAGAAAATCAACTTGTACACACTGTTTAAAAACCCTCAGGGACAGTTTTCACACTTTTCTCACTCAATTCAGGTACTTTGATGCTATTCTTAAACCTAACAGTGACTTGTATTTTCCTGTTTTGCTTTTATTTCAACGTGCTGGTAGCACATCTTTGATGAATGTCAACTTAAAAACTCAGTTCAGGTATCCAGGTATAACTCAGCCAAACAGATTGTAAAGCTGCGTAACTTTCCAGCACACGGTGCCTCACACTCTTATAGTGGCATTCTATAGATTCAGTTATAACTACTGAGCAGATAACATGGGGGTTCCTGTTAACAATGTATTTTTTTAAAGATGCATACATGTGTAGCCACCACATCCACACACTTAAACTATATATTTTTAAATGCCACTAATAGCCAGCACAATAAAAATAAATGACATTCCTAGCTGCTTCTGTAAACAGATGCAGTTCCTCCTTCATGTGGCTCTTGTTTCTCCATCATAACTACTACTAAATTCAAGCACTGGTCCTTGGGTGTCTGACCTCTACATTCTATTTATGCAATGTCTTTGGAGAATCTGTGCATGGGCCACTGTGATGGAACCATTGGGCCGGAAGTGCTTTGAGTTTAACAGTAGTGATTCTGCCAAAGGTGGTACTTTTAATATTAAGTGTGTAAAAAATTTAAAAAAAAAGAGCAGAGGTCTAGGTCTGCATGCAACAGGAAGTTTTATCTCTGTATTTTATAGCCTCAAAGACCGAGACAAGTTCCTTCTGATGGTGAGACTTGTCTTTTGCTTGCTTTCCACAGTGCTGCCTGTGGTTAACAAAGTAAGTCATCCCTCTGCTTTAGTATTTGAAACTTAAAACCCAGAGCCTTTGAAGACATGGAAAATGGCATTTTTCAGATTTCTAGAAGTTCGTGTCATGCAACAAAACAGGAACCCCCTTTACTCTATGGACCTCATTTCAATATACTGTTTACAGTTTGACGGAATTGTATAATTTAATATTTCTCTTGTACTGTAGTTTATATTTATTTGCAGATTTTTTGTACTGTGTGATTTGAACTTTTTGTTCTTGCTATAATCATTTGTTTATGTAGTAGAGCACTTATGATCACAAATTAAGTTTTTTGGGTTTGATTGCACTACGTTAAATTTTTTAATGCAGTTCTAATTTTTGACTGGACTAAAATAAGCTGTGTCTTAATGTATGTGATGAGTACTTAAATTTTAATCCATGTGGTTCCCTTTTGTTTTCTTGTTTTGTTTTCATTGTATGTCAGAAGCACTAGTTCTTCCGTGCATGTGTAAGACTTAAGGGTTCCATTGCGTTATTTGACCATGACATTTGGAGAAACATTCCCAGTTGTAATGTTGTGTATGGTAGTTCTCACTGGATGCTAGACTTTAAAAACCACTATTCTTCTAATAAATTTTGTTGTGAAAACCTGTTTTTAAAGCTTGGTTTTTGCTGCTTAAGATTTTAGTGATTTTTTAAACAATTTATAAAAAGGTTAAAGGAGTACTATGGAGTACACATGGCAGTTAAAGTTAATCATTCTTTTGAGTCTTTCCAGATGAAACCTTTTAGATTACTAGAAATGCTGCTGCAGAATTATAGGTCAGTATTCTCGTGCAAACACTACCATGTCCTTCATTGACTTGATGCTATCCCTGGACTACATTTGTTTTCTTTATTGAATTGTGTACTTAAAATTAATCTTTTCAGCTAACCAAAATAGGTTGGGTTTCATAATGACATCTTCTGCTTAAAAGTCAGTTTTTCATAATAGAGTAAAACTTCTTAGTAGGATTGGTTGCCAAAACAGAAATATCTGCTAACATATTTGCTCTTGAGGTGTAAATAGTAAAACTAGCATCACCGTCAGCTGGCAAAGTTGGTACAGTACTTCTGATGGCTGGGAGGGTGCTGCTGAGCATGCTGCGTGTGTTTGGAAGCTAAGGGTGTAAAGCTGCATATTATAAAGTGGTTCCTGTTGTAAAGGGGTTAGAAGAGCTGAATTATAAATGCTAAAGATTAGAAATATGAGAAAAATATTTCAGGAATCTTTTTTTTTTTCAACCTCACAGCTTAATTAGATAAAAGAAAATTTATATTCATGGATGTGTTATTGTGCATAGGTATCTGTTAATTATTTCTAAATGGGTCTGAGACAGATTAGCTCTAATGTTTGTCTTTCCAATCTAGTGTTTTGTAAAAATAAGGTTTTTGGTTGGTAATACAGACATCTGTTGCTTCATTTTTCCTGTTCAGTTATGATGTGTCTGTAGAATATCCTTCTGGAAACCTAATTACTCGTAAATTTCAGGGCTCATTTCTTGTTATTTCTCATCAATGTCCGCTGTAAACTGGTGGCCAGATCAGTGTGTTAAGATTTCAAACAGCTCATGGGAACTTTTGGCTTCCGTGGCCTGTCTTCAAGCTTGTATTTGACTTTTGAACTACTGTGGCCCAGCTTTTAAAAGTGACATCTTTTACACCAGAATTTCTCTGATTATGCTTATGTTTGAGGGTTACTCCAGACACCCTGGTATCTTAACAGGCATTGGAAGTAGAGCAGTTCTCTAGTAACAGAACAAGGGTTGCATAAGGGAAATGCAGTGGAAGCAGTGGTATGGCACATCCTGAGTTGTATTTACTTCAGTACTGAACTCCTTCCACCAAATGTTTATATTCAAATATAAAAACATGCCTACATCATGTGATACTGATCTTGTAAAGCTCAGTAGATAATTGCTCTTGTTTTAACTAGAGTCTGCAGCATCATCTTTTGCTTCCAAAGTTAAGCACTGTAAACAGAATTGTCACTCAGCTCACAGGCTGTTGCATTTTCTGTTGTATGTGCTTGAGTGAAATGTGGTAGTGTGAACTTCAGACTGCACTTAGAGCTGAAGTAGACAGAGGTGATATTAGAGATTAGTGAAAACTAAATGGCAAAACATAAAGAAAAAAGAAAGCATACTGCAGCTAAATCATTATTTGGTCAGTGTTCACATAGGATCCAGAAAGTAAGCGTCAGAACTCTTTAATGATTGAGGTTGAGCCCGTGGTGAGCCTTTGCTTACCGTGCCTTAGGTCCTTGGTTGATCCATGTACAGTACAGAAAAAGTTAAAACAAGAAGCCCCTGAGTCTTAGATCCTGTGTCTGAGGGTTTATGAATATCTAAGAATACTTTATAGTGCTTATGGATCAGTACTTTATTTAAACATTCAACACAGTTTTACTATAACAATCACTTGTGTTTTTATCTGTGAAGTGAGAGTGTTTGAATGGCTTTTAGGCCTTTTTTTCAATCTTGAATTTTGTACAAAATTTTAATTAAGTGAGCAACAAATAAATTAGTTTGAATATTGGTAAATTAGTAGCAACTCTATAAAATAATAAGACTGAGTAGTATTCCATTGTGTAGATGTACCACAGCTTTTTTATTCATTCCTCGGTTGAGGGACATCTGGGTCGTTTCCAGTTTCTAGCTATCACAAATAAGGTTTCTATGAACATAGATGAGGAAACGTCCTTGTGGTTTGGTGAGGAATCATTTGGATGTATACCCAGAAGTGGTATGGCTGGGCTGGGTCTTAAGGTAGAGCTCTTCCAAGTTTTCTAAGATATCCCCAGACTGATTTCCATAGTGGTTGTACAAGCTTGCACTCCCACCAGCAATGGAGGAGGGTTCCCCTTTCTTCACTGCTGTCATTTGAGTTTTTGATCTTAGCCATTCTGACAGGTGTGAGATGGAATCTCAGAGTCGTCTTGAGTTGCATTTCTCTGATGATTAAGGATGCTGAGCATTTCTTCAAGTGTCTCTCAGCCATTAGGGATTCCTCCTTTGTGAATTCTCTGTTTAGCTCTGTTCCCCATTTTTTTATTAGATTATTTGGTTTCTTGGCACTTAATTTCTTGAGTTCTTTGTAAATTATGGATATTAGCCCTCTGTCAGAACACTCAGCCATCAGAAGCAACAAAATCATGCAATTTGCAGCTCAATGGATGGAACTAGAAAAGCTCATCCTGAGTGAGCTAACCCAGACGCAGAAGGATGCACATGGCATCTATTCACTTATAGTCGGATTTTAGCCATATAGTACAGGATAACTATCCTATAACCAATGCAGTAAAGGGAACATGAATATAGACTTTGTTTCCTATCAATGAGACACTTTGCCCTAGTGGTGCTGCCTTGTAGGCCCCCAGTGTATAAGGAGACTCTGGGCCCTCATATGCCTGCTGAACTGGGGGAGGGGGGGGTTGATATGTAGGGACACTCCACTCCGGAGGAGGGGGTTGGAAGGGATAAGTGGGTGGAGTGTGGGAGGGTGGAACTGGGAGGGGTGGAAAGAGGGCACTGTGATGGAGATGTAACCTGAAGTAGTAAATAAACAATAATAACAATAAGGCCTTAGAAACTGATTATATCATTGCAGTATTTTCTAAGAGAAAAAATATTAAAAATAGATTTCAGTGTCATTTTCAATGTCTTGTAATCAAAAGTAATCTGAAATGGTACTTTTGCAAGAACCATCAAGCAGTCATTTTTTTTCTAAGTTTTTACAGTTTCTCTGTTGGGTGCAGGCTAATTCCACCTTAAATATTCAGACATAATGTAGACCTGGGAGGTCATAGGCTATATTATGTCTTAGTCAAAATTAACTTTTTAGGACTATGCAGAACTAGCTCCTACACCAGATTACTGTGGTAATTTATACATGTGAAATTTGAGCATATTCTCTGTCTTCAAAATGTCTTGCAGGATCCGTCTTCCTTCTTCCCCAACCCCTACCCTTTTAATCGTAGTTAAAAAAAGTTTAAGCCAGGTGTGGTAGCATAGTTTTTTAACTCCAGTACTTTGAAGGCAGGAGGATCATGAGTTCAAAGTTAGTTGGGGCTATATGATCAAACTGTCTCAAAATGTGGGGAAATTGTCATCCTAGCCATTTTCCCCCCATTTTATTTATGTGTATGGGTGTTTTGTCTGTATGTATGTCTGTTCACTACTTGCCTACCTGATGCTGTAGAGGCCAGAACAGGGCATCCAATGTTCTGAAACTAGAAACTAGAGTTACAGAGGGTTTTAAGCTGCTGTGTGATGCTGGGAAATGAACCCAAGTTCCTCTGGAAGAGTAATCAGTGCTCTTAACCATTTTCCTTTTCTCCCCCGCTCCCCTTTTTGTGCATTGCTGTTTTGACTGCATGTCTGTTAGGGTATCAGATCCTTCCGTGGAACTGGAGTTACAGTTGAGAGGTGCCATGTGGGTGCTAGGAATTGAACCCAGGTCTTCTATCTATAAGAGCAGCCAGTGCTCTTAACCACTAAGCCATCTCTCCAGCCCCTCCCCTCTCTGTAGTACATTTCATGGTCTGCATTTACCCTGCTGTGCCGTAGGATGCCTGAACTTATTTCTCCTATCTGCTTGTAATTAAAATCCCTTTCTCTTGTTGAGTTAATATGAATATGTTTCCATTGAAAGCTCCTTTGAAATGACTTTTCTCATTGTCTGCCAAAAGCATTTTTCTTCCCCTTTCATTTTCATTGGGAAATACATTAGGAAGATCATTTTCACTACATAACTAACTTTATTTCCTTGGTTTATTCATCACTGCATACATGCAGTGAGCTACCCCAGTGAAGTTACCAAGTTAGAATAGATCTTGACCTTGAAAGCTGCACAGTCCACGGGGGAAATGAGTTGAAAACTGTTCACTCACAATATCAGTGCTGTTTAAGAGAAGGTGGAGACAGAGTGAGAGAAGGGCTGTGACCACTGCCCACAGGGAAATGGGCTGAAGGGTGGAGTGAGAAGCAGTGAGAAACTGGCAGAAGTTCACAGAAAAAAATGTGACAAGATGTGGTTTGGGCGTTAGAAAGAACACATGTGCATAATAGGAAGTGATGCCTAAAGTAAGCTGATGGCAAAGAGCCTGCAGGTATATCCCAAGAAAGCAACCACGAAACTGAACTCAGCAGTGTATTGAAAGCAAGGGAAGTGATAGCAACAGTGAAATATGTAATACGGCCTCTTGAGCTTTATGTCTGCATGGGAGTATATACATTTAATTACAGTGTGTTGTAAGTGGAAACAAATATGAATCTTAGTTCACCTTTACGGTATAACACCTCACACACCTTACACTGTACTCAGCAGTGGCCTTTAGTGTTTCTGAGTCAAGTCTAGTGCAGGGTGGTATTTACAGGAACACCCCAGAGAAGGAAAAGTAAAGTGTGCAGTGTCATGAGTGTAATCCAGCTACACAGAGTGACATGGGAGTGCTTGAGCAAGGACAACTTACTTAGCAAGACCCCCATCTCTTAAACTAAAATATGGGCCTAGAGCATTGGTAGCAATTAAGAATACTGACTGCTTTCCCAGAGGATTTGGATACAATTCCCAGCACCCACATGACATAATCTGTAAGTCCAGTCTCGGGATCTGACACCCTCTTCTGGCCTCTGTGGGCACTAGGCATGCAATTGGTACACAGACATACATGGAGACAAAACACCCATACACATAAATTAAAAAAAAAAAAACCTTTGTCTATCCCTATACTTCAGTTTTATATGCAAACATTTCCATTTTTCCTTATTTAACACCCACGAAATAAACAATTGAGAATACTAAATCTTAGATTTTATATATATATATTATGTCAATTTTAAGTAACTTACTATATGTCATCAAAGACATTAAGCTTTAGGATACACCACAGATGTGAGTACTCCTAAAATCTAAAATTTCAAGAGTGGAAACATAAGAACCTCAAAAGAACATGAGAAAGTTAAGAGGTGCAAGGTTCCCTAGAAACCAAAAGTCTGGATGTCGCACAGTTGTTTGATCTGGGATGTCATCTGCTGGCATTCCTCTTCCACTCACCTAAAAGGATTAAGATTATTTGTCATAAGCATAGCAGTTCATTTCTTGAGAAGAAACATAGTTGTGCTGCTGAATTGTTGTGTAGAGTCTGATACCCTTTGATCTGTTTCTGTTTGTCCCCATCGCCCTGAAAATAGTGATTGTTGAAATTTGAGATTATGATGATTATTACAAAGGAGCCATGACACTGCTGGAAAGGTGTTGGCCCTTTCATTCTGTGCTCCTGTACTACTTTGGCTCATGCTCTTGGTTACCATTTGCCAATAGGCCCAAAGCGTAGAGAGTAAACTTGGAATTCTTTGTAGTTGTATTTTATTACAAGACTGACTGGTTAAAATTCATAAAAATTTAAAAACAAAAGCAAAATGAAGAAAAGCAGGAATTGAGTGGCCAACACGCCGTTTCATGTCTAGCACCAGCCATTCCCCCTGTTTTGTATTAATTCATATGACTGATGACATTTTCTCTTCCCTACTTTGAGCTCACTTGGTTAACAACTGAGTAAATGTTGAGAAAGCTATTACTAAGAATTGTTGGCCTTTTGTTTGGGATCACTGATTTCAGCCACCATCGTCCTCTAGCTGCCATCACAGGGTGACTCCCGGAGAACCACTCCCATGATGAGAAGAGACCAACCCTAGATTGATCACTCACCATACACAATCAGCACTCTTCATGATTCTGACCCAAGGAGGGGTTAGCTAATTTTCCAATTTTTAAGATTCTCTCTGTACCTAAAAAGTTGTCTAAATTGAGATCATTTAGATTTCAACTACCTAGAAAATGTGAATTAAACTGTATTTCTTCTCATTTTCTGTCACTTTTACCTGTACTTTGATTCATGGGGGTGGGAGGGTGTCATGCAAATGGCAGCCTGAATTCTGTATTGGGTATTCTCTTCCAGTGCTCTTCATCTTGTGTTTTGAAACTCAGTCTCTCACTAAACCTAGAGCTCACTCACCAACTTGACTAGATCAGTGGTGCTCAACCTTCCTAATGCTGCAACCCTTCACTACAGTTCCTCATGTTGTGGTAACCCCCAACCATAGCATTATTTTGTTGCTACTTCATAACTATAATTTTGCTACTGTTATGAATTGTAATATAAATATTTTATTTGCATATCTGATATGCAACCTCCAAAAAGGGCCACGACTCACAGGTCAGAATCACTGGCCCCACAGATTCTCTTCTTACCCCCCCCAGGCTGAGATGACAGCATTTCCATGCCCCACTTCTATATGTGCGAGCTGAGCATCAAACTCAGGTCCTCATATTTGCATGCCAGCACTTTACTGACTGAGCTAGCTGCCAGCTCCACTTTCATTATTTCTCTTAGCCATTTCTGTGAATAGAAAACTTGACTGTTAATGACTTGGAGGTACAACTATACACAGTTTTGTTGAATAAAAAAACATTTGCACACCGGTGCACACTTTGACTGTATATATACATAGTTCTGTTATAGCCTTTGGATCATCCCTTTGTTTAGAAATTAAAAATTCGTAAATATGAGATAATCAAGAATAGATGTACTTTCCTTCTGGTGCCATGAAAATTGGTCCTCGGAGCAGGCCTTCAGATCGGTCACAGCTCTGGGTCTCTAGGCCCTGTTACTGAGGTACATGGTATCTTCAGCAACCAAGGACAACAATAGGCTGTATGTTTTGGGAATCTCCTGGACAGCCCTGACCAACAACTCAAAAGAGGGCTTCTCATGTCTGGTGTCGGGGTTTTGTTGGGGACCATTTGGTTCTTGGAAGAACCAGAAGGAAGCACCATTGACCCAGATGAGAAAAGTTCATTAAAACTAAATATGTGCAAAAATCATACAAAATTATGTGCATTATATATTTTTAAAGGTAAATAGTTAAATTTCTCACAACTTTTCAGGAATCCTTGTTTTACCCTTCTTCCTCTGTATTTACCTCTTTCTAAGAGCCCCTCCCTTTTCCATCTCTCCTATCAGATCACTTGCCCTCCCAGCCCCCTTCCTATTACTCCCCAGCCCCCCTAATCTATCAGCAGACTTACCACATCCTGTAAAAGATTTAGACTAGGAGTGAGGAAGAGGGAAGCATTTTCTCCAATTGCCATCTAGCAAATGTACAGCTTGTGCACCTTGATAGGGAACTGGGGAGACATCTTCATGTTTTGTTTAAAGCCAAGCCAAATTGAGTACCCATAGTCTACTCTGTCTAAAGCCAGCCGCCTTTCCCCACTGTATTCTCAGACTTTTTCCACTCCTAACTTTAACTACCATGTGCTTACTGTTGGTATTGTTCAGTCAAGAAAAATATATTTTAGTCATCAGTGACACTGATTTGTGTACCCAGCAGTCTTTGGGGAGCTATCTGCTGGAGAAAGTACCTGAATTTTTACTCCCAGATTCTAGTTTCTTACACTTGACATTCAGCCCCCTGCTACATTCTGATCTGTCCATTACTGGAAAATAATATCAGCGTCCACTGCCCACTGTCAATGGTATTAGCCACAGGAATGTAAGTGTCACAATATTGACTAAATAGGAGAGATCAGCTGTACCTAACCTCTGATCTGGAAAAAACATTGAGTAAATTATTAAAGATAGGGTTGTGAGGCAACATATTACTTTAAACTGTGCCTTTTACAGTTTTTATGAATATTATCTTATCCTTTACCACACCCTTCTGAATTAGGCGCTGAGCTGAAGGTAGAAAGACTGTGATCAAGGTCACGTAGGCCATTTCTCACCAAGGAGATAAGCCCAGGACCAACTCTAAGAGTTAGAAGTCAGGCCCCTCCCCTCTTCTTTTAGAGCCTCTCCGACTTGCCAGCCCCTGTGATCTTGCTGTGCTTTGGTAGTGGTGTCCAAGTACTTCTGCTTGATAAACAATTCACTTACTTATTACAGGGAGGCCTCCTGTTGAGCAGAAGTAATGTGATTTCAACATAACATGAAGTCAGACAAATGACTGCAATGTCAGTGATGTATTTTCTTGTAAAGATCATATTTAGTCAGGTGTCCAGAACATAGTATAATACAGACTAATCACTTAGCCAAAGTGCCATGTTTTCCAGAGTCAGAGTGAGAAAATTGTCTGCAAGACAGAATCTCTGCTCTGAGTTCACTGCTAATTATATGAGTTCACAGTACTAACCAAAGTTAGTATAAGTGCCATGTTTGGGCTCTGTTAAACATGTAGGGGAACTCCAATACTGCCAAGCAGAGGTAGAACTTAGCCCCTTAACACAGACTGACACCCATTTTTTAAAAACAAACATGAAAAATGTGGCAATATAATTAAATATCAGGAAGTTGAGGTTAACTCTACAAATTAAATAGCTGAATGGTAAGAAATTTAAAAATCTAAATTTAGTTTCGCTTTTAAAACTTTTTGGGTAGGGGAAGTAAGTAGTAATTTGGAGGCACGGCCAAAAGTAGTTTTATGGGTGTAGTTGTAAAGTTAGCTATTTAATGATAGGCGGGCAAAGGTTAGTGTTAATGTGCAGGCTTTCAGCCCCAAGGACATTACTGGTACGTTTCTGCCTATGTACCCCAATTACCTGCAAAGCACCTCAGATTCAGAGCTTTGAAGCATCTCCACTAAGAGCGGATCAGTTGGCATCCGTGACAGCTACTGTCCGTGCCTGCGTACTATGGAGATGAATACTGATTCTCAGAGAAGGTCCTATCTCAAGAAACAAAGGCAGAGCGGGGAGAAACAGATGTGTTTTAAATAATAGTTGACTCTGTAAAGACTTATACCAAACTATTTCTTTAAATTTATTCAGGGGCCGGCAAGATGGCTCTCTGTATCCAAGTGTTTGCCACCAAGCCTGATGACCCGAGTTTAATTCCAGGGATACACATGTTTGGAAGGGCAAAACACAAAATTTGCCCTCTGACTTCTGTATGTATGTTGTGGCACATGTGCGCATGAGAGTGTATACACGTTATAAGTGTAATTAAAAATTTAGCTGGC
Source organism: Lophiomys imhausi (assembly GCA_907164525.1). Lineage (NCBI taxonomy): Eukaryota > Metazoa > Chordata > Mammalia > Rodentia > Muridae > Lophiomys > Lophiomys imhausi. Next base: position 9,122,376 of record CAJQZJ010009141.1, read on the forward strand.
CGTGATAGCACAAAGCTGTATTAAGTACTTGGAAGGTGAAAGCTGGAGAATGAGTTTAGTAGCCTCAGCTACATAAAAAGTTTCAGGCTACCCTGAGAAACTAACAAAAACTTCGACTGCTTTTGCTGGGCTGTGCTCTCACGTCCATAAGTCAAGCACCTAAGAGGCACAGGCAGCCTTGCTGGCTGAAGCATTGGGTGAGCTGACCGGGACAGTGCCGGAGAGCTCGCCCTGGTGATGCTGGTGTGAGAGAGCTGGTGGGCTGACCAACATAGCTACCACCCAGGCCCAGGTCTAGGGCTTTGAGTCAGTTCACCCCAACTATGAACTGTCTACCCACATATGTGAACTGCTGAACAGTATGAAGGGGTCAGTCCTGCAGAATTTCAATGACACAGTACAGGACATCAACAGGATATCGAAGAGGAATCCTGGTGAGGAGCCAGGATTAATAGTGTATCAAAAGCCAGAGGCCTCAAACCATACCAAAGACTCATTGCAATGAACATTTGCAAGTAAAGATGTGTAGACAAGGGTATACTGTGTGACACACAGTGATGTCCTACAGCTTCCACAAGATTGTTGTTCTTTTTGGGTTTTCTTAGGGGGAGGAGTTTCAAGGACAGAGGGCAGATATGAAGGGACATGGAGATGAGTGGGATTGAAGTATATGATGTGAAATTCACAAAGAATCAATAAAAAGTTAAAAAAAAGGCAGAGGCAGGAGGATCAAAGAGGACTGATGCAAGTTCCAGGCTAGCTAGCCAGAACTACACTACAAGACTCTGTCTCAAAAAACAAAACCTTCCAAGTTAGAACCAGAAACCAAAATTATTTAAGCCCCCTTTTTGGCAGGATCTCAATATACTACTATTCAGTCCCAATATACCGATGAAGCTAAGGGTCAAAGAGACTAGTTAACTTTCCTATAATCCTATACACACCAGAATAGAAGTGGAATCAGATGTCTCATTTGCCAGCTCCTGTGCCCTTTCCTGTAACTCCACTACCAGTGCTAGGTAGGAAAATAAGTGATGTAGGCCATCTGTGGTAAGCCTTCCTATAAAGGCATCTCCTGGCCATGAGGTAAAAGTTGAAGATGGAAAAGTAAGCCAGAAGACGGTATCAACACATTTTCAACACACATGCTTGCCACCCTCCATGTTCTCTTGTGTTTCATATACCAACAGATAATAGTCTCCTAAAAGTCTACAGACTAGAGGGGCAGAGAAGAGAGAGAGAGAGAGAGAGAGAGAGAGAGAGAGAGAGAGAGAGAGAG
>CAJQZJ010009141.1:9126450-9154016 GCA_907164525.1 Lophiomys imhausi
AGCAGATGTGCAGCTTCCCACAGTAGGCGTACAACCTCCTACAGTAGATGTGCCGCTTCCCACAGCAGGTGTACAATCTCCTAAGGTAGATGTGCAGCATCCCACAGTAGGTCAGCAGCTTCTGGAAGAAGATACCCCTGATGATCCTAGGAAGGAAAGAACCTCCCTCGAGGAACGAAACGAAGACACGTCATCAGGGAAAGAGCACCAGGAGCCAGAAGTTTGCCTCACCGTGAGTGAACAGGATCCTAGCAGCTCCCCTAAGCCAGGAGAGACCACATCCTCTAGCCTTGCATGTTTTCTGCCTGCTCTCCTCCCTAATGAGGATATGCCTGATGTGCCAGAAGGCAGCACTGTGGTCTCACCTCCCACAGCAAATGTACGATCTTTCTGTGAGCAAGACCAGCCATTAGCCTCCCTGATGGGTTCAGAGGAGATGCACGCCCAGGAGTGTCACCTGGTTCCTACAACTAGAAGCATCGCCATCATCTCTGGGAGAGCCAGGGAAGATGTCCTATGTAGACCTCAGTCTTCTCCTGAAACAGTCATTGGAGAGGAGAGTCCTCCATGCTCAGAAAATGAAAGCCCCACTGTGGATTCCGATCCTTCTCTAAGTCTAGAGCTGTCTGAGCATGACCAAAGCATCACTACTGAGGCCAGAGACATCCCTGGGGGGACACTGTTGCTAGATGACCCCCTGCTCCTGTTGGAAAGCAGCGTTGGCACTGCTGAGAACTCCAGTGAGGCTGAAGGAGATGAGGCAGCAGCTGGAACAGGGCAGCTGGAAGTGCATAACGATGATAGAAAATACTCCTCAGAAAATGATCTGAGCGAGCCAAACCTTGACTCACCTGAAGAGAATGTGGACAAGAAGAAAAGGGGCAAAAAGCTCCCCGAGGCCTCTGATAGGTGCCTAAGAAGTCAGCTTGTAGATTCATCCTCCACTGACAGGTGCCCAGGGAGCCAAGGTTTAGATTCATCCACTGCCTGTCCTGAAATCAAGGCTTCTAAAAATCCTGCTGGGAAACGTTCTAAAAGAGAAGGGCTCTCTGGCAGGGTGACACCTGAGAACTTGGTGGTCGACAGTATCCATCCAGATGATCTGGAGGACACTGAAAACCCCCATGTCAGTGAACATGCCTCAGATGAAGATGTCAAGCAGGAGGGTGAAGCAGTTGGAGTCATCACAAGGCAGACTTATAAAAACATGCTGGCAAAGGAAGTTAAAAGGGAAGAAGGGGACACTTCCCCACGCAGTGACCCAGCCACAGTCAGCCAGCCACTGCCAGAGAACAACCTGGAAATCCATGTCTGGTCCGAGATAGAGGAGGGAGATGCACATGTGCTCTCAGAAAGCATTCCTTGTAAGAGGGACCCAGAGCAGGTAAAAGAGACGCCAGTACACATTGGCATGCAGGATGTGGACGCTACTGGGAGTCAGGTAGACGCCGAGGATACCTCGTGTAAAGACGATGGTGGTCTTGCTCCGTCTAGCTCAGCTGGGTTATCAGCCGGTCACAGTGGCGGTGCTGCTGGGCCAGCAAAGTTGTTAACAAGGCCTAAGAGACTGCCTTCTTCAACCTACAACCTGAGGCATGTTCACTGTGTGGACGCCGTGGACACTACAAGAATGACTTCAGAAAAGCAAGTCACACAAGTAAACCCAGCACCAAAGGAAAGCAAAGCTTCCGAGAGTGCAGAGCCCTCAGATGAGGAAGATGTAGACATGGTGGAGGATCAGCCCAAGTTCATGGAATGGTGTGCAGAGGAGGAGAACCAGGAGCTAATCGCCAGCTTCAACGCCCAGTACCTGAAAGTTCAGAAGGGCTGGATCCAGGTGGAGAAAGAAGCACAGCCCACAGCAAGAGCAAGGAGCAAGTCCGACAAGCTGAAGGAGATTTGGAAGAGCAAGAAGAGGTCACGCAAGTGTAGGGGTTCATTGGAGGTGCAGAAGTTTTCTCCCGTTCAGATGTTGTTTATGACAAACTTTAAACTGTCTAATATCTGTAAGTGGTTCTTAGAGACTACAGAAACTCGGTCTCTGGTCATTGTGAAGAAACTAAATACTCGTCTTCCAGGAGACCTACCCCTTGTTAAACATCCTCTTCAGAAGTACCCTCCTTCCACTCTGTACCCCAGTTCACTACAGGCAGAACGCTTGAAAAAACATTTAAAGAAATTTCCTGGAGCCATTCCTGCTAAGAATAATTGGAAAACACAGAAGCTGTGGGCTAAACTACGAGAGAACCCTGACCAGGTAGAGCCAGAGGCTAGTAGTGATGTCAGCCTTGGCCCCAGCAGTGAAGACAGCATGGAGGAAGTCAGGGAAGGTAGAAATAGCCATCCTCCCACCAACTTGCCTACTCCAGCCAGCACCCGGATCCTTAGAAAGTACTCCAATATTCGAGGGAAACTCAGAGCCCAGCGCATGGACAGCTCACTGGGTGGGGCTTCTGAAATTAAGCAGGGCCGAAAGAGTGTGTGCATTAACCCACTGATGTCCCCCAAGCTAGCCCTCCAGGTGGGTGCAGATGGCTTTCCTGTCAACCACAAGAGGGCTGAGGGAAGCAAGGGGAGAAAGGGGAAACAGGTGCCAGAAACCTTGCTTAAAGTAGAAGGTCAGAACAAGCGCAAAAGAACAGAAGGCTACAGCACTCAGGACAGTAAGGACAAGGGGCCAGCAACAAAAGCCAGCAGAGCCCTTTCTACCAAGAAGCTAGCTGCAAAGGACAGAGCCAACCAACTCTCCAAGAAGATGACCTTGAAAGATAATAAAGTGAGGGTCTGTAAAAAGGCTCCTGGGAAGAGCCGCCCACCGTCCAGGAAAGAAAAAGAGAATGCCAACAGAAGGTCTAGCCATCCCGCAGCAGCCTCAGAGGCCCTGGCAAAACCTGCAAAGCAAAGGGGGGCAGGAGAAGCCTCCTCAAAGCCCCCAAAAGCCAGGAGGAAGAACAGGAAGCTGAGTAGCAGTAGGGGCCGAACCAGACCCTTGACCAAAAGCCCAGAGAACCGGGCTGCCCAGAGAAAGAGAAAGCTCAAGGCCAAACTGGACTCTTCCCAGGGCAAACGGAGGCGGCTAGAAGCCAAGTGATAGCTGGATGGCCCCTGAGAAACTGGCCCATGGAACAACTAACCTTTTCATTTTGCATTAACAAAATCTGCTTTTCTAAGCTTATCAAGCCTTTCACGTTGCAGTTACGGAGAACACCAGTTTGAGATGTCAGAAAGTGCATCTCAGCTGGAGAAGGGAACTTGTGGAGAGTCCTTCTCTGGGGCTAAGGGAAGTTGTCCATTATCTTCTGGTTGTTCCTTGGGTTTTAAACTTGGAACCAAGCAGTTTTTGTTTGAAGAAGTACAGTGCCTTATTTATCCTTTTGTTTAAAAATTTACACAAGCTAAGAAGCTGATGTATGTGACTAAAAGGCTTGTATTTTATACTTGACGCACAAGCACTTGTTCTGTCACTGAGGAGGCCACCGCCGCGCATGCGCGAGCGAGGAGGAGCCGTGAGCAGCTGCCTGCGCGCCCGGGACAGGCGCCCCTTGCGGACCGCAGCACAACTCCCCTCTCTGTCTTGTTTGGTTTCTATTTGATTGCTATTTGAAAGCTGAACCAAATCATTTCTGGTATGTGGAGAAATGCAGGGGTTTTATAATTATTATAAAAATTAATATTTCTATTACTTTTCTTCCAAAACTCATATTGTTGATCACCCCTTCATCTTTTTTTTTTTTTAATCATTTCAAATCATTTTCTCTAATTTGTGTGCCCATGGGACAAAAGATGTGCTAGATTTTTTTTTTCTTCGAGACAGGGTTTCTCTGTGTATCCCTGGCTGTCCTGGACTCACTCTGTAGGCCAGGCTGGCCTGGAACTCACAGAGATCCTCCTGCCTCTGCCTCTCAGGCACTGGGATTAAAGGCTACCATGCCTGGTCTTTGTCTTTTGTTTGTTAGTTAGTTTGTTTTTTGGTTTGGTTTGGTTTTATTTGTTGCCCCAAACTATGTTACTACTAACCCTTGTCATCCTCTTCAGTTTGGGGCCTCACAAGCATGGGTGTACTACTCTGAGGTCTGTGGTTTATTTTGTGGACGTTTTCTGTGTATGTTTTCATCTTGTAGCTGCCTTTGACAGTAGGACGGGGTGACTCCTGTTTCTTCTCTTTCACAAAGTACTTCCCTATGCAGTGAACATCAAAATGTTCTTTCCAGCAGTAGGAGAGCTTACTTACCCTTGTGCATATGCATCTATGTTCAACTACCTGTAGTTGCTGCCCACAAGTGTCTCCTGGTACTAATTCACAGTAAAATTCCTTCTTCCCCGTGCAGTGTATCTGTGAGCTGAGTAACTAGCAATGGCCAGAATCTTTGAAAGTAACTCAGAGTCCTCACGTACATTTGCAGTGCAACCCCCACATCAGACGTGGAGAGGTGTGAGCGGTGACCTGCAAAGACCAGGGTACCCAGGCAGCTGAAGGAAGCTGTCCACAATCTCAGTGGAGCCACCCCCCTCCACACAGCTGAGTGAAGTTCAGCTGGGACTCTCTGATGGGAATGTCCTTGCCTGGAGCAGGCATCTATTCAAATTGATGGTTCCATTCTAGCGGCCAAATGCTTGCAGTGTTGCTCCTCCTCCTTCCGTGTCATTGTGTCCCATGGCCCAGACATGAGAACTGCAATAACTGAAAATGATGTTTGCCTTTCCTTGGTGGAGCCTGATGTGGCCCCATTGGCTTTACTTGGTGCCTGTGACATTGCTCCGTTACAACAGTGTGTACTTGACATCTCCATCGGGCCAGTCAGCAAACCACTTGGTTGCTAAAGCCTCCGTCAACGTTGACATGTTCTGTCACCAAAATAGGCTTGTATGAACAGCAGCTGCCCTGCTCTTCTTACTGAAAGTTTCTACTTGTTTCAGATCTTTTCAGATCAACCCAGATGGGCTTCTTTTATATGCAAATCATGATAAAACAGGCCTTCTACCCATTTAGCTATTGTTAGAGGTTTGCTGCAGATAGTGGAAATTTCTGATAATTGGATAGGACTGGAGCATTTGATTCATGAGAAGTTGATATTTGTGTTGAATTTCACAGATAATGAAAGTAGTAATTCTTTTTTAATGTGACCTCCATCCCATGAACGTTCATGGACTTTCTCCCTCGCGGCCTCCTCCTCCCTTACTTTTCCTATTTTTTAATTATTATTATTATCTTTGACCTTGACCATTCACAAGCTACCTATCTTAATGAGTGTGCTGAGTGTGTGCTGGCAACTCTTTCTCAGCATTAAGTTGCACAGAAGCATTAAAATGTTTTGAGTAGGTTTGTTTAATCTTTTAAAAAATGGTTTTAAGGCTTAAAAGAGCTTTTCCTACAGCTGTCACTGGATATTGTTATTGTAGTGACTTAAACAGTCGAGGCTCACTAATGTCATGTGTGCTGATGCCTGTACATATGAGATGCTCTTGGCTGCCTGGAGACTTCCTGGTAAGGTGCTTGGGTTAGATTAGGGGCGGAGTGAGTGGCAAGGTAGTGGGGCACTTCCAGTTCCAAGCTTATAATTCATTCCATTACTTTTCTGATAGTGTTTTCCTTTTTAAAAACTCACTTTGAGATAGACTGCATTTACCTTTCTTGCACAGAGGAAGCTGTGTGGAAGTGTTTATTATATACCCACCTAACAATGCCATAGGCATCTTTAAAATCAGCTTACAGTTGACAGTAGTGACTACATTTATATAGATGGACATTCTACAAAATTAGCACACTTAAGTTTTTTAAGTGTTTCATATTTATTAAATCTCATCTTTGCTGATCTGATTAATTTTGTTAGTAGAAGAAAGAAAACAAAAGCAAAACATGACGGTAGCTCTAGACCTTTCTACACCCATAGCAGATGCTGGGAAACATCACCTCAGCATCTCCAGGCTTGGCCTTGACTCCAGGCTCTTTGTTTTCCTTCCTTCCTATAGCCATTTTCAAATATGCCTTGCCACCATATGCAAGGCATTCTGCTTCTGGGCCCTACACACAGTGATGTGGCTGTCCCAAGGCTAAAGCTGAGGTAGATGCCAGAGAATTGGTGTTCTCTCTGTTCAGGAACTGGAAGATGCCCAAGAAGCTATCAGTGAGGCTCTGTGTAACTTCTCTAGAGCACAGCCTTCTTTGGGAGACCCACTTCCTTTCCTTTTGGGCTCCCTGGGATGGGCCTGCTCTCTTGATGGGAGTTCAGAGTCTTATCCTGACGCCTCGCCAGACATGTGGCAGTCTCGAAGTGTGTTAGGAAGACCCCCAAGCCTTTCTTTGTTCTGGGAGCTTCCTGCATAGGAATGTTACCTGAGTCTATTGATCCACAGTTGTTAGTCCTAGGGATTCCCTGGGTCTTGCTGGTTTTGATTTTATTGTTCGGTGTGTGTATGTAGGGGGTGGGTTCTTAATTGGACATTTTACACTGTCCTATCTAAACCACAGTTAAGCTGTGGGGTTTGTGCCTCATTGTTGTGTAATGGTTTAGAGAGAAGTGTCACCCATCCCTTTCCCCAGAGACCCTCTGTGCATTACCCAACACAGGTGAGTGTCTCACCTAAGTCATCAGCAAGCATCACTTCAAGACAGATGTTGTAGACCAAGATTTGGCCTGTTTCCAGACTTGCGATGGCTTCTGCTGTGAAGGTACAGCTGTTACTCATTGATTAACAGACCTAAGAGTCCCATAGGAAATGACACCATGCCATATGATGCAAACTGGAGATGCCGTGGCATTGCCCTCAGCAGGTCTGTGTTTGTCACAATACCAGGAACAGACTGAATAACCCAAGGAGCTGGCCAATAGCATGGGAGCCACCTCCATCCCTCTGGTTTCCAGTCAGCCAGTACAGGTCTCCTCTTAGCGTACCAACGAGCAGTTACAGTCATGCAAACTGGGCTGGCTACTCCTGTGTATAAATAAAGCTTTGTTGGCACATAACCATGCCCATTTACTTACTGATTGTCCATGTCCCACAGAGCCTAAAATAATATTAATATCTTTGAAGAAGCCTGCTGACCCCTACTTGAGAAAAATAACCCCCTTCAGGGAGAAATCTTCCCCGTTCCTTTTCTGTCTCACACCTTCTGTTTCCCATCCCTCCATCTCATAGGTTCATGTCTCACGCACATTTCTGTGTGTTCTTGCTGTAAGAAAGGCATGTCGTTGAGGCAGCTTCAAAGTAACTCGGCTCTAAACTAGAAGTGCATCTCCCTTTTAAATCCCTTAACCCAGCCCCACCATGATGCCACCACAGCCTGTTGACCAGAACCCCTGAGCAAGTTGCCTTTGGAGTTCTAAAACTATGTGGCCTGGCTTCTGCTGCACTTGCATAGTTTCTAATCATAGAACTGACTCTGGCTTCACTTGTTCACTAGAATAAGCCCAGTCTGTCCCTGATGAGATGAACTGAGGGCTTCTGTCGGATTTTGGGTTCTCCTCACCACATTGACTTGTGGGAAAGTCTTACAGCATGGAAACCATTCTAGTAACAACCAGAGCGCTGTTTATAAAGCATTACCATTGATCTGTTTTCAATCACACACTGTCAGAATCATTTAATTGTTGTAAAGTTATTGTCCACTAACTGTCCTCGTTAATGGACAGCGCTGAAGACAACTCTAGGTCTGATGTAAGCTAGGCAGACATTCTACCACTGAGCTGTGTCCCCTCCCCAATTTTTTGAACTCCTCCCTACTGTTTTATATCTTCTTATGACTTGAATTCCACTGAAATGAAGTCACATCTCTGTGTGTAAGCCCAAAGCAGTCCTTTTATCTACACAGCAGGCATTCTTAACTTACCCTTGCCCCCAAATCCTTTTCAAGGAAAAGATATTTAAAAACAAAAACAAAACTTAAACCCAGTGGAACTAGGGAACTAGCCTTTTGAGATAGCCTTCAAAATAATTCAACTCTTGAAAATCCTGAAGAACCCTATCACCTGTTGGGTGGATGGATTATAGGACCATTCACCTCGCAGCATCCCATTGCTCTGCACCAAGGGACCACCCGATGAGCCGTGGGCAAAAGCTGTCCTCCCTCATGCTTTCGTCTTTGGACTGAGCCAGTGGTGGTCAGTTCTGTCTATTACCTCCTCTTCATCGAATTGTCCTTTCCTGGGCTTTGGGACTGTGTCTCTCAGTGCTCTGGACTCAGCCCTTCCCACAGATTGGCAGTGGCATGGGCACGTGTGACAAGGAAGGAGACAGTGAGCCTTTCACCCCCTATAGGCCCATCCCGTTTGACAGGTGTGCAGCTTGTAAGCTACCTGAAAGCATGGACCACCTGCCTGAAACAGCAGCCAGGTGCCCATGGTACGAAAGTACACCAGAGGTTGGATGAATGGTTTTACACTTTTGAATTGGATAAGCAGAAATAATGAAACCATTAGCAAACTATATGTGGTCCACACTGCCTAGCCTGACGTTTTAGGTCAGTGTTCTGATCTTTGCAAAAGTCATTATCAAATTGTTTGTGTGTGTGTGTGTGTGTGTGTGTGTGTGTGTGTGTGTGTGTGTATAAGCCAGCATTGCAACAGTCCTTTGGGGTTTGTGGTGTCTTGCTTGTCTGTCACAGCACACAATAACCATTGTGTGTCATTTCTGATCATGCTTGTAAGGAAGAAAAAGATCCTCTTTGCTCATTAGATCCTTGCTGGTGAGTTGTGGATATACCATATTTACTAGGGCACAGTGTAAAGTGCAGTCTTGTAATGTAAAAATACACTCATCGCTGTTATGCATCACAGTGAACTTGACTGATAGAAACATTCCACCAGCAGTGTTTGACACATGCTGACTTCTGGTAAGTATACAGCCTACAGTAGTGCCCCTCTCTTCAAAGCACAAGGACAGGTAGTCTCACTCCTATAGCCCCCATTCTCTCCTGTACATGGATATGCACAGGTTTACAATTCTCTAATTTGGTCAGTATCTGTGAACATAAGTGACTAACCTTTGCGTGTTTGAACCCCGAGTCCAGGCCACCCTTTTTTGACATTCACAGTGTGTTGTCCGTGCACCAGCAGCTTTAGGCAGAGCAAGTCCAGGGCCCTTTGGGTTGCCAGGGAAGCCCAGACTTGGTCAGGCCTGAAGCAGCTCCTCATTTGGGGAGCCATTCTCGGTACCTTGCCTTTCCTCTTCCCTCCTGCCTATGCCACTGGCCCCCTTCTGGGTGGCATCTTCTCTGGGACACCCTTCCCCCCAAAAGTGCTTCGCTTAAACATAAACATGTCACATAAGAATTTCTGTCTTCATTACTAGATTCTCACAGTATTTAGTGGGCTGGATCTGAGTGCCATTCAGTGATCATCTTCCCACTCCAGCTGGTACCATGATGCACATCTCATGTAGTGTTGTAGTTAGAGCTGTATGTCGTGTTTGGAAGCATTTGTGATAAAGATACTATACAAATAAGATTTGCATAACTTTGTGTATTTATATACCACAGGTAGGGATTATTGCTAGAGCCAGTGTATCTTGGGGTAATCGATTTCACTAGTGGCTTCTGCATTCTTAGTAGTTCTAGGAAACTGTATTAGTGACTAGTTTCACGTATAAGGAGTACATATTTATACACACCACTGTGGAATTTATTTTACTGTGTAAATAGTGATATTTTCCTGTTCAAATGCTTCTATATAAAGTATTTATTTAACAAAATTAGCTGACTGTCAAAAGGGCTTTTCAGAAACCATTCTTGCCATTTGTGCTCCCAGCTCCCATGCTTAGCTGTCAAACCCCTAAAGATCACAGTGGAGGCTGCAGCTGGGACCTTGAAACCCTCACTGTATTTAGGTAGACAAAACAAGGATTGGAAACCTCAGCACTGCTCCCGTTGATGGTCTGCCCCAGACCAAAGTGGGCTTGAAGGGTTATGGCTTTGCTCAGCCTAGCATCCAGGCTTCCCCCACAGCCCACTCACATATGCGTCATTGGTACATTCAGCTGTTCACTTACATGGCGAGGAATTGGCCTTGGTTGTAGTCCCATGGCAAGCAGCCTCATGCCTATGCAATGAGGAGAAACCACTGTGGTTGCCAGTGTGAGTCTAGTCTGGCTCTCAGGATCGGTTTATGAAGGTCACCCTTTGACACACCCAGAGGAGACACACATGTCACCTTCTGCACATTGACAAAACTTGGGAACATCTTGGCTTTCCTCTTCTCCCCTCCTCATCAAGCATCTGTGCAGATGTAGTTCACGTATTTCCTTATGACCTCCCTTTGTCTTTTCTAAACAGGCAAGGCATGTGAACGGCAATGCTGGAGAATGTTTTCTAAGATGTTGTTTGTAAGCAAATCTGATTTTGAGGTGAAATGTGAATGGGTAATGGATGCAGGGAATTTAGCACTGAACTAGACAGAACATTTTAACCTTTGCAGAAAGTAGATGCTGTTCCCATCTATATGTCCACAAGATGTAATGCTGTAGATAGTTTTCTAAAGATATTTATTACGTGTGCTGTGTAAAGACTCACGTTCTGAGTGCTGTTGGTTTGCATTATTTTGTAGAAGAATATATTTTGAGTAGTGGACTTCTTTCATAACACAGTTCACTCATGGAGAAAGGAACAAAACCAGCAGGTTGAGAGCTGTTTGGGGCATTTGATCTGTAATGGACCATCCAATCCAAGCTTTAATTGCCCCCTCTTCTCATCTGGTTGTGTTATATATATTATATATATACAGGTGCACAGTAAATTGGTCAGTGCCAGGTCTGCAGAGCATATTTCCAGGTGTTCTTTCTGATGTGTTCCCATAGCAATATGACCCCAGGTACTGACCAGTCCTGTTGTCTCAGAGGATCGGGTTGGGGGACAGCTCTTGCAAAGCCTCTTACCTTTCTTAAGAGGCTGCTTTACTTGAATTGTTGCTTCTGTTTCCTCTGCACGCCCCGTGTCACAAAACTATAGCAGTATGTGGGAACTCTCCCAGCACCAGACACATCAAAAGTGGACATGCCAATCAAAAAGTTAGCAATTCCCCAGGAATTTGTAGTTTCCAAAACAGATGAGACAAAGCTCATTTGGCCATAGAGTAAATGTAAGGAATCTTTACCAGAGAAACATAGGTGGCCTGTTGCATTTCCCCCTGCTCTGTCTGACTCACCTTTGGAAACTAGCCTACATCCTGCCTTCTGCCTCTATGCCTCGGCTCACGATGTCCATGGTCCTAGAGTCTGGCTAGGCTCTTAGTGTGCCCAACTCTGTTGAGCAGCCTTTCCTCGTGTCCTTCCTAAACTTAAAGAAAAGGAATACTCCACACCCAGATAACCATTGTTAGAAGTGATGTAGTTTTTTAGGCTTTTGGAATATATCTTTTTTGTATTTCTGATGGTGTTTGGGATTTTTCACTAGTGTTTTTTAGATTGAAGTGAGTGCATTAAGGTAAACTTTCCACTGCTGAGCCCAGATGCATGCAGAGGAAAGAACTTGCCCTGCATTATGTTGTTGGGGAGGTTGACTACTTGTGGTGGGGGTGGGAAGGGGGGAGGGTCTTGTAGATGATATGGGGTGAAATAGAAATTCTGGCCAGAGGTTTCCTAAGTCTTTGATATTTTGTAATGAAAATCCCCCACATTAGCCTCGCTTAATCTCAATGTAAGCCTGCTGTTTACCCTCAGGGAACAAGTGGTTTTCAAAATTGAGCTCCTCCAAGGTCCTGAGCCAGTGTCTGTGTGCGCTGGTCATCTTTGTGATCTCATGGCATTATTTTCCCATATGCATTATGATTTTAAGAAGTTCAACCCCACCCTGTATGAAAAGCACAGCCCAGTGCCCTAATGTAGGCTGGTATTGATGCCTTTGAGGGGCCTGGGGGTCCTAGGAGGCCCATGCAATTTAACTGAAGCTCAGGTGTGCATTGGATTTTGTTTCTATTAGGCCACAACCCTTCAGAATGAGTTTAGAGCAGGGGCTGCTGATCCAGCTCCAGGTTCAGGGAGCTGAGTCTCCACTGTTCGTGAAGTTTTTACTGGTCCCTCCTGGTGATGTTGCCGAGGTCAATCTTGTAGGTGTTTGGATGTGCTCCTTTTTGCTGTCTTGTGAGTTGTAGCCAGTGCTCCAGATGCCCAAGGGTGGGTCCTCCTGAGGTTGCAGCCCTCCCTGACCCCAGCGCCTTTCAAACTAGTGATATTAGAAGAATCTGCAAATGGTCACCTGGCAGGGCAGCACACGCCTCTTGGGCCTGGATTCCACTGTTTAGTGAGTGTAGGAAAATACTGTGTCTTTAATGGATGAAATTCAATGTATGCTGTGAATTTGTTGGTTTGAAACATTGAAAATTTTTCATTAGACAATGTTTACATACCTCACCTGAAGAACCTTTGAGAGTGTATATATGAAATTTTAAAATATATTAAGTTGCTTTAAAACAGTATGTATAGCTATAAAAGTTGGAATTATTTTAACTTTGAGTATGTACCAAGTCTCTTAAATATTGAAATCTTGTAGACTTTCTGTGCTTCTGTGTTTTGCTTTTCCTGTTGGACCACATAGATAACTGTGTTCTTGTTATTGATAAAGGGGCCCACACTGAAGTCCAGGCTTGGAACGATTCCCATGGTGGTTAAGATTTTTGTAGTTTGGTCTTGAGGGAATGGGATGTGGAGCTGGAGGGCGTGGAAGGGATTTCTCTACAATGACATCTATTCTGTGGGCTTTTTCAGGCGGTTATTTTATTGCAGCATATTAAACTTCTTTGATATTAAAGTGTGTTTGTGTAATCACTGGAGAAGGAACAGAATACAGCACAACCTCCTGCCCCAGTGGTGCGAGACTGAAAGCACACGTGTCAGCCGCGGGGCTGGGCACTACCCTGAACCTTCAGTCCCACCGTGAGCCATGTCTCACTTCAGGGAATTCACTGGACAGAGCAAAAATGGTGCTGGTGTTCATCCTGAGGAGAGGGGACATGCCTGCTCAGCCAGTCCTGCGACCCCACAGGAATGTGGCAGAAAACAAACTTTGTGTTTGCCAGTCCTCTTTCTGCGATCCACCACATTGGATCCTTTTGTGTGTGCTGGAAGTGAGTCTGTTCAAGGTCATGGTTGGCCCAAGAGACCCATGGGGGCCAGTCTGTCTCACAGCTACATTTGATGACTATATTGTGACTGTGTAGCAGCCCCTGAGTTTGCTTTAACACTGGAGTTGTAAATTTCCAGTCTACAGATGGGTTTATTTAGCCCGGGGTTAAAAAAAAAAAAAAAAGTTAAAAAGTTTTTCAAAGATTGGGGTTTCTAGTTTTTTGGGGGCGGGGGTTGTTCATTTTGTTTTAAGCTTACAAACTTAGCTCATGGTGAGAACCAGCTGGTACACAAAGACTGGAGACTGCTTTTCAAGTGCCACAGTCTCTAGTGGTGTGGGTTTCCATCTGCCCCTGTTGGTCCCTACTGCCCTCATCAGAAGTGGCAGTGGATCTGAAGGGCTAAGGAGCTCTGCACACATGGTTCATCCCCCTTCCTAGACACTTGAGCCTGTAACCCTATGTGGTTTCACTTTCCCTTCTCTACTGTGGTCTCTAGTTTCTCCTTCCTCTTCAGATCCCTAACTGTGAAGGCTCCAAGGTTACCATCCCTGTGCCCTTTCACGGTGCTCATGTGCTCTCAATGGGGGTTCTGTAACATCGCTACATTCTAGTGTATGATCAGCTCATGGCCCTGGCATCAATGGAGGGCTTGGCAGGTCCTTTTAGCTTTGGGGACTTCTCGGGTGGGGTGGGGGGGATCAGGATCAGCCTCCCAGACACTTGGATCCTTCTTTCATCTCTGAAATGCAGTGTTCTGGTCTGGTGTATGTTTCCCCCTTACTCCACTACCCTGGACATGGTAGCCTTCTAGGATGATATAAGAATACATGCTGCTTTCTAATCTGTTAGCTGGATGATCCAAGACCCTCAGAGTCTGGTTAAATATGTGAGTGGCTCTGTAGGCAAACGCTGAAAACATTAGTGTCACTTTAAACACTTGGCAGGAGATGAGGGTAAGCAGCCTTCCCACGCTGTCACACTCCCCTTCCTTCAGGATGAAGAGGCCTTGCCACATCAGGGTTAGCTGACATCCTGCCTGCAATGCCAGTGTGGTAGTCCAGAGCCTTTCTGTCCTGGGAGGGTGAATGCTGGCAGCAGACTCATCTTGGCAAAGAAAGAGACCAGGCAGGCAGAAAGTGAATCAATGTCATGTTCACATGGAAGACAGCAGACAATACTGACATATTCTAAAGCAATACTTCTGGAGAAAGGACAGGGGTGGCTCCCTCAGGGACTGTTTTGAGCCAGTTTCTAAGAGTCGACTCAAACAAGACTACAGAAACCCAAACAACAGGTCACAGCCACATAGCATCTGAAAATCAAAACAGGACACTGGTGGTTGACTTTTAACATATAAAAATACTATAACAAAATGAAATACAAATATATATATATATATATATTAGAATCTGTAAGTATTCTGTATAAAGAGATACTTTCACGGTTAGGCTAACAGCAGGCAAAGAGGAAACAAAGATGGCCTTTTCCATTTCTTAGCCTCACCACAGGGTCCAGAGCAGTGCTGCCCAAGTACCAGCTCCTTTAGGACTTGCCCATCTGGGTCTCTGCTGTGCATGTCTAATGGAAATAGCCAGTGGTGACCGCAAAGCAAACTGAAGATCGTTACCAAAGGGGAACACAACGTGGAGATGATTTCTCATAGTCACCTTCTTACCTGACCTCATGAGCCCAAGTGTGAATAGACCAGGCCCCTGGCTTGCAAGGTACTGACTAAGTCAAAGGTACAGCCGAGTCTGGGGCTTGTGGCTCTCTTGCCCTTGCTCCCCTCATTTGCAAGGAGACTTGATCCTCAGATTCAGTAGAGGACCATTTGGGGGGCAGGGGGTGGAAGGGCCCTCACAAAGATCTCTGGGAACTATTGCATCAGCCTCTCACCTTCCATCCCAACGCCATGGGGAAAAGTGGGATCGCCTGACTGCAGGTGTGCCACCTTCAGCAGTGTGACCAAACCTGCCAATCCAAGCCCAGGGATTGGCTTGCTTCTCTGGGCCAATAGAGAATGATGGTGGCTATGGAAGGTAACTTCCACAGGGCTACGGAGGCCAGAACACCTTTATTTCTTGACAGAAACATCTTGCTACATGACTAGGCTTTTCTGCCCTGTGCAGCTTGGTACAGCTGCTTGCCAGGGTCCCACAGTGACCTGGAAGTTTGAAGTAAGAGAGAAAAATGCTGTGCAAAGTTGTTTAAAGCCCCTAGAGGCCCGGGCCTCTGCCCTCTTGGCAAGTTATGGGTCTGTCCACTGTGGCCCTTGCTCAGAGCTGTAAGAACATGGCAAAGGTTGTACCCAATCAGGAGGACAATTAACCAGTTAATCAAGGTAGGACTCTCTGGCCACCCCAGAGTCTCACTACCCTGAGAGACATTGTGATAGGAGGTGCCAAGTTCTCAAGTCACAGGAAACTTGTGCCCACACCAGCACCAGAGGCTCCTCTCGGTGCCCACATAGTGACACTGGTATAAAGCCATTCCATCCTTTGCATACACTCTCAGATGGAAGGAGCCAATAGAGGGTCATGCTCATGCCTCTGGCCCACATGACACCGCACCCCACCCCACCCCACACACAGACCAGGGCTACAGCCTCTCAGGGAGAAGTGAGAAAATATAATCCTTTTTCCCTTCAGCAGCTCCTCGTTAGGCTCAAATCTCATCTTTCTACATTTCACTCTGCATGGAAGAGAGGCCTTTGTGTGTCAGCCAGCTGTGGCTTCAAACAGCCTTTACTGCAACCCCCCTCCCCCAAGTGAGTAGCTGCAGCCTGGGCAATCCTGGGCACTCCATGGTACTCAGGAATTAGTTCACATCAGGGCTCCACACCAACAGAACCCACTCCAGGTTAGATCCACAAATACCTGCTAAGGAAGTTAATGGAAATGGATATTCTAACTCCTCAGGCCTCCCTCCTGAGACCAGAGTGGTAATGTCTACTTGGTTCCTGACTACCTCCCTGCTTCACAGCTGCATACCTACCTAAGGCCTGGAATGGGTAGAAGTCTGCCCAGAGCCACATTGCAGGGACTCATTACTATCCGTATCATCTGGCCTCCTCCTGCTCCACATGGCCTCAGCACAACCCTCCAAACCAGGCCTCCAGGTGAGGAGACCCTCCATCCCTCCTCTCCCAGAGGCACCAATAGCTTTTGGCTATGGAAACCCTGGGCCCAATGCCCCGTCTGTGGCCAGTGATGTCTACTGAGCTGGAGTCAAGAACCCCTGCCTTTTTGGTGGGGCCTGCCTCCCCAAGCACAAGGTCCCCCTCATAGAAGCTACTGTATTCATCCTATACTTCAGGTATCAGGGGCCTCGCCCTATGCAAACCCCACCCTACCGCAGCCTCTTTATCAAGTTGTAGAGGCAATGGGGCACATGGCTCGAGGGAGAAGGTTCAGTGCCTTCCCCATGACAAGAGGTCTTACCCTGGAGAGTGGCTTGGTGCCAGTAGACATGGTTGCAGAGCTACGCCAGCACCCACTGAAGGTGGTTGTCCTCAGAAGAGCCAGAAGCTACTGAGACATTAACCGTTTCCAGCCAGCCAAGGTCCCAGGCCAAGGGAGAAGTAAGTGGAGACCGGTTTTAGCGCCCCTTTTCAGTCCCAGGTAGCAGGCAGGGGAGTGCCACCACCACTGTGCCACCGTTTGTCTGAGGCCTGACCTCACACACACATCCATTCAACAAATATTTATTAAGCGCCTATCTGTGCAAGGCACTTTGGGAGAGGGCATGGCAGCCCGGGCCTTGCTCCTCTGCCCCAGCAGTGCAGTCTCCTGGAAAAGCAGCTCAGTGTCCTCATGCCCACCAGGACCCAGGTGCCATGCTGGTGATACCCGCCCCAGCCCAGCTGCTAGTGTGCCGCCTGCACATTATGCGCACTGGGCACAGCCACACTTGGTGGGCTTCTCCACCTCCTCAGCAAACGAGGTCCCATCACTGCACTCGAAGGTGAGCTTCCTCCGCTTCAGCCTTAGGCCCTGGCAGCAGCCTTGGCCCTGGCATGCACCCCGGCATTCCACCCATGAGAGCGGGCGTGTGGTCTGGCAGATGGCATAGCCCCTCTGGACCCGGTGAAAGTCCCGGACTGGGTCCCCCCGGCACTCGGACTCTGGATGGGACAGACACCAAGACACAGCCTCAGGGCACACCATGGGAAGCAGGAGGGGGACTGGGGCAGCATCATAGGAGGGCTCTTCTGAGAGGATTCTCTCACCCTTCTGTCCGCCCCCCTTCTCTGCATGCACCTATGCTCTGCTTCCTCCTGGGACCACAATGGTGTGATTGGTGAAGGAAGCAGCTAGCTGCCCAGGCCCTCCAGGCCAGAGAGGTGGTTCCCACTGTGCAGGTGTGCAAGAGCTGAGGCTGGAGGTGATAGCATTATGGAAGCATTCCTCAATGAAGAGGATGACCCACTAACCCTATGGTGCCCGAGGCTGAATTCTCCAGCTTCCCTCTTCCCACACTCTGCAGACTGGAATCTACCAAAGCATCTTGGTGAAGGGGTTCAGGGAGCGCTTGGGAAGAAACCCCTCAACCTTCAGACATCCTGCTACACCCAGGTCCAAAGCTAACAGACCAAGATGCTTAAACCTGGCCAGGAGCTGCTACTGGGTGTACTTGGATGGTCTCTTCATGGAGAGACCTCAGCCAGGAAGGGCAGGGCCATGGACAAGGGAACTCCAGGACAAGCTGGGCCTGGGAGCTAAAGGTGGAGCTCTGTGCCTAGAGGGTAGGGACACAGACAGCCCCAGTGGTCCCATAAGCACCAGAAGGGAGGGAAGATGATGAGAATGAGAGGGCTTGCTGAGGTTCAAGGATGATAACATGGAGTTGTTACAGCAGACTGGTGGGGGGGACTCTGCAGAGGGCAGTCAGGAGGGGGGCCCCTGACCTTGCTCACACAGCTCGCCTGAAAAGCCTGGGTTGCACACACAGTGTGCCCCTTTGGTGGCCGAGGCCTGGCAGTGGCCATGCAGGCACTGCAAGCCCTCACAGGGCTCTGCCACAGCCCCGACCTGGTTGCACAGAGCCCCCGAGTACCCATCCTGGCACTGGCAGCTGTAGGCAAGAGCGTCGAGGGGCACACATTTCCCATGGACACACCTGGAAGTGACAGAGAAGAGAACCGTGAGGAGAGGCTAGCCCATGGACCAGCCAGAGGGGGACCCACTTGATTCTGTTCCCAAGATTTAAAGAATGTAGGGGCCAAAATGTGATTATGCTTGTTCTTTTCCAGTTATTAAGAACTTAAAGCCAAACAACAAAAATAATAATGATTAATAATACCCTGTGTCAGGCCACATGCTCTGATTTAAAGATTGAAAAGATACAGCTAGTGAGGCCGTGCTTGCCGTAGGCAGGACTTGCAGAAAAGGGACAGATGGGTGAGGGCAGTGGTCCTCATGGTCCATCCCAGGCTTACTTGTGGCCATGACAGGGGCCATCCACTGGCTCGTCGCAGTGCAGGCCCCCCCACCCAGCCTCGCAGTGGCACACGGGCCCAGGGGTGGCGTTGGGCTGGCAAATGCCATGCAGGCAGTAGAGCTTGCGGCAGGGCTCACAGCCGGGCACTACACCCGGCTTCATTTGTGTCTTGGTGAAGTCCTGCAGTTCATTGTTGATGTATAGATTCCGGATGCAACCGTGGAAGCTGGTGCCATTCAGGATCTGCCATAGGCGGAAGGCAGCTGAGTGCACGTCCACTGGCATCCCTGAGGTGACAGGAAGAAACAGTAGGTGGAGTTGGGATTAGGCCACGCCTGCTGGACAGCTCTGCGGTGTCCCCTCTTGCCCTTGGACTCTGTGCTATCTCTGCAGAGGCCTTTTGCCACCCTGGAGGACCAGACTCCTTTCCAGGAAGACATGGAAAGTCTACTGGGACCAGAGCTGGGAGTCAGGGCAGGCGTGGCCAGTTGACCAGTAAGACTCTGGGATGCCTGTTTCCTATGTTTGGCTATCGCCCCCCTGGGACTCCTTCCTTCCTTCTGAGACATCTGCTTTCATCCCTGGAGACCCCAATGGAAGCAAAAACAAAACAAAAAAACCTCATGTGCTGAGCACTTTGGCACCTGCTTTTCTGCCAGTGGCTTTGCGCCAACCCCAAGGCATAAGTTCACTGTCCCTATGTGACATGCTCGGCAGCTCATCTGAAAAGACTCAACTAGTAGGGACAGAGCTGGGAGCACATAGGGGGCCTGGCACTCCCCAGAATGATTGCAGGTGGTGGACAGGGGGTTTCTGGCCTGCAGCATCAGTGGGTGCCCTGGGGAGTCTCTTCTGGTCCAGAGCCAAGAAGTGTGCCATGGTATGGAAGACAGCTGGGAAAGACAGATCCTTCCCCAGGCCTGTTGGCTATCCTTGGTTAGTCTGGGTTGGCCAGATTGCAGCTAGACCCCAGGCAGGGCAGAAAAACCCACTAGATTAATCATTCAGTAGGACAGCCTCATCCTTTGTCATCTCCCTGACCCCTAGCACCAGCTCTCCTGGCCAGCCTCAGACCACAGAGAACAGGAAGTCCCTGCCTTGGGACACTATCACCACAGCTAGGTGGAGAGGCTTGAAGAGGGATAGCTGTAGCTCTGTGTGGCAGGTCCTCACCTCCCACGTAGAGGGGGGCCTCGCTGTTGAGCGTGTAATGCTTGCCAAAGTTGTCCATGGTCATGGGGCTGCCACCATCAATGGAGAGGTTCACCATCTGGTCAAAGGTTACCAGCTCAACAGTATGGAACTGCCCGTCGTTGATCGTCTCAGCACTGGAAGGAGATGGGAGCGGGGGTACCCACACCCAGGGAGTGGGCCTCAGGAAGACCCTGGCTAAGTACATCTCAGAAGGGCCACCAACCCGGTCACTGCTTCCCAAGGAGACAAGTCTCTCGGGGAGAAAATCATGGGACCTAATTGGATTTTGATCTGATACTTCCTCTCCCTTCCTGAGGCCCAGGGGAGGCCGAGACATTTGGAGAGTTTCTTCTTCAGTTAGGGGCTGCCTCTGAGGTGAGGTGTAATGGGGAAAGACGGGTGCCAAGGAGCCTCAACTCCAAGTGGTCTGGACTCGGGAGACCAAATGGCCTTTCCTCTTGGCCAGCCAAGTTTCTGTAGTTCCAATACCACCGGCTCTTGGCCCAGGAGCCCCATCCTAGCATGCCCACCAGAAGAAGGCTGACAGCCTAGGGAATTCTTACCTGTAAATAGCAGAGCTGGGATAGCTGCCTGGGTCATAGCTAACTCGGACATGGCCCTGGTACAGCTCAACTGCGATGTGGTCATTATCCCCATTGTACAGGAGGATCCCATTGTCCTCTGCTGTAGAGACCTGAGAGGCAAAGGCACTTTCTCTTCCATGCCAACCATCACAGAAGCAGCACAGGTAGGTAGGTGAGCAAAGGGGGCTCAAGGTTGGAGGGGTGACGTCATATGAAAACCATCCCCTCCCCTCTCCTCCTCTGTCTGACCAGCCTCCCAGAGACCTCTCCTTCAGGGTAGCTGACCAAAGCTAGTAGGTTCAGGTTCACTTGTCACTCACTGCAGACTGGCCAGCTCTGGGCAGCAAAGCAGACAGGATGACTGGGGCCTAGAAGGCACTTGCCCATGAGCAGGTAAAAGACCAGTTGCCCAGTGGGAAAGAGGCCACCACAGTGTACACTATCTCCCTGGTGTGGGAGCCCCCTGCGGGCCCCAAGGAGTTGGCTACAAAGGGAGGGAATTACATAGGAGCCATGCATTGGGAAGGTTCTCACTGCTAGAGCTGCTTGGGAAACAGGGCCCGTGGTTGTTTTGAGATGCTGGTATTTGTCTGGGAGGGAGGTCCCCATGGCTGTAGGAAGCTCGGTTGCTTTTTCTGTTTAGCTCCCCCTCCCCCCCCAGTTCTTCTGGTAAATATCCTGATGCCTTGGTCTGTAGAGCGGACACATAGACCAAGACTAGACAAATCACACTCGCTTACTTCCTTGGACCCAGTGATTCGAATGGTCAAGATTTGAATAGGTATGCAACAGAAACCTGGCCAATCAGAGAGCTTCCACTGAGACCACTGGTTGGTTGAATTAGAGTGTAGGCAAGGAAGAGTCTGTCACAATGAAACTTGAAGATGATGGAATAACCTGAGCTGGGGCTGGGGCTGGGGCTGGGGCACGTTTGCTTTGCTGAGTGACTAGAATGCCCTCTGGCTTGCTGAGGACAATGTGAGAGAAGAGAATTAAGCTTTTTCAAGAGGCCAGGAGGGGTGATTGGGTGTTTGTGGCCAAGAATGGCTTTTGAGGCAGAGGGGTCAAGAATTTACACTATCTACTGGGTGGGATGCAGCTGTCTGCTCCCATTTTTTCCTCTCGGCGATATTCAGCAAAACAGCTAGATTTTTTTCATCATTAATTGAAGTAGAACCTGATTTTTTTTTCCCCTCAGCATGATGATGTTCTGAGATGATATTGAAGGTACTAAAAGGGCATTTAGGGGACCCCAAAACTATTGGTTAAAGGCAAGCCCAGAATTCACTCTGGCTGCATAGAGCAAGCCTGTCTGCAGTGCTGAAGGTCAGAGTGGGAGCAGAATATGTCACAAAAGGCTGTGGGCAAGGCTTTGTTCTGGACATTGTCACTCCAGTGTTGTCCCAGAGATGACTCAGAAACCTTTACAAGGTCCTCAGACTGATTCATTCTAACCCCAGGATAACAGAAACTCACATAGGTTCCTTTGCAGTTCCTGTGGACTGGGGCATCCTCCCTGAAATTCTGAGTTGAGCAGGGGTGCCCTGTTCCTTGACTCCCTATGAGTGACCAGGTCCCCAGGCACACACCTGCAGAGTGATGTTGGCCCGAGGCCAGTTTTGCAGGTCAGTGAACTGCAGGTAAGTGTCCCGGTCCACAAAGTTGACACTGAGCAATTTCTCACATTCGGGGCCGCCGAAGCCTGGCAGGCACTGGCACACGGGCTGGCTGCCCTGGTCTACACAGTTGGCCCCATTCTGGCACTCAGTCCCTTCACAGGGGCTCCTAGGGGCAGGTGGGATCTCACAGAGCTGTCCACTGAGAGGAAAAGACACAGGTCAGAGATGGCAGAGCCAAATGAGGCAGAGGGAATCTCGCCTACAGTGCTGGCCAGAAATTCGCTAACCACTTCAGGAAAATGGATCCTTAGAGTGATGGAAGATGTCTTTTGTGAATGTTGCTTTCCAAAGGAGCCATGACCAGGAGGGGACACCCTGGTGTAGACACTGCAGCACCACCTGGGCACTTCCCAGAAAAGGAAACCCTGCCTGAGCCACTTTTTAACAAGATCTCAGATAACTGGCATACACATAGAAGCTGAAAATACACCCTCTCCTTATGCCAGTAATGCTGCAAGGCAGCTTTTACAATACAGAGGAGAAAACTCTGACTTAAAACCGTGATGGTGATGGAAGTAGTAGTGAGATCTTGAGTTACAGAAATCAGAAATAAAAGAGAGCACATTACTACCAAACTTACAGAAGTAAACACAATTAACTGGAGGTGTGGCTAGAGCGTGTGTTCAGTGCACACAAGGCCCTGGTTCTAACAACGCCCAACACAAGAGGCAGGAGAGGGTTAGAAAGGAAAAGATGTGTACCAGCTGATAGGTGAAATCAACAAATTTTTAGAAACAAAAATTCACCACATTGACTCAAGAATATAAATAGAATATCTATGCTAACAAACAAGGAAATTGAGCTAACGACCAGAAAAGTCCCCAGGCCCAAAGAGTTTCACCAATGAATTCTATCAAAATTATCCCTTGGATAATTATTGAAAAAAAATTAATACTCATTTTTTCACAAGCTCTTCTAAGAAGTAGACAATAAAGGAACACTTCCTGATTCTGAGACCCTGGCACCTAAGCTAGACAAAAACACTGCAAGAAAAAAAGTATAGGCCAATATCCCTTAGGAACAGGCAAAAAGTCCTCAACAAAATCAGCAAATCAAATGGAACATAAACATTATTATATACCATGACTGTTTGTGTTTTACCCCAGAAGTGCAAGGTTGGTTTAACATCTGAAATCAGCCAATGTAGAGCATCACAGTAACATATTAAGGATTAAATGAACTTCACCAAATTAGAAATAGAAGGGAAGTCCATCAAGTTAATGAAGAACAGCCAGAAACACACACAGCCAACATCACACTTAATAGGTGGAGGTTGGATGCTGCCTATATAATTTAGAAAGAAGCCAAGAATATCTGCTCTCACAAATTCATATGTCAGTATCCTAGAGGGTCTGTCCACAGTGGTTAGGACAGAAAAGGAGAAAATATACATCTAGATCGAAAAAGAACAAAAGTGATCGATTTACAGATTATATTATCCTGTAGAAAAAAAATCCTAAGGAATCTACTAAACTGCTCTTGGAACTAATTAAAGAATTCAGTAAGATTTACAAAATTGGTATACACACAACAAATGAAATTAAGAAATCAATTCTAGGGAGCTGGAGAGATGGCTCAGTAGTTTAAAGCACTTATTGCTCTTGCAGAGGACCTGCATTCAAATCCCACCACTCACAAACTGGCTCAAAACCATTTATACCTTCAGTTCCAGGGGATCTGATGTCCACCTCTGACCTCTGTGGCCCCTACATGCATGTATGCATGTGGTACACACAGGTGGTACATGCAGGCAAAAAACACTTGTACACGTAAACAATTAACTCTTTTTAAAAAATCAATTCTAAGTCGGGTGGTGATGGCGCACGCCTTTAATCTCAGCACTCAGGTGGCAAAGGCAGGTGGATCAATGAATTCGAGGCCAGCCTGGTCTACAGAGTGAGTTCCAGGACAGCCAAGGCTACAGAGAGAAACCCTGTCTCAAAAAAACCAAATAATAATAATAATAAATAAAATTAATAACAATAATAATCAATTCCATTTACAATATTATTTAAAAGAATTAAAATTAGGAAATAATTTCAAAATTAAATGTAAGGACCTAGAGAGGTGCCTCTGTGGTTAAGAGCACTAGATGTTCTTCCAGAGAACCCAGACTGGATTCTCAGCATACACAAAGTGGCTCACAACCATCTGTAACTCCAGTCTCAGGGGATCTGACACCCTCTTCCAGCCTCTGAAAGCACCAGGCACATACTTGGTGCAGAAACATACCTGCAGGCAAAACACCTATACATATAAAGTAATAATGTGAAAAAATTTTAAGCCGGGCGGTGGTGGCGCACGCCTTTAATCCCAGCACTCGGGAGGCAGAGGCAGGTGGATCTTTGCGAGTTCGAGGCCAGCCTGGTCTACAAAGCGAGTCCAGGACAGCCAGAGCTGTTACACAGAGAAACCCTGTCTCGAAAAACCAAAAAAAAAAAAAAAAAATTTTAAATAAGTCTGAAACGTGTACTTTAAAAATGACAGAACAATTGTTGGAAGAAGTTAAAGTAAGCCTACATGTGCAGAAAGGTAATTCATGGTCAAGGACGGGGAGAGCCAGCACTGTTTTGTTGAAGTGCCGATGCTCCCTAAATTGCTCTAGAGGATCAATAGCACTCCTACCAAAATCCCAAACTACTTGTTTTTGCAAAATTTGACTAGCTAACCCTAAAATTCATAGAAATTCAAAGAACCCAGAATAGCCAAAACCACCCTGAAAAGTAAGGAGGACTTACACTTCCCAACTTTAAGACTCACCATGAGACTACAGTAATAAGGATAGCGTGCTGTTGACACAATGAGAGCTGTTCAGAAGGACCATCATACTTACAGAATTTCACAAGAAAGCCAAGACAATTAAATGAGATGGGGGGGGGGAGTCCTTTCAACAAATAGTGCTGAGACAACTGAATATCCGTATCCAGAAGCATGATGTCAAACTCCTCCCTCACGGACCCCACTTCCGAGGTCTTCAACATTCGGGTTTGGAACTCTGTGCTCAGGTTCTCAGCGGTTGTTTGACTCTCCCATGTTTGCATAGTTGGACCATGGCTGAGCTACGCCTAGAACTTCAGCCCTGGGCTCCCAGAATGGGACTGTCACTCACCCAAACCCTGGAGGGGCCCTTGCCAGTCCCACCTGAGGCAGAGGGGGGGGCTCACCTGTAGCCCTCACCACAGAGGCAGGCATAACTGTTGATTTCATCCACACATTGGGCCCCATTCTGACAGCGGTGATCCTTGCAATCATCCTGATTTTCACTGCAGTTGTCACCCGTGTAACCTGGCACACACTCACACCTATGACAGACGGGGAGTGGGTCAGCCAACATTTATCCTAGAGGTCAGTGGCCACGGCCCTGTGTTTGACAGGGAACCCCCGCAGAGTCTCTTCTGCTATGAACAGAGAGCTGTGTGGCTGTGGGGGATGTAGGAGGTGTGGATGTGGGGGAACCTGGGCTGGGAGAGTGAATGCCAGGCAGCAAGAAAGGGTGGGGATCCTGTCCCGGATGCCCACCTTCACCCGCTGCCAACTACACATCCGAGGTTGGCCTTTGGCCTGTTCTTCACCTGCCCTGCTCCATGGTCTCCCAGGACCAGCCCCCAGAACACAGCCCCATATTCCACAGATTCGGATCTTCCTCTGTGTTCAACCTCTACAACCCTGCTGGGCCCAGATTCCCACCCTTCAGCAAGATTTGTTCCCACCCTCAATGAAGACCTTGGCCCAGGCCAGCCCCCAGCTTCCAGGCTCTCACTGAGTCTCACATCGGTCTGAAACCCATTGAGGCTGACCCTCTGTCTCACTGTAAAGCACACATGCCCTTCTTAACCCCAGAACATCTCCGACTCTCTCCAAACCAAGGCTCTCCACCTGGTCAGGCACATCCCTCCCTGCCTTACCCCCTGTTAGTTTTAGAACACCTTTACTCCCTTCCCTGAGTGGTCCAGCCAGGCCAGTTCCTCCCCTTTCCCAGGAAGCTTCCAGGAAACGCTCTAGCTCTCACCAAGACACCCGTCTGAACCCCTACCAACTCCAAACCTCATTTAGGCACACTGGGTTCTTGCCTGGAGTTGTTTCTCATTTCAAATCCAGTGTTTTTCAGGCTAGAAGAAATATCTTTCAGCCCAGTATACATAGGCACATGTATAGAACCGGTCTTATACTACAGTGTTTAGCCCAACCACACTGCTCTCCAATATTTTTTCTCGTTTAATGCTAATTTTGACCTACCCAATTGGTCACCACCGGTCACCGCCCACAGATGGGTCTTGAGTTTCAACCTGAGAGAATCCTATGGTAGTGAAGCCACCACACACTTGTTTACTCTCTTATTCAAGACCCTCATACCAAAGGCTTGCTGGGTCCAGCACCACGACAGGCACAGCTGGGTATCCCTCCCTTCCATCCTACCACCAGGACAGGAAGTTGAGAGCACATCCATCACATGGCCTGGTAGGCTGTAGCTGGGCCCAGGGCTGAACATGGAGCCCATCTTCTGAGGGTGAGGAGTGGCAGCAATTCCATGCCAGCCTGTGCAATTCTGCCCCATCTTGTCCTCTGAGCTCCCTCACCTCAGAGTATGGACCCTTCCAGCCAGTGTGCCTCTCTCCCCTCGTTGGCCTTGCCACCCCTACTCACTCCTATTCCTGTGGCTTACTAAGGAATACATTGCCTGTCTCATGATCACAGAGGTCTTGCTACAGTCAACTGCTCATGTATAGCTGGGCCCCAACTGTCCCCTGACCACTACTGACTACCCAGCAGACTCCTTCAGGACTCTACCCCTGGCCTTACCCCTAGTTCCTGGGCTTGGGTCACTCACTCAGCTATAGACCACAGGAAGTCCTGCCCTGACAACTCTTTGCTGACTGCACAAGTTGGGGGAGGGGCATTTTAATAATGAAACTGTATTGAAGGTGACATTTTCAATGTGACCTTCATCCAGCAGTCTCCATGTGACAAGCACTTCTACATAATCATGTTAATACAGTGACTCCTTGCTCTGGGGCTTGGACAGGTTTTGGAATTCAGAGCGTCGTGGCCACGGTTAGACCGTAGACTGCATGAAAATGAGCATATATGGAAGCGGAGGCAGCCCAGCAAACACACAAGCCCACACTCTGGCAGAAGCTGCCCATACCCACCCTTCACCGAGGACTGGCGAGCGTGGGCAGCCTCTCATCGGCCTTTCTTTCAGGTAAGGTTTTGTTATGGAAGGGCTCTTTAATTTGGTGAGCTTTGTGGATTTGGGGACTGGGGTGAGAGGTCGTGGACCTGCCATGGACCAGTTGTGGGAGGAGCATGGCTGTCAGGCTCAGTGCTGCGTACCTTTCCAGAGCTGCACCTTCTCACCTGTCTTCACCAGCACCTCAAGAGGACTCCACTACCACACCCAGGTCACAATGAGAAAAACAGGCTCCGTCCAGCCCAGCAATCGCTCACGGTTGGATGCAGCAAAGTCTCACAGCCAAAGCTGTGCCCATAGCCACCCCTGTGATGGCTCTCAGGAGTCCAGGATATGCCAAGACCACACCCACCAAGAGATGAGGAAAAGGAAGGAAGGAAGGAAGGAAGGAAGGAAGGAAGGAAGGAAGGAAGGAAGGAAGGAAGGA
>CAJQZJ010009141.1:9154026-9191749 GCA_907164525.1 Lophiomys imhausi
GGAAGGAAGGAAGGAAGGAAGGAAGGAAGGAAGGAAGGAAGGAAGGAGGCCGAGCCTAAACTGGGGTCCCTGGCAGTGAGTGGCACTGACCTGGGCCCATCTGGGGTGCCCACGCACTGGGCCTCGTGCTGACACGGGTTCCGATCCGGGGAGCAGAAGTCCACTAGCTGTTCACAGGCCCTTCCTAAAGGAAGAAGGAGCAAGAGGCGGAAGATGCTAAGCTCTGTGGAGCCCAGGCAGACACTGGAGTACCCACAGAATGGGGGAATACCTTGGCCCCTGCAATGCTTACCTGTGTACTCCGGGGGGCACCGGCAGGTGTAATTGCCAATGCCGTCCACGCAGACACCCCCGTTGACACAGGCGTGCTTCACGCAGTCATCTGTGTTTGCCCCACAGGTCGGCCCTTCAAAGCCAGAAGGACAGGAGCACCTATGGGGGGTGGGGGGCAAAGGATGAAGAACCGAGAAAGCCTATGGCCACTGGTCAGGATCCTCACTCCACACTCCTAGAGTTTCTACTCCAGACCAGGTCCTTGCCCGAGTGCTACCACCTTAGAGAGTAGCCCCTCCCCTCCTCAGCGCAGGGGCGGTCAGGCAGGCTTCCTGGTGGAGGGGAGGTGCTAATCGGCCATATTCCTAACGGGAGGGGAGGCAGTGGGCACAGAGGGCCGGGTGAAGCCTGAAGTGAGAAGACAGGACCTGTCACCTACTCCCACTCAAGTCTTTGAGGACACGGACTTCAGGGACAGAGTAAGCATGGAGCTGGGCTGTGCAGTAGCTGGGTTGTGGAAGGTTCTAGAAGTAGGCAATCTACAAACCAGGGTAATCTTTAGCCTAGGACTTTTGACGTTTCCCAAGGGTCGGAGAGAGTGGGCTGAGGACCTCAGATCCAGCCCTTCAAGTGCCCATAGAGCGCTCAGACATTCCCAGGACTCTGTGCCCAAGCAGCAGGTGGGTGGCGCCTCCAGGTGCTAAGGAAAGCAGCAAGTAGACAATTAAAAATAACTGAACGAGCCGGGCGTGGTGGCGCACGCCTTTAATCCCAGCACTTGGGAGGCAGAGGCAGGCGGATCTCTGTGAGTTCGAGGCCAGCTTGGTCTACAAAGCAAGTCCAGGACAGCCAGGGCTGTTACACAGAGAAACCCTGTCTCGAAAAACCAAAAAAAAAAAAAATAAAAAAAAAAAAATAACTGAACGGAGACTCGTGGAACCGTCGCCACCTGCTCACTCTGGAGATTTTGTTTCCATAAACTGGAAGCGTTTCCAATAGCTGAGTGGAAGGTCTATGATGAGTCTCCTGACCCTGACAGTGGATTTATGTGAACAGACCTTCCCAGCAAGTATATAATATATATATGCAAACAAAACAGCAGGGCAGCTGCTCTCTCCTGTCATACATGGACCATCTGACAAAGAATACAGATGATCACCTATAAAGGAGTTCAGTCTCAGAACACATTATTTTACAGATAGTAACTGTCAAATTTTACAACAGTTACATTGTTTTGTGTGTTATTAGTAATCTTAATGATAACTCAGACACAAGAAACTATTTTTGTAATTTTATTTGTTATTTGTTTGCTTTTTTGTGTAAGGGTGTTTTGTCTGCATGTCTGGATTTGTCTGCAAGTGAACCACATACATGCCAGGTGCCCTTGGAGGCCAGAAGAGGGCATCAGGTCCACTGAGACTGGAGTTATAGATGGTTGTGAGCCACCATGTGGGTGCTGGGTCTCAAACCTAGGTCTTCTGGAAAAGTGCCCAGTGTTCTCACCCACTGAGCCATGCCCCAAAGAAATTTTAATACAATTTTTTTTTTTTTTGTGTAGCTCAAGCTGGCTTCAAATTCACAATCCTTCTGCCTCAGACTCCTGTGTCCTAGGTTTACCTATGTGTACCAGCCAAAAGAAACTTCTAATTAGGAGCTTATGGTGACAAGAAATGGGGAAGGAGTTTAAACTTTAGCACTTGTGCGCTCATTGGTACCAGTTGCTTCTGGCATATAATTGTGTCACCACAGAGACCAGGAGGGTGGTGAACACAGTGCAAATCCTAATGCCAGCCAGAATGGGAGAGGCATTTCATTGCTAAGGAGGAGCTTGCTGGTGGCATTTTTAAAAGGTACGCCAAGTGAAGTGCGGTACCAGAAACTGCGATGTAAACATTCAGGAGGCCGAAGCAGAAGCTTAGCTGAGAATTCCAGGGCAGCCTTGGCTATACGATAGACATGGTCTCAATGAAAAAATTAATGAGTAAATAATAAAATGTTTTTTATTATTTATTAACCCAATTGCTATGCTCAACTGATACAACTTGGATAGGGGATAGCATGCTTAACCTAGCTAGTTGTTTTACTTTAAAATGGCAATAATATTTATGCTATCCATGATACTGTCTGCTTTTTGTGAAAAAGTAAACTTACAGAGGGAAAAAAAATGTAGCTGTTGGTCTAAGAAAATTTGTGCCGGGTGGTGTTTTACATCTTGTCTGGAAGGTGAGTAAGAGCCTGAAGGCTGTGCCATGGCTATCTTCTGGAGTTCGGTTTTAAGCGAGGGTGAGAGGATACTTATTCAGAAAGTCCCTACTGACAAAATCTAAGGGCATGAGGCAAGTGGAAAGGAGGTTTCACCTCGTACCTGGTGCTATAAGCTATCTGGCTGCTGGATGTGTAGGGCCCCCCCACCTGCTTCCCTGCCCAGAAAGGGGCATCCCAGCCCTGTGGAGGAGCTGAGGACCAGACCAGGGAGTAAGCTTAGCTGGAGCTGCTGCCTGTCCCCGAGGAGGGCCTGCCTAGTGTAAGGACAAGTTTCCAAGGCAACGCTGGAGGAGAGGCACTTAGTGCTTTATTTTTTACATCTGGTAATTTGGGTCTGCAGAGGCAGGTTTGGCCATTTCCGCCCATAGATTCAACATCATTTTCTGAAGAGCCAATTTGTTCAGTAGGCAATTTATCTCCAGCAACTAAGTAGTGTGTTCCTCAGAAAAACTCTGGGAGGCCAGGGATGGGGGCTCGGGCTTCCTGGGGGACAGCAGGCTAGTAGGGGTGTGTGGGCATCTGCTCTGGAGGGATTCAGATACGATATATGGTAAGCGCAGCTGTATCCAGAACATGGGGAGTGCCATTCATGCTGGGATCCCTCCCTACAGTGGCCAGTCAGTGAGAGTTGTATGAAGGTAGGACAGAATGACCAGGATGTGGCTCCACCTTTGGTCACCTCAGCTCTACTGCAAGGCTAGCTAAGGCCTTCTGTGGGTACCTGGCACAGCCTCTAGACACTAAAGTGGGGGCTCAGGAGGGTATGTAGAGATTTAAAAGAGTCTTAGATGCCCCCATCCATTTCCTGGCACCACCAGGCAGGCTATAGGTTCCCTGAATGAGGAAAGACAGTCCTGGGACCTTCCTAGAGCAGCCTAAGCCACACCAGGAGGCAGCCCCAAACCCAGGCTCTCCCCTGTGAGCCTGTGCTGTCTGGTCCCTGCTGTTCCCCAGGTAAGAGGGAGCTTAGACAACCTGTGAATATAGTTTGAGACACAGGACTGTTTCCTGAGCCCATCTTCATCTCCAGCACAGAGAGGCTTGGATGCTGGATCCATCAGTAGTCCCCAACCCCACCTCAGGCTCCGGGGAACTCACGTGAAGCCAGCATCCTCGCCCTCCTGGCCCTGGCAGGTTCCCCCATTTCCACATGGGTTGCTGGAACAGCTGTCCAGGGACACCTCACAGTCTTGTCCCTGGAGGAAAAGTCAGTGATGAGGACTCCAGGGAGAGCTAAGGGGGCTACTATGAACTAAGGAACAGCCGTCAGCAGCTCTGCTTGTCTGCCACAGGGCTGCCTGACCACTCTTTCATTCACTCATACACCCACCCCTCAGTAAACCCATCGGGCCACAGGTTAGGACACTGTTGATAGGTTCACTCACACTCTTGTTCCAAGCCAGGGGAGCGAACAACAGACCCAACCTTACTAGGCCTACCTCACAGCAGATAGAACTCTATCCCTCCAGCTGCAGCCTCTGCTTACCTTGTAGCCACTGGGACAGGTACACCTGTATACCTCAAGAGGGTCATTGTGGCAGGTGCCCTGATTCTGGCATGGGCTGGACAAACAGGGATCACACTTGGCCTGAACTGCCAGACTGGGGGGACCTGTGGTAATGGGGATAGCATTAGCAGAACAAGGGTGCGTGTGGAAGCGCGAGGCTCCCCACTGAGAGGACCGGTCCTGTGGAGAAGCACCCTCCTCCCTGAAGACATGCCTCACCGTGAGTTTGTGAGGGTCATAGTGCATCCCCCAACCCAGTCCAACTTTCCAGAACCTACTATACTACAGGGTCAGTTGCAGCCCCTGATTCACACAGAGCTGTAAGAACTATATGGAAAGATATATATATATCGCTCAGTAGGTGGAAACTGTACATAGTGGGTAGGGCCACCCTAAGAGGCAGAGAGCAGCGAAACTGTGATTGCTAACTTTTCCTGACTCTGCCCCTCAGGCCCTCAGAGGTAATCATCCCCAGCCTGCAGCCTGTTCAGCAGGAGGGAGCCATGTGCCTGGGCTTGACTCTGCATGGAGGCTACATGGTGGGGAAGTCCACATGCCTCCAGGGTCTTCTTCTCCAAGTCTAAAGCAAAGCAGGGAGAATCTTCCCTAGCACCTTCTAAGCTATGCAGGCTCCTCTCCAGACCTCATTCACTGGAGAGAATAGAGGAGCCTGGCAGCAAGGGTACCTGGGTGCCAACTGTGAGGGTCACTAAGATTTCATAAGAACGAACAGGGAAACCTGTTCACTTGACACAGGCTCCCCTAGAAGGCTCTTTCTAGGAGAGGTGACATGTCAGTTCTCCTGAGGACACATGCAGTTGAACAGAAAAACAAAACAAAACCAAAAAGAACAGAACAAAACAAAACAAAAAAAAAAAAACCCTTTCCATGGGGCAGAAGGATACCGGAAGGACTTCTGTGCAGACAGATGTGTTCTGCTCTTGGACCCATTACTGGTACCTGAGTGAACTCAGTTAGTGAATGAGCATCAGGCTCTGCCTTCATGTCCCTGTACTTTTCCAGATGTTATCATATTTCGGTAGTTAAAAAATACATTACAAATACAACTCAGTGTCACCCTGCCAGCTAGTAAATGCCAAGCACATATATTGGCATAGATCGGCTTGCTTCTAGAAGCCACTACAGCATGAACTCTTGGTACTATTAGTGCTGTGACAGCTTCCTGTGTACCGGGTGGGCTGGGCCTCCTCATTAACCTACAGCTGTCAGTTTCATTTCCTATGGTGGCCTCTGAGTTTGCAGAGGGCAAGGGCGATGCCCCGGGGTCCCTAGGGCCCTCCTCTAGCTCCCCTTGCACACAAAGCTGAGCCCAGGCAGCCACTCAGCCACCTGTCTTTGCTCCGCAAGGTTCTGCAGGGCCTCGGGGGCTTTGATAGGTCAGCCCGTCAGCCAATCATTTCCAGAACAAGTATTTGTAGATGCTGGAGGCAATGAGCCTCAGTGCAGACCACCAGGCACACCCTGATTCCATGTGCTACAAAAGTCAAGAAAGCACCAGCTGTCCTCTGGCCCCACCAGGGACAGAGTAAGGTTTCAGCTGATTGTCCAGCACAATGCCTATCTAAGGAAGTCTGGGTGCCTGTAGTACCAGGAGCCTGGGAGCTTCAAAAGTGCTATTTTGAGTTTTCTTACATAAGCATGGGGAAAATCTAGTGGCCTGGGATTTTCTGCAGGGCTTTTTTTTTTTTTTTTTTTTTTGCTTGTTGGATGTCAAGACTGGAAGGCAGCCATCCTAACCAGCAGTCTCAATTCTATTATCTGACTCTCCCAACAGGGGGACCCAGGAGTATCTGGAAGACCCTACCAGGGCTGGAGAAGTATTGTGGTCCCTGGTACCCACCATCCTTTCTCTCATGTTCCTGGGCTCACCTTGGCATTCAAACTTCTTGGCTGGTGTTGTGAGCAACAGTTTGCCCTCCATCTCTGGAGGTCCAGCACAGCGGGCAATGCCAGGTTCCTTGTAGCCCGTCTTCACCCAGCTGGAGAGCCATCGGAGGTGGCAGTCACAGTACAGGGGGTTGGCACCAATGGCCCTGGGACAGGCAGCAGAGAAAAGCAGGCATTCCAATTTCAGACACTTTGATCCACTGAGCACACAGGGTCCCAGGACACCCTCAAGCCCCATTTTAAGCCTTCCATAGGCATATTTACTTAGTCCTCACTATGCCTTATCTCCGTTTTCTGCACACAGAAGCAGACCTAGAAGGATTGAGTAACCAGCCTAGATCAAAGGACAGGGGAGATTTGGGTGTGGTGCCCATGCTGCCCAGGGCAGAGGCTCTGTCCACAGAGCCTTCAGGGGCATGGGGGAGGGGGCAGTCAGCATTTATCCCTGCAAAGAAAAGGCTGTGGCTCCTGCCCTCACACACCCAATGCTCTTGTTAACACTACACGCAACTTTCCCGAAATTTTAAGCCGCGGAACTGAGCATTGCATGGAATAAGTAATTTCCCTGGGGCTACACAGCAACAAAAAGCAGCCACTGGGTCTAAGGGTCTCACTATGTAGTCTTGGCTGGCCTGGAACTCACTGTGTAAAATAGGCTGGCCTTGGACTCATACATATCCGCCTGCCTCTGCCTCCGTTCAATCTCTGCAGAGATTACAGATGTGCTATCGCACTACCTTAAGGTTTTTTTTTTTTAAAGGTCATATTTCAGTGTTCCTGGTGGGAGTGCAAACTGGCATAACTCCAATTACAGATGTTTTGGGCCCAGAAATAGTTTCTGGAAGTTTCTCCCACAGATACATACACCTACAGATTCATTTAAAGACACATGCGTGATGGTGTGGTTTGTCAAAGAAAGACTGGTGCTACGGTCTGAGTGTCCCTTCCAGATGCATGTTGAGACTTTTCTTCAGGTCACTGTTGAAAGGTGGCCCTTCAAAACAGTGAACACCAGGAGGGCACTTGGCTTATCCCCCAGAAGTGGGCCAGCTGTCGTAGGAGTGGATGCCTGGTGCCTTGTTGCCCCTGTCATGTGAATGCTCAGTCCTGCTTCTGCCACGTCATCACTTGTGCCCCCGGACGTCCAGTCTGCAGAAACAACTTTGGGATAAACTCTTCTCATAATCATTTGTCCAGTCTACAGCTGCAGAGAATGAACCAGGACTTGGAAACTGCCACTGTTCACCGGCAAGTAACTGGTAAAATTATGCTACTTTCACAGGATGCCCTCCACAGGATGTCCTTCCACAGAGGGACACAGGTAGCACAGTTGCCAAGCTCTCATGTGTGTGTGTGTGTGTGTGTGTGTGTGTGTGTGGCCTTCCAGCCCTTCCCTACATGGATGCATACGGTTCCTATCTACTGTGCATCACGTCCAAGCAGCTTGTTTCTCGTCACCAGCCAGCATGTCTTGGAAACGGTCCAGGTCGGCTTTTGGAATCTGCCTCACTGTTGCCAAAGCGCTTTGCAGCGTCTCTGGGAAGAATAGGCACCCTGTGGTTGAATGAGCAGTATCCCTATTGATGGGCACTCGGGCAGGGGAAGTTGAGACGCTGTGAGCACTCTTTTGCTCCTGGCTTCCGGAGGAGGTGTGAGCATTCCTCTAGAACAGATGCCTATGAAGAGAATCCAGGTGACAGAAGTGGATGCCAAGTTGCCAAGTGACAGGGCTACCCTCGTCAGGCCGTATCAGCTTCCATGGGCCAGCAGTCCGCGGCTCTGCCTGCGCCCTCACATCTGCTCCCACCCGAGTACTGCCGGCTGCCCAGCCCTGTACCAATACCATGGCAAGCTCAGAGACAGGATGCGAATGGGTGGAAAGAAGGGGACGGTGGCGTTCTTCCTTTCAGTAAATAGATCAGCGCCTGAAGCTCATCAGTTAAAATCTCAAGGTTGTGTGAGGTTAATGAGAAGGGGCGGCGAGTTCACTGGGTCGCCGGATACCCAGGCCGCTTCCCACCTGTTCTGGACTGCAGAGGAAGAGAACTCCACGATGGGTACAGCCTGGTGGAAGTGCCTATGGCTCTGGACGGGAACCTCCCAAAACAGCACAGCTAACGCTGTGAGATCTTATAAAACAGGCTGAGCGAGACTTGGACTCAAGCCTACCACAGCTGCTCCCTGCCCGGGTCACCGTGGGCAGTTCCCTTAACATCTCTGGGGCTCGCTTAATGATTCGATAAAGAGCCTGCGATCAAGAGGGGAAGAGAGACAAGCGCAGAGAACCTAGAATGGGCACCGAGGGAATCTCGCAGCCAAAGGAAGGAGGGCGGGTGCAATCTTGATGTGTATTTAATTTTCTGTCCTTGTGTGCTGACAGCATCCATCCTGGCTAATGAGATAAGCAAGACACCATCCTCTTCCCCCATCAGCACCAGAGCCTCTCAAGACACAGAGGAAGGTCTGAGGCAAATTTCAGTGTGTAAAAACAGGTTCTTAAGATTGCAGGAAGGCAGATACTATGTTTCTAGCTATTATGTTTAAAATACATTTACCACATTATTTTTCAAATTATTAAAATGTACAGTATAGCATAATCCCAGCATTTGAAAACTCAATATAGAATTGATACTGAACTACAAGGAGTATACTCCAGTTGTGAGCAGGATTATTACAGAAAAAAAAAAAAAACACCCAAAGAATCTAAGGTCATCCTGAGTGCATGGCCCTTGACGTGACTCAGAGCTTCACAAATGACCATACTGGCACAGATGTCCACCACAAACATCAGCAAAGCTGCACCTCAGATGTAAATGTCCTTTCCCAGTTCGTTCCTAAAAACCAACTGGCCTTGCCGGGCGGTGGTGGCGCACGCCTTTAATTCCAGCATTTGGGAGGCAGAGGCAGGCGGATCTCTGTGAGTTCGAGGCCAGCCTGGTCTACAAAAGTGAGACCAGGACAGCCAGAGCTGTTACACAGAGAAACCCTGTCTCGAAAAACCAAAAAAAAAAAAAAAAAACCAACTGGCCAAAGTCTTCTGAAAGCCACTCACAACCATCCTAGCTTGTCCCACATGTGGTGACTTGTTTCTGTCCTGAGCACGCCACTCAACACTTCATGCTTCCACTTGCCCAAGGCTGGGTCTTCCAGCTGAGGACCAACATCCCTCTCTTTGGTAGTTCCTATAGATCCCTTTCTCCTGGGGACCATCTTGCCCAATGAAAGTTAATGTAAAGTACAACTTGTATGTTTTTTTTCTGTTTTTCTTTTTGGTTGAGACAGGGGTTTTCCTGTGTAGACCCGAATATCCTGGAACTCTCTCAGTAGATGAGGCTGGCCTCAGACTCAGAGATCCAACTGCCTCTGCCTACTGAGTGCTAGGATTAAAGGGGTATACCACCATGCCTGGGACAACTTACACATTTCAATCAAAAGTTTTTTGTTTTTGTTTTTTTAAAGACCCAGGAGGTTGAGGTAGGAAGATCATGAATTTCAGATCAGTTTGGCTATACAGTATGATCCAGTCTCAAAATATTAACTAATTATTTAAATTTTTAAAAAGTAAAGACAACGGAGAATTCAGTGGGGAGTGGAGAACAGGTGGGGCTAAGGGAGACATAATTGAGGGCAGCAGCCAGGCTGTCTTCAATCCCAAAGGACTAAGGGTTGGGAACACACCCAGGCAAGATCATAAATAGCCCCATGTTGTTGGCTTTTTGGCGTAACTTGGGCACACTGAAACAGTAGCTGTCTGGTCTGCTCATGCCAAGCTGCATCAGGTTCTATTAATGGAGCCTAGCCTGAACACAACAGCCTTTCCTATCTGAAGCCAGAATAATTCTCAAACTGTAAAACTCTCCACCTGAGCCCCAGCACCCTGCCCAGCCCACTCATGGGTTTATGTGTGTTCAGTGCTGTCTTCACCCTCTGGGCCCAGAGACTGCAAAAGTGGTTCCCTGAGGACAGGAGCCACTAGCTGCAGAGCTGGACCAGACACTACCTAACGCCAAAAATACAGGCGGGGTCAGTCAGCCTTAACTGAGTGAGGGCTGCCAGACACACGAGAAGGGCACAAATCCTTAGCACAAAGGAAAGTATCATCCATCCTAAAATAGAATTAATTTCATTTGAGTATATTCCCTTCCAGTCTGTCAGCATTAACTGAGTAAGGGCTGCCAAACACATGAGAAGGGCACAAATCCTTAGCACAAAGGAATGCAGGAAGAAAAGTATCATCCATCTTAAAATAGAATATTTCATTTGAGTATATTCCCTTCCAGTCTGTCTGCTTTCTTTCCTTCCTTCCATTGAGACCAAGTCCCATTAATTAGCCCAGGCTGGTCTATAACTTGCCATCTTCCCCAGAGCTGTATACACTCTGTATAGTGTATACAGAGCCAAGTATACACTATTATACATGGCCCCAGCAATTTCTGTGTTCATATTTATTATCACATTAACTATTCTGCATGTCATCAAATAATAAATTACAGTGCCATTTTTGTCATGAACTCTTACTGTTCTATCATATGGGCACGGAGTGATGTTATTAATCATTTCTACTGAGTTTTCACACCTACTTCTCAAAAAACACTGAAATATAGCTTTCTAGTCTATAACAGAATAAAGACAGCAAAATTGCCAGGTTCTAACAATGAAGGACAACACTGGGGAACTGTAGCCATGAGCTCCCACAGCCACATACAACCTTTTGGTACTGAGCTGCAGGTTAGACGCCTGAGCTGGTATATATCTGCTAATGGATAAATGGTATCCATTTATGGAGGAGATGCTATCATTTGGATCTTGAACATCCTCTCAAAGCCCACATGTTAAACGCTTAGACTCCAGCCCTTGGCACTGCTGAGAGTTAGTAGGTCCTTTAGGCATTGGGGTCTGGGGGAAGGCATTAGATCATTGGAGATGTGCCCTTCAAGAGAATATCAGGACCCCAGCCTCTCCTCTTCCTTTCTTCTCAATGGTCATGTGGTTGGCCAACTTCCTCAGCCACACCTTCCCACCATGATGTGTGACCTTACCACAGGCCCGGAAGCAACATAGCTCACCAACTATGGACTGAAGCCTCTGAGGTTGTGAGGCAAAATAAATGTTTCTTCTTTCAAAGTTGATCATCTCAGGTATTTTGGGTGTTAGTAGGTGGGTGGCTAACAGATGATCTTATCTGATTTCTTATGGAATAGATCTGGCCTCAGAATTGATATTACTGTTTTCCCAAAGATAGCTATGGGGTTGTTTGTTTAGAACATGTGCTGTCTGAATTTGAAAAGAAAGTGGGGAACAGCCTTGAACTCGTTGCCACAGGAAAAGACTTCCTGAACAGAACACCATTAGCACAGGCACAGAGATCAACAATTAATAAATAGGACCTCATAGAACTGAGAAGCAAAGGACACCATCATTCAGACAAAGCAGCAGCCTACAGAATAAGAAAAGAATTTTACCAACTATACATCTGATAGAGGGTTAATATCCAAAATCTATAAAGAACCAAAAAACCTATATATCAAGAAAAAAAAATAACCCAATTAAAAATGGGCTATAGATTTAGACAGAGAATTCTCAATAGAGGAATTGCAAATGGCTGAGAAACACTTGAAGAAATGCTAAACATTCTTAGCCATCAGGGAAATGCAAATCAAAACTACTTTGAGATTCCATCTTACACCTGTCAGAATGGCTAAGATCAATAACACAACTGACAGTCCACACTGGTGAGGATATGGAGCAAGGGGCACACTGCCAGTGGGAATGCCAACTTGTACGGCCACTGTGGAAATCAATATGGTGGTTCCTTAAGGAGATGGGAATCGATCTACCTCAAAATCCAGCTAAACCACTCTTGGGCATATACCCAAAGGATGTTTCATCCTACCATAAGGACACTTGCTCAACTATGTTCATTGCTGGTCTATCTATAATAGCCAGAAACTGGAAACAATCTAGATGTCCTTCAACAGATCAATGGATAAAGAAAATGTAGTACATTTACACAATGACATATTACTCAGCCATTTAAAAGAATGAAATTTTAGGTAAATGGATGGAACTAGAAAAAAAAATCATCCTGAGTGAGGCAACCCAGACCTAGAAAGACAAATATGGTATGCATTCTCTTATATGTGAATATTAGCTGTTAAGTCAATGATAAACAAGCTTCAATCCATAGAACCACAGAGGCTAGGAATAGTGTAAACAATCCAGCCACAGTCCATGAGGCGGCAGTCCATATGCATACCACAGCCCAAGAGCACCAAGAAATGCCAGGAAGGTATCTTTTCTCCACCATCCCACCCTCCAGGGTGAGGACATCCCTGCTTCAGCCCTGGGTTTATCCATCTCTTCATTGTTTTATATTCAATACGTAAAAATAAACACTTGGTCATTTTTACCATATTCAGTGTACAAGTCAGAAATGCTGACTGTATTCCCAGCCCTGGGCAACCATCTTTGCTACCCACTTCCAAAGCATTTGAATCATGCCAAACAGAACTCTGAGACATTAATTCCCTTTTTATTTGTGTGTGTGTGTGTGTGTGTGCACATGTGTGCCTGTGAGTTTTTGTGAGCACATCTGTGTGTGTGTGTGTGTGTGTGTGTGTGTGTGTGTGTGTGTGTGTGCATGTGGAGGCCAGAGGACACCCTTACATGTTTTTTCTCAGGTCCCACACACTTTTCCTTTGAGGCAGGGTCTCTCACTGGCCTGGAGTTCACCAAGTAGCCAGGCTGGCCAGTTGGCCAGTAAGCCCAAGGATCTGCCTGTCTCTGCCTCCCACCTCTGGGATTACCAGTACATGCTACCATATCCAGCTGTTTATGTGAGTTCTGGGGTCAAAGTGAGGTCCTCACGCTTGCATGGCAATGTGCTTTACTGAGCCATTTGCCCAGCCCTAGCCTATGCTTTTAAAGAATTGTCATGGCACTGCCAGATGTAAGGCTTGGGAAGCAATTCTATGCCATTCTACCTCTTTAGGTAATACATTTCCAGTGCTCATCCCCATGGTGTGAGGTGAGGATTGTGATGTGGGGATATTCTAAGATCATGGGTGCTGGGACACAAGCCACCACCTCACCAGCTGGGCGGCTTTGGGTAGGCATCTATCTTCCTTTCCCCAGCCCTAGTTCCTTTAGGATAAAACAAGGAAATGCTGCCTGTGTTGTGGGATCATTATGGGGGGGGGGGGTCACACTAGCAGGTGACAGGTCTAGCAAACAATAAATGCTTGCTACCACCTGCTAATGGCCTGCTCTCCCTCACAAGTAGGTGCCTAGGGAAAACTCACAAACCCAATATCAGGATAAAGGCAACATGTTCTGGTGGTTTGAGGGGCTGGGTCTCCCTCAGACTCTAAGTTCTGCTTAAATTCAACGAGGCTCAGAGAATTAGACAAGCATTACTTACAGGTGAGACAGAGATGTCACGTCTGCAAAGATGCCCTCTTTGAGTGTGGAGACATCATTGCCATGCAAAGACCTGAGGAGAGAAGAGGCTACTGGAGGCCAGACCAGGGATAAGGTGGGATATCAGCTGGAAGAGCAATATCAGATGGAAGAG
This sequence comes from Lophiomys imhausi, assembly GCA_907164525.1. Lineage (NCBI taxonomy): Eukaryota > Metazoa > Chordata > Mammalia > Rodentia > Muridae > Lophiomys > Lophiomys imhausi. Next base: position 9,167,553 of record CAJQZJ010009141.1, read on the forward strand.
CATCTTAGACCTTGCTGAATGGACATACTATGAGGGAACATGCTAGCCCTTTCTGAATGGATATACCATGGATGTCTGCTAGTGGAGAGACAGTCACTAGCCCAGAAACCCTGACCTGCTGGCCCCAGAAAGGAAATAGGAGCCCTTAGAGACCATGTAGGCTGTACTGTGCCTGGTGCTTTAGGAAGACTCTGATTTTGCCATTTAAATAACTCAAGCACTGAGTTTATATCATAAATAAGACATACATGCATACAAGGTCCTCTTTCTTAGTCAGGAGGCAGAGGTAGAGTAAGCTATTTGTAATGAGATTAACATAGCTACCTTGGTTCTAATGGGGTCAGGAGCCACTATAACAGACACAACAGAATAGTTTGGTGAAGATATCACTGTGAGAACTTGTAGAAAAGGTTCATGGATCTCTGGAAGCAGAGATTTTAAGTCTGAACAGAAGTTTCTTTGCAAATAAAGGACTCATTTATCTTGGGCACCCCTCCCCTATCATAAACATATACAAAAATTTCAAATTAGGGGCAAAAGTCACCTCTTCTCTTGGATCGCATTTCCCACTCTTAACTTGGCTTCTATTAAGGGTCTGAATGAGAGGATTCTGGGATCCCATCAGTGGATAGAACACTGTACCTATTGGGGCTCCAGACCTGGGAATGTTTCTGCTCACTAAGGGGGCAGCTAGGCCTTGGGTAATGAGTTAGATCTCCCAGAAGAATGATTTGGGAGGGACTTACAGCAGGCGCAGGGAACGGAGCCCCTGGAAGGCCAGAGGAGGGATGCACTGCAGGGCGTTGTAGCTGAGGATCCTGCAGGAAGGAAGGAGGGAGGGAAGGAGGAAACTATGGCAAGATGAAAGATCATTCTCACCCCATGCTATAGGTGAGCAAGCTGGGGCTTTGAGGTCACATGGAGGGTGGACCATACAAAACTCTGAACATGCAGCCTAACCTGGGGCCAGCTGAGGGGCAGAGGGAGGGGACCTCAGAACTTTAGGCTGTGGTGAGGGTTTCCTGGTGCTGTGATTATGTAAAAGTTGGCCAAAATCTACACCCTTTTTGAGACAGGTTCTTATTATGTAGTCCTGGCTAGCCTTGAACTTGTGGCGATCTTCCTGCCTCAGTGCTGGGAATACAGACGTGTGTCATCACTCCTGGCTATCAATTTCTATGCTTTAATATGGGAAATTTGTTGCATATTAATTATAACTAAATAGGTTTATTTTTTAAAATCCAAGTGAAGCAAACTGTCTGTGGCAGAGGAAAGAACACCAAGATCACTTGGTCCTGAGTTTGTCAAGATCAGCACTGTTGGCAGCTCTAGGCTTGTGGGGCTGTCCTAGGTGTTCAGGGAGGGTTGTAGCCTCTCTAGTCTCTGCCTACTCCATGTTAACAGCATCTTCCCTCCAAGGTGTGACAACTATACATCTTCAGATGATGCCAAGTGTCCCTGGATCTCAGGAACTAGGCCTTGAAACACCACTCTAGGCGAATGCAATCTTTACAACCAGGCTCACAGAAGCCTGTTCACAGTTAAGTCTTTTCAGGGAAGAATGGGCAAGCTGTTAGGTTGTTAGGAAGATGGGAAATGGGATGAACTGATTCGTAGACTCAAGTGGGATACCCAGTCAGGTCTTTCCTGGCCTCTCCTCATACTCTGGTCTAACGGGCTGTCTAAGCCAGGCCTAGCATATGATGTGTAATTCAAAGGGAGAGGAAAAGAATGAGATGTACAGTTAGCCACCAGGAAAATAAGTATAAGGGATTCTGGTTAATTCCTGTGACCAACGGCTTAGGATATTATAACAGCCAGCATAGGGTGTCATAGGACACAGGCACAGCATTTTCAGAGGATGTGTTCTCACAACAGTCCAATCTGAACATAACCTTCACAGCCGTCAATAGTAGAGTGGATAAGGCAAGTGCAGTACAGGCATATAGCCATGCATATATACAACACAAAGCCATGAACACGGCTAGAACCCCAGTTGCCCACACAGAATATGATCACAGGGACCTACTAATGCTAGGCAAAAACAAGTCAAACACAAAAGTCCCTCCCAGATGATTCAATCCATGTGGGCTTTAAACTGAGCAAAATTAAAAAATGTTGTTTAGAAATTCATGTGCAGGTGCAAACACTACAGAGAAAAATCAAGGAATCAAGCATTGTCCGGTGAGGACAGAAGCTGCTTTGGGATGGAGGGGAAAGGCCCAGAAAGGGACTAGGGAGGTTTGGGCTGCAAATAACATTTCGTTTTTGGCTTAGGTGTCTATACGTATGCTGGTTGGTTTTTGGTCAACTGTGCACAGCTAGGGTTATGGGAGGAAGAACCTCAATGGAGAAAATGCCTCTGTCAGGTTGACATGTAGGCAAGTCTATGGAGCTTTCTCTTGATTAACAGTTAATGTGGATGAGCCCAGCTGAATGTCGGCAGAGCCACTCCAGGGTAAATACTTCTGGGAGATATAAGAAAGGGGTAGCTGAACGTGAACCCGAGGAGCAAGCCAGTAAACAGCCTTTCTCCATAACCTCTGCTTCTTCTGTTCCTGCCTTCAGGTCCAAAGTCCTGCCCTGACTTCCATCAGTGATGGACTGTGACCTGGAATTGTAAGATGAAAAAACCCTTTCCTCCGCAAGTTGCTTTTGGTCATGGTGTTTTGTCACAGCAGCAGGAACTAGGAAAATATATGTGCTAGCTTTATGATGATGTAACGAAGACATTTGGACTTTTTTTTTTTGCACTTTTCCATATGTGTGTTGTATTTCATAGTAAACACTGCTTTGTTTTTACATTTGATCATGGCCAAAAAGCCGAGAAGTGATGGTGGGTGGGGTGCTATTTAGTCTGTAGACTCTCAGCCCCCTCTCTGGTAGGAAAGGGTACCTGCATGTGATCCCAGTGAGTGATGAGGGTGACCTCAGCACAGTCTGACGCCATATTCCCATGTGCCCACCCAGCCCTGGGTGACTCACAGTGTGGTCAGCTGGCTCATGTTGGTGAAGGAGGAATTGCTCAAGGAACTGATCTTGTTGTTACTCAGGTCCCTGGAAAAAGCAAGAGCATCAGTGTTTGGAAAGAAAGAAGGCCTTGCCCCTGGATGATTTCCAGAGCCTCTCCTCTCCCCTGTCTGCTCTTGGTCCTTCACCAGCAGGAAGGGCAAGACTCTACTGTCTGGTGAGGAGGTAGGGATACACTGTATTTGCAACTAACTACTGGGCTCCCTCTGTCCCTTCTCTGCCTTCAGCTTCCCCTCTGCAGGTCCAGCTGGCTCCTACCCCTTTCTGCAATAGAAATGTTCCCTCTGAGGGCACAGAGCAACTTCAACCTGCCAGAACTAGCAGCCCCTTCTCTGGGAAGCACCTCCCATGGCTAGAACACTAGCCCCGAAACCTATGAGGTAGAGTGAAATCCCATTTTACATGTAAAGAACTGGAGTCTTCAGTCTCTGAGTTATTAGCTCATAGAGGGGCACCCAGATGGCCAGAGGAGGGCCAGGCCCAACCCATCACTGCAATTTCTCCTACAGTCACTGGCCACATTACGTACAGAAAGCCATCCCGACACACCCTTCCACCTACCCCAGCTGGGTCTGTGTCCTCCTCCCTGGAGCCCCATCTTCTAATCCCTGGTAGGCACAAGCCTCAGGATGGGAAGGTCCCAGCCTCGCACTCCTCAGTTCACTCTGGGTGTCCTCAGTGAGTTCACTCTCTTGAGCTGACATCCCTAGGGCCACAGCCTGTTCTTTCCCAGACCACTAGTCCACCTGGTACCCTCAGATCCTCAGTGGAGCTCCGCCTGCCACTTCCTCAGCCCTGAAACCTGGGACTGATACTGCTGCTCCCTTCCACCCCGATATCATGGCCTGGCCTCTCATCGCTTTTCACATCCGTCCCCTTCTGAAGCGCCTGCCCATGTTAGGCCAGCATCCACATGTGGTTTCCTGAGACCCCTCCTCTCACCAACTTCCACCATGGACATATCGCCCCCTCCTTCCATCCAAGCCTTCATCTGCAGCTGCCTGTGTTGGACCCTACTGTGCCCTGTTAACTTCGGGAGCCCCAGACATTTCCCTACACACCCCCCCAGACCATCTAAGGGGGCTCTATGACCTTGGGACCTTCTGATCTGCCTGCTACACCTACTATATTCAACTCTTGGCTCTGAGAAGGTATTCACAGTATGCCTTTCCTTCAGCACTCAGGAAACCTTCCCCTAACACAGCAGTTCTCAACCTGTTTGTCGTGACTCACTTGGGGTCACATATCAGACATCCTGCATACCGGCTATTTACATTACAATTCATAACAGTAGCAAAATCACAGCTATTAAGTAGCAACACAGATAATCTATGGTTGGGGGTCACCACAACACGAGAGCTGTATTAAAGGGTCGCAGCGTTAGGAAGGTGGAGGACCACTGATCTAACAGAATCCCAACTCTCCTTCCTACTGCTAGAGGCCTACTTCCTCGTGATGGCAAAGTGGAACCTTTCATGCTGGAACATCTAGGTTGACATTCCTGCTGTGTCCATCTGTCCTTCCTTCTTCACGTGTATCTGGGCTTCGGGCCACAAGAGAAAGGCTGGGGGCTTGTAGAATGGAGTCTCTTTCTCTAGCACCAGTCACTATTTCACCCCCAACCCACTGAAATGTTCAAAACACATTGGTCATCAGGCAAAGACAGACTTAACTGGAGCTGCTGTAAGCCAGCGCCGTGCAGCGTGGCCAGGCCTTGAACTGAGTGTCACCAGCCCATGGCTGCACTGTCTTCATAGCAAAGCCTTCTCCAGCAGTGTGGAAGCAGTATGCTGACTTCCGCCCTCAGTCCTTGTCTGAGCACAAACCCACTAACAACAGTTCTCAGTTGACACCTAGAGCAAACTCATTCAAAGCAGTTCTCGGACTGACATTGACTTACTGGCAGAGCTCTGGCCAAGCACAGCTCTGGAAAGCTAAGAGGAGTTGATCTTATTATCTAATGGCTCATTGAGTACTCCCATGGGGTGGAAAGGGTGGAAGACAGAATAACAGCGGTTTTTCTCTATGAAAAAAATAGCTACCTTGTTTCATATTTTGTCTGGGGACAGGGGCTGAACTGAGAGACTCCGCATCATCCCTGACTCCTTGCAGGGACCACCCAGAGCAACAATAATTATTAGCCTACAGGGAGGTTTGGGAAGATGGTGTGGACAGTGGCCGGCCCAATCCATGGGGGCCAGAAAAGATGCAATTCTCAGATATGGCCACCAGATGGCAAAACAGCTCGCGGGCATAGGTGTTCCCTGAAGAAGGAATGGGAGAGCAGGCAGGATTCATTAACAACAGCATGTGCTGCGATCAGGATGTAATTTGAATAAATAAACAAATTAATAAAAAACAAACAAACAGCATCTGCCCACGAATGGAAGATTCCTGGCAAGGTGGAGCTATGGTGGTTAGGTGCCAATGGTCCTCCCGGCCTCGGAAGCTGGCCCGGGATCCTCAAGACACCAGGATACTCACACAAGCTGCAGGTACTTGAAGGTAGACAGCTGTCCCGGAACCAGTGTGAACTGGTTCCCATCCAAATAGCTGAGGGGAGAACACAACGGCATGAGTACCTGTCACCTGCGTTTACACCCACGGGCACCCAGGAGCTCAGACACCACGAGCTGTGCACCTGGGCACCACAGTGCCGACTGTTGGTGCAGGAGAGGTGAGAGAGTCGGGCCACCTTCGCACCCAGCTGGTACGAGGGCGAAAGGAAAGGAGACAGCTTTTCCTGAGAGGCCACTAGGCAAAGGCAGCAAGAGTTCTATGTAGCCATGGCTTCTGGGGTAGAAGTTTCACTAGAGGAATGTACACCTCGGTGCAGTTTTTGGTGGTAAAAAAGGGGGAACATCTCCAACCCCCCCCCAAAAAAAAATGATTTGTTGCTGAGACCGGGAGTTGATCCAGGTGAAGAACATTGTGTCTGCAGACATTGACGTCTTCCCGACAAACATTGTGAAGTGGGGATAGCAATGTTATACTTTATTTTAAAAGCAGAGCCCTTAATGAGACTTTGTCATGAGGTAACTATAGAGAGGGGACTAGGGCAATAGTTCTCAACCTGTTAGTCGAAACCCCTTTGGGGGCTAAAACAGGGGTTGTGTGTCAGACAGATATCCTGCATATCAGATATTTATGTTACAATTTGTAACAATAGCAAAATTACAGTTATGAAGTAGCAACAAAATACACTTATGGTGGGGGGGGGGGGTCACCACAACATGAGGAACTGTATTAAATGGTCATGGCATTAGGAAGGTTGAGAACCACTGAACTAGAAAAGGATGGCTGCCTTTCTGGAGCCCTTCTGGGCTAACCCTCCTTACCAGTCCTGTCTTAAAGGCCAAAGGATTGCAAGCTGGGGCTACTCACAGTTCTGTGACGTTCTTGGGGATGCCCTTAGGCAGAGCCAGGAGGTGCTTGTTGCTGCACCGGACCACTGTGTCTAGGCAGGCACACTCCTGGGGGCACTGTGGGCGGGGCAGGCAGCCCGTCTCCTCCTGGCCTAGGGAGGAAGGTGTGACATTACAGTCAGTCAGAAGCCTGGTTTCATTGGGCAAGTCTCTGGGACCCCCTCAGAGCATCAGCTCGTCTCTGGCACTGCCTTGGTCACCAGCTAAGCCTCTTATCACTGCTTGCCATTGGCTAGCCACAACAGGGACAAAGACTTCTGGAGCAGTTTCCACATAAAAACAGAGCTGAGGTAACCTCGTCCTGCCTCAGACCCAAGGCGGCCCCAGAGGACACAGCCACTGCTTCTCGAGCACCCAATACTGCCCAGTACTGTCTCAAGTTGCTTGCCTTGGCCACACTGGAAAGGGTGCATCTTCACCCGTGGGATGCCCTTGTGAAGTCCAGCACTCCATGCAGCACCTGGCTCGTCTCCGGCATCCACGGATGAAGAGGGAGAATGGCTTTCTATTTCACTGAGATCCGGACAGTGTGAATGACTTGTCCCCAAGCTGATGAGGCATCATGGGTCTGACACCTAGGCCTGGCTGATGCAGACCAATGACCCCTTCATTCATCACTTGTCTTTTCAGTAAAGAGCCCTCTGTGTGTCTACCTTTCTTAGGATGGGGTGCAGCAGGGCCATGGTCAGAGTTGTTGAGAACAGGAAGAGACAGTACGTACACTTACACACACTCTACCAACACAGATTCAGTTTTAGGAACTGATCGCGTTCAGACACTGTATTGTAAGTAAAGATAAACCTGCAATTCCTCAAAACACCCCCATGAAGATGTGCTACAGTGGACCCCTTTAGAGGCGATGGAACTAAATTCAGAGTGGTTAAGTAACTATACCAAGTTCTGTGGTCTTGAAGGCAGCTCTGGGACAGGGCTCCAGGCTCTTCTCCCAGCCATTGGGCCCATTGTCTCATAGCAGCAAAAACTCAAAGAAATGTTCACACCTTTTCCCTCCTAGGAAGTTGTTCTCAAGGGAGCATCACATTTATTCAGGAGGAGTTATCTGTGTAGGGGTTTCTGCAAAATCATCACTGAGGTAGTTTGCTAAATGCCAAGCCACAGGGGCTGGTTCAGTGGCACCCTCTAGACCAGGATGGTTGTGCCAGTTGGATTTTGCAGAGGGCCTGGAAAATCCTGGGTGTGTCCTCATGTGCAAACACAGAGTAGAGACCCGGAAAGTTGTACTGCACAATATCCAGAGGCTGCCCAGTGCTGGGGCTCTGGGATGGGTTGGAGGTACGATTTTTCTAACTCCTGGATTGCCCTTTCTTGTTTTTAAGGAATAAAGAAAAAGAGAAAGTGTGTATGTGTGTGTGTGTGTGTGCGCATGCACTTGGGGCAGGGGGCATGCATGAGGAGGCCAGAGAATGACCTTGGATGTCATTTCTGGAACTTTCCAAGAAGGCGAGACTGGATGGACAACTGAGCTCCAGAGCGCCTCTTATCTCTGCCTGCCTGGCACTGGTATTACCAGCACACACCACCATGATTATTATTTTTTATTTTAAACATAGGTTCTGGGGATGAAAGTCAGGTCTTCATGTTTGTAAGGCAAGTACTTTACCAACTGATCCACACTCCCAGTCTCAAACAGACCGTTTTTTTGTTTGTTTTTTGAGACAGGGTTTCTCTGTATAGCCCTGGCTGTCCTGGACTCACTTTGTAGACCAAGATGGCCTTGAACTCACAGAGATCCGCCTGCGTCTGCCTCCTGAGTGCTGGGATTAAAGGTGTGCACCACCACTCCCATCTAGACAGAATGTTTCTTAAGTAAAACAATGTTTCCAAAGGCCAGTCAATGGCAAGAAAATATGATCAAGATGCAGTATTTTAAGTCTTAAAATACGAATTAACAACAAAAACATTAAACCAAAAATGTGTATGTGAACAGTATGATGAAGGTAAATTATATGGTGGTCTTCCTTCCTCCCTTCCTTTCTTTATGTTTGTTTGTTTTGGCAAGGTCTTGCTATGGAAACCTGGTTGGCCTTGAATACTCAATTCTGTCTCAGCCTACATGGTCATGGTCCCATGCTTGGCTTGAGATTTTGAGGGTTTTTTTTTTTTAATGTTAAAAGCTGGAAACAAAATTGTTCTTAGAAAGATCCATTGATTTTCTTTAGAAAAACACCTTAGTTAACTTTGGTGTGAAAGTTGGGGTCCCCCTAGTCTCTCCCTCATCTCCACATAGCCTGGCTAGGGTGATTTCAGAGCAGGGGTATGCTGTGGAATGGCACAGGAAGGGCAAGGACATGGAGACCAGGGACAAGTATCCAGTGTCCAGCAGCAGAGAGAGGGGTTTGAGAGCTCACATCAGCCTGAGAAAGCCCCTGTGGCAGCAGGGAATGCTGAGAGACACATAAGGACAGGGACAGCTGAGGTACATACTTGCTATGTTACCCCAGGAAAAGTCTGTTTCCAACAGGGAAGGGACTTGGTATGTGACCCTTTGAAAGAACTGAAGAAAAGCTGCATCCTGCTAAAGGGCCAGACGGTAGTGGGCACAGAGACAAGGAGCTCAGAGGAACAGGACACTAGAGCACAAAATGACCAAGTCTCCCACAAGAGGAGAATGAGACTCAGGAGACTCCTTCTGTGTGTGAAAGATACGGTGCCCCCAGGAACCTGGAGCTGATCTCTGTGCTAAATACATTTCCATGAGGAAAAAGTACTGAAGAGTTACTATATTTTTCTCTCTGTGATGAAATAAGAGGTCATGTTTATTTCCTTCCTCTACCCATGTTTTCCATATATATATATATATTATAATATATTTTATATATTATATATTTATATATTGTATATATTTTATATGACTACACACACACACACACACACACACACACACACACACACACACAAAACTACACAGAGGCAGCTCCAGGCAAGAGTGTCTCCTATTTCCTCCCCAGGGCCCAGTAGGGTACTGCCTGCCCAGCCCCTCTGACTGGCCCCATCCTCTCCCCACCACATGGCCCACAAGTTACCTTCCTCACACCTGAAGTCAGGGAAGGCCACGTCCTGCAGAGGAATTTGCCGCAGGAAGTCTGGGTTCTGACAGCGTGGGTTCCCTGTTACAATTTTCCTCTTCCGAAGCCAGTCCCCTAGCCAAGCCAGCTGACAGTTGCAGTTGAATGGGTTGGCCAAGAGGTTTCTGGAAAAGGCAGGGAACATGGTCATGAAGGCACTTTTCCAGGCCCAGTGAACCTGTCAGGGTTCTTTCCTGACCACACAGCCATCTGATGCTCCTGCACAGGCAGCTAGTAATCTCCTAAGTGACCACCTTCTAGGACCAGAGACAGAACTAGCAGTGGAAGGAACCAGAAGGACCCATGACTCCCCACCCCCACCCCACCCCACCCCAACCCGGCCTGGATGGTACACAGGCCTTCCCCAGCTCCCAGCCCCCAGCCTGCTTGTCACCCCCACACACACACACTCTGCCCCCACCTGAATCACCAGCCTGCCTGTCCTCAGAGGCTGAGACTTACAGTGTGGACAGGGCCTGGAGGGTGTCGAAGGCTCCAGGGGAGATGGTGGTGATGTGGTTGTCATAAAGTGACAAGAGCCGCACATTGCGCAGCCCCGTGAAGCTGTCATTGTGGATACAGCTGATCCGGTTGTTCCTCAGCATCCTGGGGAGGAGGGGCGAGTTGGGGGTTGGTCAGGTGCTGTTCTGTATTCTAAATGCTAAACACTGGCCCCCAAGATCTGGCTGCAGCTCAGCACATTCCCACATACACCAGGTGATGTCGTGTAAACTTTGCTCACCAATACTCTCTGACTGTTTAAATAAAAGCTGCTAACAGTCAATTACTGGGCAGGATAGAGGTAGGCTGGAAAATAGCCAGACTAGCACTGAAAAATAGTTTAAATTGCACCTGCCCTGTCATTGCCCTAAAACTGTTTAAATAAATCAAGTACTCTGTCTTGACTATTGGGGGCTAACTGGGTCATAGTAAGAGTTCATAGAGCTATTAAATATTAAACAACAGTCCGCCTTAACAGTTTGAAAGCCACTGTCCAATCTGAAAACCATTAGTGGCTTCCAAACAGCTGTGAGAGAGGATGTCCCCCAGCCCCGGGCCATTTTCTCAGACTGGCACCTGCTGGGACCCCTGTGGCCAATGGACAGTCACATCTGGCCCTGATAGGATGTCTTTCTTCCTTATCTCTGTCGGGAACAATGCCTTGCCCCCATTACTCACCCTCCAAGACCCCTTTAATTGCCTCCCGAAACCAAAAAGGAAAGCAGACCCCGAGCCAACACAGGGCAGGTGATTCCAAGAGATATTTCAGTGGACTGTGAACATACATGAAACATGTCAGACTGATTAGCCAGCAATCAAGGACACCTAAATAACACCCAGTTTCTGCCTGTCAAATTGGAGAGGACATTAAAACATAATCATCATAACGCCAGCTTAGGCCAGAGTGGGAAGAGGGGCACTTCCACACATGGTTGGCAAGACAACAAGGGAGGCCCTCTCTGTAAATGTGTTTGCTTCATTGCCATAGACTCTCCACAAAGGCACTTTCTGCTTCTATAGGCTGGTTCATTTGCAGGACTTTATTGCATGAATACTCAGGGATGTGTGCAGAACTTGGAATAATGGTGCTAATCATAGCATTTCTCAAAATCAGAATTTAAAACCGCCTAGGTGTCTAGTAATTATATATAATTATGTTTGAAAGAAATTCTATGATATATGAAAAGGCCCACGTTGAAGGAAAATGCAAGTTACTAAACAAAATTTATTACAGGGTTCTATTAAAATATATCTGGGAGCTGGGTAATGTGGCATAAGCCTGTAATCACAGAACTTGGGAGACTGAGGCAAGAGGATCACAAATTCATGGTTAACCTGTGCTACATGGGAGACCTTGTTGAAAAAGAAAATGAAAAGGAGAAGGAAATTATATATGTGTGTGTGTGTGTGTGTGTGTGTGTGTGTGTGTGTGTGTGTGTGTGCTTTTATATATTATACATTGTGATACATATATCAGGTATACAGAATAAATAGTGCCTAAGAATTCTAATGCAGTACAGTGCCTTTAACAAACAATATCATATTATATACTTAAAAAAATTTTTTTTTGTTTTTCAAGACAGGGTTTCTTTGTGTAAAGTCCCTGGCTGTCCTTGACTCACTTTGTAGATCAGGTTGGCCTCAAACTCACAGAGATCCACCTGCCTCTGCCTCCCAAATGCTGAGATTAAAAGCATGCACCACCACGCCCAGCTCTAGATAATCTTTTAAAAAATTATGTTTATATGTGTTTGCCTGCATGGATTTATTTACACACGTGTGTGCAATTGAGCATAGAGAACAGAAGAGGATGTTAGACCCCCAGAACTGCAGTTACAGATGGTTGTGAGCTATCATATGGATGCTGAGAATCAAACCCCGGTCCTCTGCAAGAGCAATGTGCTTTTAAGCTATCTCTCTTGTCCCCTGATTGGATGTGTTTTGTTTTGTTTTTGAGACAGGGTTTCTCTGTGTAGCCCTGGCTGTCCTGAAACTCAGTCTATAGACCAGGCTGGCCTCGAACTCACAGAGTGCTGAAATTAAAGGCATGTACCACCCCCAGCTGGTTAGATATAATAATAATAAATAAGCAGTAATACTTTTTTGGAGAAACTTGATATGTATATGGCATAGACTATGGTGATGGTTATACAGGTCTATCTATAGTGACCTGTGTGTATGCACATATATGTGCACATGTGTATTTTATGCTTGTAAGTATAAAGGTATATGCAGATAAAGCGTGAGAAGGGCTGCTTTCAACACCAACAATGACAGTGGTCACTTGTGGGTACCACTGAGCTTCTACACACTTCATAGTCCCTCCGGGGTTCTTGAGGCCTCTGTCCTCACACTGACCCTTCCCAGGTCCCTCTGAGCCTCTCTGAGCCTTCCTCAGGGAGAACACAAGTGACTGGTTAGATCTCCCCCAGGACCCAAGGGGAATGGAAGACGGAGATGACTAGCTAAACAGGGGCAGACTGGAAATACGACCACATTCTGCTCAGAGGGAAAGACTGAGCTGAGGAACAACGCCTGATTGGACCCCCTTTCACAAAACTCCAAGGGCATCCCACATACACTTACACACTTCGAACCCCAGACAGCAAAGCTGTACTACACTGCATGGCTGGGACCTAAACCGGGCCACGTGGCTCCGAGGGATACATTTTCAGAATGGCAGCCGCTACACATCTGCAGCCATTTATACCAAACTGAGTTGAAATGACGTGTGTCTCACAGCCACCGGTGGCTCTGCGTTGGACACCACAGTCAGGAAACAAGTGCTCTGTCTGGCTCCAAGCCACAGAGCCTACTATTTCTAGGGACATTCTTGCTTTGACATCTGCACATACCAAGTCACCTTGGCAGGGTCCCTTCATAGCCAGTCCCCTCTCTTGTGGTTGTTCTGGTCACTCCTAAGCATGTGCCATCTGTATCCCAGCAGCCTTCTCTTCACTGGGGGTGATGGCCCACATCCCAAGCACAAGAGGAGGGGGTCTCACCACAGTTCCCATCATGAGTTCGTCTGTCCTACCAGACAGGCTCCTCGGGGGTCCCACCCTCCTGCCAGTGAAGACTGGGGGGAGGCCGCTTCTCTTTAGTGAATAGGCCCATGCTGTGGCTTGTCTTTGTGCCCCCAGCCCCACCCACTCACAGGGTCCGCAAGCCATCCAGACCACGGAACATGCTGCTCCTGATGGACTCGAGCTGGTTGGCGGTCAGGTGCAGCTCACTGACAGACGCAGCACCCTCAAACGTCCCATCTTCGATTTCTGACACCTTGTTGTTGCTCAGGTTTCTGGGAGAGGAGGCAGGGGAGGACTGTGAGTCCTTTGCATCCAGGAGTCCCTCCCTCCCTCCCTCACCGTATGCATTATCCCCTGGCATAGGAACCCCGCCCCTGGCCCCCAGTGGGTGCTCCGCACCCTAGACTTTTCCTTTCGATCCCATGCAAGCATCTTGATGGGCACCTTCCCACCAATGGGAAACTCACATTTTCTTCAGATGTGAGAGTTTCTTAAACAACCCAGTGGCCTCTAGGATAGAAATCTCATTGTTGTTCAATCGTCTGTGAGAGGCAAGGAAAGGAACAAATGCACATATGTATGGTCAACCTAAACATGCTTTTCACATTGAGATTATGGGATACAAACAGAAGGTCAACTGAGCCCATTTCAAAGGAAAGCTGGACTTGGAACTGGGTGAAAAGGGGGGTGTGACTGAGGTATTTTTTTTTAAGCATTAAAAACTGTGATGAAGGGACAGCAAAATACAAGTAGGTAAAGACACCTGGCACCAACCCTGAGTTCCTGATTACTTGAGGTCTATCCTCTTCTACATGATGGAAGGAAAGAACTGACCTCCAAGAGCTGGCTTCTGATCACACATGCACCATGGCATGAAAATGCATGCACAGGCATATATGCACACATTAAATAATAAGTATAAAAAAAAGTAATGAAAATTTGCATACGCAGAAAACAAATGAGCATCGAATTTTGCACATGCAGACAAGGCACACAAATTCATACTTTCAGATAAAGAAAACCAGTAGTTAAGGGATGACTTAAACCCCAGCTTAAGATAATGGATTTCTGTCTCCCTAAAAAACTATCTCTAAGGAAATCCACTCATGGTTCATGCTGGTGACCAGTCCTGGATGCCAAAGACTCCTCCAAAGGAGGCAGGGAAGCAGGGTCAGGGGTCATGGATGAGGGCTGTGTCTTGCCAAAATTGTCAGCTGGCATGCTCCAGCCAATACCTCCCATGATTCCCCACATAGAGCTGGCTGGGAAGGGGAGCCCTGAAGAGACCCAGGTAGGTTAGTGGGAGCCAGGGACAAGGGGAAGTTAGGCAGCTCAGGGGCTCACAACTCAGCCGTGGACTGGGGGATGCGCTCAGGGATCTTGGAGAGCTTCAGGCTGGAGCACTCCACCACACTGGCCTCACAGCGGCACTTGTGGGGGCAGGCCACGTCACTGGTGCACTCGCTGTTCAGGTGGTAATCCTCTGTCCCTGTAGTGAGAGGGCCCCAGGGCTGAGGGGCTGAGTAGGCGTCAAGCAGCCAAGGGCTCCCAAGCCCCCCACCCTCAGCCTCCCCTCTACTGCCACCATGCCCACCCCTGCCGCCAGCTGTCTTCAGGACCCCCATTCTCCTACCTGGAATGAAGTACTGTTCTTTGGCTGGGGGAAAAAAAGCAAATGCATCAAGATTTAGAAGCAGCCAGGTCAGCCCCATGCCCCGTGGAAGGCACCCCAGGTATGCAGCTGGGACCCTGCATGGGCCTGACTATCCCCCTACTCATCTTTATGTGTAAAGGCCTTACACATGAGCACTCATGTCCCCAGGCCAACTGAAGCTCTCACTTGTACAACACAGGCAGGCACCCTGGTGACCTTATGTGTAGGGTTTAGGCACAAATGACACCAGGCTCTTGGACCAAAACCCAGGCTCAGAAGATGACCCAAACTGCCCATGGCCAGATGCCCAATGGGCTGCATTTGCTGAGGCCCCACTGCATCTTAGTCCTAGAGGGGTCTCCTACCTCACTGAGATCCCTCCTAAGCCTTGAACACAGTGACACACAGAAGAGCTTGCCTGGGAGCAGAGGGATGGGTAGCTCTCCCTTCACAGCTTCGGTGAGCCACCTTCCCCAGGCCGCAGTAAATTGATGGGTAAGCAGAGAAAGGAACCATCCCATCCAAATTGAATGCAGGACCCACACCACTCCCGGCTGGTTCCAAAGTGGCTGAGACATCTTTGAGTCACACATTCCAGGTCCACTGGAGACACACATGTGTGGCCCTTACCTGAGCACCGGAACTTCTTGCTTTTGATCTGCCCTATTCGCTTGTTGGCAAGGCGCCGGGGGCTGGCACAGCGGGCCCCACTTGTCTCGATGGGGTTGCTGCGTAAGAAGTCTGCCAGCCACTTGAGGTTACAGTCACAGATGAAAGGGTTCTGGGCCAGATGCCTGTCCAAAGGGACAAATGGGTTGCCAGAGACCAAGGTTGTTGACCTAACCCTGGACAAGGCTTTGTAACCATCTGGGGCTGAGCTTGTGCCCTGAGCTAGCCACGGGAGTCACCAGAGTTCATCCCTCTGACTTTGTCCAGCCCCTCACAGAGGAAAGGCTCTTTAGTGGAGAACTGGAGCTTCCTGCAGAGCCAGGCTCACTCCCTCCAAGCCTCTCTGGCCTCACTGCCAATCTCCCTTCTCTCCTTTGACATGAATATCTCATGAGCATGCGTGAGGAGAGAAGACTGACAGACCAACCTGCTCCTTCCTGATGAAGAAGCTGAGGTGGCAGAACACCAAGCCAGACATGGTCTCTGGGCCTCCCCATGGCAGTGATCTGGGTTTCTTTTTCTCCCACAGCCTCAGGTAGCCCATTTCCTACAGCTGCCATCCTGAGGAGCAATGGGGCCAGGGTGCAGTGGCTGGGTCTGTCTGTACCGCAGCTGCACCTGGAGCCACCATTCCCAGCCTGAGCCGTAACAGTGCCTTTCTTTGACCGGTTTCTGGCAGCCTCTCATCCCGGGAAAGATAAGCAAACAGCCAGGTACCTACTGCAGAGCTACTGCCAGCTGCCTCTGTCACCAGCTGGTGAGGAAGTGAAGGTGTGGGAGCAGCTTGGAGGGCCGGCTGCTATCATTTATACCTTCCCAGCAAGTCAGCCATCAGCTCTTTTTAAAAAACGATTTATTATTTCTAATGTATGTCTATGTCTTGGGCATACGCCATGAGTGCAGGTGCTGGAGGAGGTCAGAGGTAGTGGCGAGTTATCCAGTGAGGGGTGACAGACACTGAACTCCAGTCCCCTGGGAGAGCAAAAGACACTTTTAACCAGAGTCATCTCTCCAGCCCAGACCCACCACTTCTGAAACACTCCATCAGCAGGTCTACAGACCTATGTCTGGGCTCCATCCCACTGGGTGTGTCCCACAGAGAGCTCTCAGAATGAAGACAGCCAGGGAAGAGTATCCCCTGGCCCTGTCTCACCTGCTGCCACCCTTGAGCCAGAACTTGTACACACAATATGGCACTAGGGGTGGAGAACCACGGAGTCAGGGCAGGCGACTTCTCCCGTTGATAGCCATCAACCAAGCTATAACGTTTAATAGCCACAGTCCAGCCCCTCTAGGAACTGTAGAGCTCTCAAAGCTTAAGTGTAACCATGGCCCAGGGTCTGTGCCCTGCTCAGTCTAGACTTTGGACACCTCTTCTCCCATCTGTCACTTCCCATGCCCAGTCTTTTGTCTCTGTCATGGGATACTGAACAGTGTCTGCTCTGAGCCAACTTCCTACCCCTTGCCTGAGTCCTGGCTCTTCTCATTTCCAGCTCCCTCCCCTGTCTCTACATCCCACTCAGTGGGCAAGAGGATGTGATGTTGACTTGCCAGGCAGACCAAACCATTTGAAGCATGGCAGGATCTGGAGGCTGCTAAGCCAAGCTTCTCCTCACCCCAGCCTGTACCCTAGTACTCTGCCCAGGCCTGATTGGTGACCTAGGCAGAAACCGCTTTCCAATCAACATGACAGGCTCGGCACTGCAGCAGAATGCAAGGTTTTTGAGAGTGAGTTGTTTGGATGTAAAGCAACCTAGAAAACTTGAACTGCCCGCAGGGGCAAGTGGTTTCAGTACAGAGGTAAAGGTTTTGACGTGAGTTGGATTTCTGTGTATGTGTGTGTGCTGTGCTAGAGAATGAGACTTTGTGAAAATCCAGCTAAGAGCTCTACCACCGAGCAACACTCCAGCCTCAAATCGAATGTTTTTAATGATTTCAAGGGGCAGGCAGCTGGGGAGGACCCTTCGGTATTCTCCGGTATTCGTACATTCTCCAATATTAAAAGCACACCTGGACACTGTGCCCCTGTGGCTACAAGCTGACCCCATCAGACACTCTGACAGTAGAAAGACAGGCAGATCTGAGTCTCTTCACATGTAAGAAATGGCAGAGAGAAGTCTCTGGAGACAGACACTCGAGTGGACCACGTTCACCCTTAAGGAAGTGCTGGTTGTGAAGCCACACTGAGATACCACTTCATAACCACAGCATGGTTACAATCGGACAGTTTCAAAAGAAAAACAATGCAGAATATTGGTGATGGTGTAGGGACTCTGTACACATCATGGAGGGAGTGTGCTGTGCTATAGCCAGTGTGAGACAACCCCTCCCCCCCACCTTGGCAGCTTCTTGACTCACCGTAAACTCACAGTGACCTAGTGACTCTTGGAAAAATGAAAACACTAATCTACAATGAGCTGTAATCCAGCATGGGCAACAGCAGTGTTCACTGCAACTACAACTGGAAATAACCCAAATGCACGTCAACCAGGTGGAGTGAACAACACATGGCTACTCTGATACCCTGGAACACTATTTGTCTATAACAAGAGACATTCTTGTCTCTATTTTCTTATGTCAGATCAAGGATGAAAAATACATAACAGGACACAAAAGTCCCAAAACATTAATCTGGGTGAAACAAGTCAGTTACCAAAGGTAGCCTGTCATAACTCCACTTTATGAAGTGGTCAGAAAAAGGCGGTCCCTAGATGGGAACACAGCCAAGTGGCTGCCTGAGGCTGGGCTGGAAATGGGCACAAGGAATCAGGGAGCCTGGCAGAAACCTTCCAACACTGGACTGACTGAACCGCTTTGTGGATTTACAGGGTCACTGCGTTGTTCACTTAGAATAGGCAAACTTTACGTGTGTAAGTTACACCTCAACGAAGCTATATTGGTTTGTTACTTTGAATTTTGAGTCGACACTTCCATTTGCTGCTCACGCTGAGTTTGAATTTGGTCTCCAGTGATCAGCTTCATGAACAGCTGGGACAACAGGCACACAGCGTTTTGTTTGGTGTTATTTTGGTGGGGGAAAAAAACCAAAGCTACCCAACTCATAAACCTTGCTGCGCTATGAGTGAATCAAGCCACAGGATGGCAAATTTGCCTCTGAAACTCAGCCAAGGTGCTGGGCTGGTCCATGGCTGTAGGAAGAGGGGCTGGGCTGTAGCTTGAGTTTCCTATCTTTTGCTCTTGTTCCAAATCGTAATTCTGTTGTTTATATGAGCAGGTGCTTATGGGAGTCTAGCCTTGCTTTACAGCCTCAGAGGAGTCTGCTCTACAGAAGCACAAATAAGGAAATCAGCCATTTTTAAATGATGAGAACTGCTATTTTTCAATTTTGTGGAGGGTCTTAGGACCTCCTCCATCTCAGTTTCCTTATGAATGAAAATACAGCTGATGGGCCCTGCTTCCATAGGGTCACTGTTATTGAGCATGATAATGCATACAGAAAACATGAGTCCCTCCATCCTGGCCCTCACTCCAAGGCTTTCTGTGTACCAGTCCCACGCACCGCGCCTCCTTAGCATGCTTCTGCCAGAGAGACTCTGCCAACTACTGAAAACAACCATCTTAGCCATCTCTTCCATTAACCTCTAATTCCACATGCTCAGTGAGGTTCCCCACGGATAGCTTATTCCTCTCACTGCCTGTAAGTAAATTAATTAGCAGGAGTCAGGCTGCAGGTGCATGCATGGGCCTAATGAGTTTGTCCTCGTGGCTGACACCAACTGCTGTGCAGTCCCCAGGGGGCGGGTGTCATATCCTAGACTCAACCTGTTCAGACTCACACAGATGTTGTCTAATGAGCAGCACCATCCAGAACACTCCGACCACAGAGGCCACGGGAAGATATCAACAGTCACTCAGTGCACGGAACGCACAGGCTACCTGGCCCACACTAGCACATCCAGACAGACCACAGTGAGTAGAAGGGAGGGAACAGAGGGCCTGAGTTTAAGCAGCCTTCTGTTCAGGTAAACCTCTCTTTGTGGGGAAGTACTCCAGCCATGCCCTAAGAATTCTTAATTAGTGACCATCCACAGCAGGAGCAGGGAATGCAGAAGACTGGGCTCCTAGCATCACCACTTCAGAACTCTGATTCATTAATGGGCACTGTTGTTATCTGTATTTAGTGGCTCTTCTCATTGCTGTGATGAGGTACCAGACAAAAGCAACTTAAGGAAGACGGTTTCTTTTTTGTTTTGTTTTTTTTCCATTGATTTAAGAAAGAAGAAAGTCCACACTCGTGGGATGGTAAGACAGTGGAAGGGTCAAGAGAAAGTCAGGGTCACCCAAAGTCAGGAAGTAAAGAGAGATGATGTCACCCACATTCGGGGTGGGACTTCCAGTCTCAGTTAAACCTTTCTGGAAACACCTTTAAAGACATACCCAGCAGTGTGTTTCCATGGTGATGCTAAATCTAGTCAGGTTGACAATGAAGTTAACCGCCACGGAGGTCCATGGTTGTTTCATTTAAAAAGAAAAAAAAAAAAAAAAGGCAACCAGATAGACATCTCATGCTTCAGAAATCCTCTAGCCAGGAAGCAGTGTATCAGGCAGCCAGCCAATCAGACATGAACCTGACCAAGCCCCTAGATCCAAGAATCAGTGTGACATGGTCCCATAGAGATGCCATTTTCCAATGTGACAGAGCAAATACTGGGGTGCCCCAGTGAATGAATGCCAGGGAATGAAGGCAGTGGAGGACCCCTTGTTATAGTTTCTATCGGAAGTGCTCTCGGGCTTGTGTACCAAAGTCTTGGTCTCTACTGTTTGGAAAGGGCAAAATGTCAGAAGGCTGGAAGAAAATCAGTGGGGACAGTCTCCTGGGGATATGTGTTCATTTTAAAAGTAAACTTATTTATTTGGAGGGACATGTGTGTTGTGGCATCTGTGTGGAGGTCCAAGGACAACTTGTAGGTGTCAATGCTCTCTCTCCATCATGTGGGTCCCAGGGATTGAACTCAAGACATCAACTTTGGTGGAAAGTGCTTTTTTTATCTGCTGAACCATTTCACTAGCTTCCTAGGGTGTTCTCCCCCTCCCACCTGCCTCCTCCTCTTCCCACCCCCTCCTCCTTTTACTACTCCCCCATCACTTCCTCTCTCTTTCTCCATCCCAAAGTAAAGAAGTTCCTCTGCCACAAGCTCCCATCTCCATGAAGTTCTGCCCAAGAACCAGATGAGCACACAGTGAATCCTCTGAAACAGTGAACGAAGATAAGTCTTTCCTCCTCAGCTGCCTACGTGGGGCATTCCGCCACACCAAGGAGAAGAGAAACTGGCACACATCTAGAGACAAAGAATGACTTAAGAAACATGCCAGTCCTATTGCACAGACCACATCATCAAATCCTGATTCCAACAGAGAATGAAAAGTTGTCTAACACACGAGACAGGCAGAAGTTCAAACACTGACTTAAATGTTGGATGATATCAAAGAATTGGTCATGAAGTTTTAGATACATCAACAGTCTTGTAGGTTTTGATAATTTTGTGGTGCTGAGGTTAGAACCCCAGCCCCATGCATGTGAGCCAAGGTCTCTGACTCTGAACTATATCCCCAGTCCTTGTGGCTGCATTGTTCAAGATTCTTTGTCTTCCAGAGATTCAGAGGCCAGGGACAGAGGACAGACAATGGCTGACATTTGTTTCCAAACAGTTTGGGTGGTGTGGAAAAGGCTGGTGGAGACAAGTTAGACTGGGCCGGAGTTAAAGCCGGTGATGAGTCACTTGGGACTTCACTGTACTGCTTCTGCTACGCTTGTAACTCTCCACAGATAGGGAGCACAGCTCTCCACAGTGAGGGAACAGAGATCTCCATAGGGAGGGAGCACAACTCTCTATATTGAGGGAGCACAGCTCTCTACAGCAAAGGAGTACCACCAACGACTAGATCCACTGCTCTCTGAATTCTCTGCTTCCTATCAGACTCAGCACCACCACGCTCCAGATGCACTACTGCTTAATGAAGTACCAAGAAAAGAAGAACATGTTGCTGATTAAATGACATGCCATCCCTGAGAACACAGACCTGTTAATGTGGAAACACGGCTTAGAATCCACAGATGCTGTTAGCGTTGCCATTAGTAAACTCCAGCTGGCATTTAGCCAACATTTCCGTGAGCTTATCATTATGTAAACACCCGTGAATCTTGTCACAACTGTATGAAGATGCCCTCGTTTTATGGATAGATAAAAGTAAGGCCCAGAGAAGCTAATTAACTTGTCCCAGGGTCACCCAGCCAATAGGAATCCTCAGAGCAATGTGACCCAGGATCATCCCAGAGTCTATAGATGATGGCTTTCCTCAGTGGGAGGCCACCTCAGTGTGCACAGTAACCCAAGTGAGGCAGCTACTTGGACCCCAAGGTTGTAGCCACACTAGGCCTACCTGCTGAGGGGAGAGAGAACAAGAAAGAGGGGATGCTCACAGTGTCTGGATGGCCCGCAGGGAGGTGAAGGTGCCCTTGGCGAGACTCTGGATCTTGTTGTCATACAGGGACAGCAAAGAGAGATTCTGCAGGTCCTGGAAGGCATCAGGCCTGATGCAGTTGATCTTGTTGGCATTCAGAAGCCTGTAGGCAGAGCCAGGCTGCGAGGTTAAGAGAGTGGCAAGGCCTGACCCCTCAGACGTCCTGAACCATCCTGGCCCTGGACACGGGTGACCTCAGGCCACTCCATACTGCTTTCTCTATCTCTGTCTGCATTCTAGGTCTCCAAATTGGATGCAGGAGAACACAGGGGTAGAGGGGTCTCTCCTTCCCAGGATCCTATAGGGTACCCCATGCACATACAGGGATGTTTCAAGATAGTATTGCCTAGGTCTAGATTCCTGATCTGAATTATCTTGACTACAGAAGGGAGAGCTGATGTGGGGTCCCCTGAGAGAGAGAGACAGAGACCTGTCCCCAAGAGTCCAGGAGCACATTGAGCCTCTGGATCCTGATACCCAGCAAGCAGCCCTGAGCTCACCTCTGTTTCCACATCTGGCCTCATAGCCTTACTGGGACAGGCTGTCTTCATGTTCCTGTCTCAAGTAAGTCTTGTACCCCATGAGTGCTCTGAACTGAAGTTCCCAGAAAAAGCCACACCTGTGTTAAAGGTTCTACAGGCCTGGTTGCCTGACTAGACCTTTATGATTGAGATGAGTTGGAATACTGAAGATCCAGAGACAAGTTCTCTTGGATTGTTCCCTGGAGAGCCATTCACTTCCTGCCCCAGTACCTGTCCTGTCTGCGTGGATAGCCTTCAGTACTATCAGCTCAGACTTTGGGGCTATATTAACAGACCTTTAGCTTCTACCAATCCTGAAGCTAAGGGTATCAACAGACAGTATATGAAACCCATGACAGAGAGCTGGGGGTTTGTGTCTCTGGGAAGCCAGAGGGATGTGGACTCAAGGATACCCTAGAACTGTTCCTTACAGCAGCTGGAGGGTGTACAGGCCTCCAAACACACCACGGGGCAGGTCTGTGATCTTGTTGCCATAGAGGACCCTAGAGAAAAGTAGCAGAGAGGGAGGTCAAAGGACAACTTTGCCCTGCCCCAGCAGGGCTCTGCAGACCTATAGGTGTTTCCTAGGTAGCCTCTCCACCAAGATGGTTACTATAATAGCTTGCCAGCAGGTGGCAGTAATGAGTCTTCAAGCGCCCAGTCTTGAGGAGGCAGGAAGATACCCTCCCCTCTAGGGCTAGATTTCCACAGCTGGGATGTAATTTTGTTGCCAGGCTCACCCCTCTGCCTTCCCTCGCTCCCAATGAACCCCCAGAAAAGTCTGCAGAAGTGCCTTTTCAAAGGACCTCATGAAAAAAAATAATTAAGTCTCAGATCCAAAGGAGAGAGTAAAGTATGAACATATTCTCAGAGAGACACAGGGAAAAAATAGAACGGCAGACAGCCTGTGCAATAGGTGGTGGGATTGCCAAGTGGTGTATTTTTATACTTTGATACTTACAAAGTTTTCCTCACTGAGCATGAATGAATCCTATGTATAATGGGGGGGGGGGGGAAGCACAGTATAAAAACCACACAGACAGGAATGTGCTCAGGCAACACACCGCAGGGGTTGGAGGGGCGAGGAGCCTGCCTTTCTCTCCTACTGTTGTAAACAGCCAGAGTGAAAAGCTGCATGCTGTCTCCTCAGATATGGCTTGGAGACCCTTCCCAGAGGAGGGCACGGCAGGGGTAAAGGCCATGTGGTGAGGAGCATGCAGGACCATTTGAGAAGGTGACTTGAATTGAGGAGGGAGATAGATGGCAGCCTACAGGAAGACAACCAGACCCAAGGCTTGGTCAGATCTGTGTTGGGAGCTGCAGGGTGAATATGGGATAGACGAAACTGGGCAGAAAGACAAGGTTAGGGCGGCCTATGGTGGACATAGACAGCATGAAGCTGGTGTGCTCTATCCCAGCATGCAATTTCCTAGAGAGCAGGTGGTGGCCTTGGCCCAAGGAGTGGCAGGAATCTGTTGAAATGGGCTATCATCACCTTTTGTCTCTTCTAAACTGCCTTGGTCCAATGTAAGGTGACTATATGTTTATGTCTCACAGAAGGAAAAAAAAACATACAGGTCAGGCCACCCAAGGTCTGATCACCTCAGCCAGTGACAGGACTCATGCTCTGGCTGTCTTGCACAGCTGTGTGGGATGTACACTGCACGACTTGATGGGCACTGTTCACAGTTCACACTATTATGGTGGACTCTACGCCACGAGAAGTGGTGCATAGAATGACAGATTTCTTTCCTTCCTTCCTTCCTTCCTTCCTTCCTTCCTTCCTTCCTTCCTTCCTT
>CAJQZJ010009141.1:9198877-9253966 GCA_907164525.1 Lophiomys imhausi
GAGGAGGAGGAAGAAGAGGAGGAGGAGGAAGAGGAGGAGGAGGAAGAAGAGGAAGAAGAAGAAGAAGAAGAAGAAGAAGAAGAAGAAGAAGAAGAAGAAGAAGAAGAAGAAGAAGAAGAAGAAGGAACTGACAGCAAAGGAAGTGGTGGGAAGATTTAAAGGTTCAACTGCTTCAGCCGTGCACGAGCTGCAGGCCCAGAGAACCCCGAGGACTTTGTAGAATGGGCATTGTCTGTCATGCAGGGCCAGGTGAAGATCCTGTGAGTGTTTAACAGTTTAACATTTAAACCTCATTTCCATTTCTCAGGATTCAGGAAATGGGGCTTTTTTTGGTCCCTTCTCTCCCAAGGCTTCACAGTTGTTTCCAGAGTGGCCACTAGGGGGCGCCAGAAGCCGTCCTTGGATTTGATAAACAGCTGTAGCATTCTAAGCAAGGCGGTCTCAATTTTTGCTACATTTGACTTGCCAGGTGACACTTCTCTTGCCTTTGTCAGCCCCTCACCCACGACCCTCCAAGCTAAAGCCGCTCAGCTCCGCTTGCACATGGCTTATGTGGAAGTCCCCACAGCACAGCCCTCAGCATTCTGTCATCCTCAAACTCAGGTTACCCAACCCTCACTCAACCCTCCTCCATGGTGGCTGTTACAAGACCCTCAAAATGAGAATGATCAGACATGTATCTGAAGAATAAGAGGACCCCCGGGAGAGCAGTGCATGGTCCTGGTGATGTGGAAATTCCAACCAGCAGAGACCACATGCGCACTCAGAGAGAGAAGAGAGAACGTATGGGCAGGTCCGTCATTGCTGGCTGGGAGGAAAGCAGAGCCTGACCGAAGGTCAGGAAGAAGTTTCTGATAAAGGTGTGGGAAGGGCCCGTAAATGCTGGGAAGCCAAGGTATGGTAGAAACCACCTACAGTGGATGCCATGGGTGAGACATTCAGCAAGCTGTCCCTGGGCCACCTGCTCTATGAGGTATTGGCAGCCATACACCTAGAAAACTCTCCAGCTTTCTTATCTCTGTCTATAGACCCTTTCCTTAGCTCCCAACTGTTCCCTCTCCTATAGAGCCTAGTGCATGCACACACACTTGAGAGCACACACACATACACCCACACACACATACCACACATAAACACACATACACACACATACCACACATACACACACACACACACCACACATAAACACACACACACATACACCCACACACATATACCACACATAAACACACATACACACACACACACACACACACACACACACACACACACACACACACCAGTCTCCTTTTTCAGCACCAATTCAAAACTGCAAATAAAAGTGTATTGGGCTGATGTACGGATGTTTAATTGCCATCCATCTCCCCATAATCTCCCAAGGGCAGACATTGCTCTTGCTCCCATATCCAGGCCAAGGCAAGGGACTGGGACAGGATGCAACTCCAGGAAGGCAAAGACTTGGGGCAGGGAGGAGTTATAGCACTACTGGAGCCCCCATCTCCCAGCCTGTGCTCTGGGGTTCCTTATACTTGTTGTCTCATGAGGATGACCCCTAAAAGGCAGGCCAGTGACAAACAGGAAGCTGGTATTGTGGATAATGTCATCTTGACTCTTGCTTCCCTTCCCACATCCAGATGGAACACTGAGCATCCAGCAAGGGATCTGGGAAGCCACTGAGGGAGGTAAGGGTCTAACCTGGAACCTCCAGTGAAGGATTTCTGTTCTAAAGAGTATGGAAAGTGTTCTGTAGGCAGAGATGCCCCAGGCTAGCCTGTATCCCACACCCAAAGGCCAAGGACACTGAGGAGGCAAGTTTCTACCCCTGCCACTGGGTGTGAGAGTCCAACCCCTTTCTGCCTCTGCCTGACTTAGACACTTTTCCCAAGTGCCTGTTCTAGCCCCCTTCCACACTCTAACAAGCAGGGGAGCCAAGGTCAGGACCCCATGTTCTTACTGCTAATCCCCTTTACTCTCTAACCTCTAACTGGTCTCTGCAGGCACACTGCCTCTGAGGGGATTACTGGGCCCAGTTGGGGCAGGGCATTGGGCACCTGACCTTCCTCTGGGCTCTGACATGGATCTGTTGCACCACTGCAAAGCTCTTTATTTTGTGACTCTTCAGGCCACAGGGAGGTTCAGCACAGTGCAGCATTCTGGGGCACCTTATCCATGGCTTCCAGGTCATCAGACTGCTGGCTGACCTGGGCCAGCCACACGTGCACTGAGCTCCTTGTACAAGTATTTGACCCCACGTGTGTGTGTGTGTGTGTGTGTGTGTGTGTGTGTGTGTGTGTGTGTGCGCGTGGGGTAGCTTAACCTCCTCTTCAGAGAGCACAAGTAGCTCTCATGGTGAGAGCAGAGGCATGGGAGCACTCAGCCAATGTTGCCATTAGGTCATTGTCTTTGGGGCTCTGTGAGAAGAGCAGGGAGCCTGGGGTTTGGGAATCACTAGGGGCTCCAGGTGACCTCCTACTAGTTTGGGCTAGACTCCAGTCAAGACCCACAGGAAGTTCCCAGTGTGTGCCACTCACTCAGCCTGCCACAGGTGGCTAGTGTCCTCCACACAGCATCACCTCACACTGTTACATGGAGGGGATCTACTACCAGAAACTCAGAGCAATGGCCCAGAAGTCCAACCCTGGTGCCTGGGGCAGCACCTTTCGCCTTTAGCAAGGTCTACAGCAAACTAGAGCACATTAAGTTGGCCGGCTATATCTGGCAGAGGGAAGTACTGAGTACTTTGATGTCCCCACCTAGTGCTGAAGCAAACTGCATTGTAGCCTCTATACTTCAGACATCACTTCATAGCAGCAGGGGTCTAACAGCTCTGCTTTAGTAAGGGAGGAAAACAAACAGCTACTGACCTCTCTCCTGAGGCTGCACGAAGGAACAGGAGGGAATCCACAGAAGTAGGGGTAACCAACTACTTCATTCACTCTCCAGGCCCTCTCTGCATTGAAGCTGGGGTTGGGGGCAGGGGACACAGTGTCCAACTCCATCTGGCACAAGCCCATCTGCAGGTGTCTGGAGGAGCAGGCTGCGTCCCCACCACTCATCAAGGAACTGGGTCTTGTTCCCACAGTGGGAGGGAGCCCCAGCCTATAGAGCGGAGCATGGGGTCTTGGGGATTCCTGATACCAAGCTCCTGGGGTAGTATGGACATCAGCACCATATAGTGACAGGTTTGAGTCTTTCTTCTTGTCCTCTCCTGTTTTCCCAGTGCCCAATGGGCAGAGGCACTGGCGTCAGCAGAAACCTCCCTCCCTGCCCACTATGAGGCCACCAACTTTCCTGTGAAGCCTTAGCCTTCACACACTCACACTCAACACCACCACCACCACCCAGACCACAAAAACAAAGGCACTAAGTGTCCTGGCTAGCTACACCATAAACCATCCTGTGATACTGGCTTGACACTGGCTTGTGTGCTGGGCAGCTGTGAACGTTGACTCCCACAAAAGAAATAGTCCAAAAGAGGTCCCCCGACTGGGCTGGAGAGATGGCTCAGAGGTTAGGAGCACTGGCTGCTCTTCCAGAGGTCCTGAGTTCAATTCCCAGCAACCACATGGTGGCTCATAACCATCTATAATGGGATCTGGTGCCCTCTTCTGGCCTGCGGGCATACATGCAGGCAGAACGCTGTATACATAATAAATAAATAAAATCTTAAAAAAAAAAAAAAAGAGGTCCCCGACAAGATAGTCTTCTCTCACAAGCTGACTGACTCAGCCAAGGCAAGGAGGCTCTGAGACTGGAGTCCCACTCAACTGAAAGACACTGAGGACACAGAACTGTTACATCCTTCTCTTCTGTTGACAGTCAAAAAGTGGCAAGCTTGGATCCCAACCATATAGTGAGAACACAGATCCTGGCGATGAGCATGGATGGTGACAAGCAGGACAGCCCCATCAGAACAGGGCAAGCTACCCTTCACCAGCATGGGAGAGGCTGAATTGGGAAGCGGGACACCACAGGCAGGGGAGCTGGACTTTAGAGGTGAAGACATTGTGCTTCCCAGGCCCTCTGCTATCAAACTCCATAGTCAGTCTCCACAGCTCCCTGAAGAACAGGCAATTGCTGGGGGTCAGGGATGTGACCTCCAAGTCACACATAGGATGGAACACAACACTGGAGGACACTGACCTCAGAAGAATAAGGTCAAGGGAAGGGAGGGTGGGAGTGTCTGGAAGTCTGAATCCCTTTGTCACCATGTTTCAGGCAAGAATGAAGATAACTCCTGGGTTTTGTTATAAAGTAAGATAACAACAATCAGAGGAAAGGTTTAAAAAACGAAGAAAGGCCAAAACTCTCAAATAAGGGAACACAGGCCAGGCATGGTGGTGCACACCTTTAACCCCAGCACTTGGGAAACAGGGGCAGGCAGATCTCTATGAGTGAGGTCAAGCATCAGCTGGTTCTGAGCTGAGCTAGAGGCTCCCCTCCACTCCTGCAGTCTCCACAAAGAGAAGGTTGTAATGGAAGAAAGCAAGACCCAAAGGTGGCTAGAGGATACAGGTCACCCCTTCTGGGTCACCTCTCCAAAGGCCAAGTCACAGGTCACCCAGTCAAGGGACCAACACCTTTCTCTGTAGTCTTAACTCTGTTTTTGGTTTTTGCTGTTGTTGTTTTGTTTTGTTTGTTTTTAACATTGTTAAACAACAGACCCATTTCCTTTGTCATGTGGCCTAAGGACTCCCGGTTGCCAACACCAAGAGCTGGGGCAAAGACTAACAGAACAGGTCTTCAATACTGGGAGAAACACAGGCCGGGAGACTCCCACCAGAGAGTTAAAGAGATCAGTCAGTTTGATGAATCGATCTTTGGACAAATCGGCCATTCCACGAATTGCCTTCAGCAAATTGGCTTTTAGCAAAATGACATTTTGTAGATTGTTCTGTTTCTGACACAGCGATGCTTTTACAGGGCAATTATGCACACACTCCCAGCCTGGCACTGGGGCACAGAAACTGTTCTGCAGATGGTCGACCCACCCACCTCACACGCTGCTGCTCGGGGCTTAGAGGAGCTGAGCCAATGTGGGGGTTAGAGAATGCACACACTGCCCAGCATGCAGATCCCTTCCTGCCGCCTCTTCCTCTGGTCAGCCCATTTTGACACAGAGAGCAGATTCTTCGGATGGCGCTGGAGTGGGGAAGCAAGGGTTAATGCAGTTTATGAATAAAGAGAGGTGAGGGAAGGAGCAACAGGGCTCAGTGAAGAGAACCTACGCTGTGCTAAGGGAGGAGGCTCTGCACAGGGCAAGCGGCCAAGCCACAGCAGCTGCCAGTCTGTGCTTCTTTGGGAAGACGGTGGGACTCTGGCCAGTGTGGCAGGGCAGCCAACGCCAGGACAGATGTCGTGGAAGGAGAGCCTACCAGAGAAGCCAGCGAGCATCACTGAGCCTTGAAGCATTTCTGTTTCTCTCATCCTCCTTACCCTCAGTGTTATTATTACTAAAAAACATATCCCACTGTTTCCTGCTCCCGTAGAAGAGCAGAGTCCCTATCAGAGCCTTGACTTCAGTAGTACCTCAGGAAGAAAGTGGTGTCTGCACGGTAACTATGGTCCTCTCAACATGACACAGAAGGGAACCCTCAGAGAAAGAAAACGCCCCGAGCCATCTCCAGGTGGCACACAGCCATCCTGCCACATGGGGCAAATATCCTCCAAAGCCCAGAGTAACAGGGAGAGCGGGGAGCTGTCCCTGGTCCTGAACCTTCGAGTTTTCCCCTGCTTCCACATCTTGGATCTCAGCCACCCTCAACCTTCCCAGGCTAGTCCAGACCCAGGTTAATCAGCTCCTTCTCTTTTTCCCAAGCCCACAGAGATTCCAGCTCATAACATACACTAGAGGTCTGTGGAGCACACCGTGACCCTGAGTCTCAGGACAGGCATGTGCTGAGCACAATCCACATCACTAAGTTCCTTTTAGGTGGGGTGCAGCTTGGACCCTACCCGGGCCTCCTCCATTGAGGTCAGATCTTCCCCCAGATACAGCCAGGACAAGGAGGTACTGAGAGATATCTGGCAGGCTCCAAATACTGAGGACCTTGCTCACGGTCACAGTTGTCATTACCATTGTCAGTGCTGCTGGTGATAACTGTGTTACCTGTGGCGCCTATTATGTGTCTGGAACTGTGCCAGGTGTTTTGGATGCTTAAGAGATATACCCTCTTTAATTCTTGGAACATCTTACACAGGCATCCCTCTCACAGCTCTGCAGGATGTGAGGGTAAGAGTGTGAACGGAGACAGGCTGTGGGAAACCTCCCATTCGTTCCCTCCCAATTTTTCTGGAAACCTGAACCTCTAAAAACTAAAAAGTTGTTTTCATCCCCTCCCACTGGAATTGTACCTAGGATCTGATGCAGGTTGCTTTGGGAGTCCAATCCTTAGGCACACAAAGCAAGTATAAACACACAGCCCTAACCGTGATGGTCTTTTAAATCTTTATTTATTTATTTATTTTGGTTTTTGGTTTGGTTCATCTTTGTTCTGAGACAGAGTCTTTTCATAACTGTCCTAAGCTGGCCCCAAACTCACGATCCTTGGCTTTGACTTCCAGAGTGCTAGAAATATGGACATGTGTTACGACGGCGACTTAAACTGTTTTAAAGGAATGTAGTTCAGGTTCATCTTGAACTGATCCTCCTGACTGCTAAATCCCCAGGTATGTGCCACCAGCCTACTCTCTGCAGTGTGCTGTGGATCAACCTGGGGCATTGCAAATGCCAGGTGAGGACTCTGTCAACTGAGCTGTGCCCCCAGCCCCTTAAAGTTTATTGCCTCCAATTTTTTTTTTTTTTTTTGGTTTTTCGAGGCAGGGTTTCTCTGTGTAGCCCTAGCTGTCCTGGACTCACTTTGTAGACCAGGCTGGCCTCGAACTCACAAAGATCCACCTGCCTCTGCCTCCCAAGTGCTGGGATTAAAGGCGTGCGCCACCACCGCCCGGCTGCCTCCAATTTTTA
This sequence comes from Lophiomys imhausi, assembly GCA_907164525.1. Taxonomy (NCBI): domain Eukaryota; kingdom Metazoa; phylum Chordata; class Mammalia; order Rodentia; family Muridae; genus Lophiomys; species Lophiomys imhausi. Next base: position 9,205,845 of record CAJQZJ010009141.1, read on the forward strand.
AAAGGTTTTTTGAGACAGGTCCTCTGTGCAGTCCTGACTGTCCTGGACTCACTTTGTAGATCAGGATGACCTCAAACTCACAGAGATCCTCCTGCCTCTGCCTCCCAAGTGCTGGGATTAAAAGCATGTGCCACCACTCCCGGCTTTAAAGTTTATTTTTTTTTAAAGGGTGTTGGGACCATACACACTTTCCAGCTACTGTAATAGAGGCATGATAACCTTCCCAGAGTCCGCAAGCTAACCCTCTCTGCTACACTGGCTCAGCACACTAGAATCATTGAAGTGATGGATAAGTGGGTGGGAAGCTTCCAGAAGCTCACACATGTCAATAGTGACAGATGAACTTGGAAGCAGGAGGTGAAAACCCAAGAGACACTGTGCTGGCAAGCCATCATAACGTTGGCACTGAGCCGTCAGCACAAGGTTGCATTGTATTCGAGACCCTCTGTTTTATAACCCGAGTAATTATATAATACACCTCAGAGATATTCTTATCAAGAAATGGCATGAGAATCTCTGAGAAGCTCTGCAAACGAAGAACAGAATGCTAGTCACTATCTGGAATGAGCGTTGTCTAGGGACTTCTTGACGCCCTGGATCTGTCACTCCTTCTAAACCCCTGTGGGTTTGAAAGATGAAAAGGTAAGCTGTGTGTGTTTCTGTGGCAAAGGACTTCAGCTGAAAGCTGATTTCAGACACATAACCATGCTTAAGCCTGTATTATGCAGCCTCTGAGCGTGAACAAGTTGTGATGGGGAAGTAAGCGGACAATCTATAGCTCTGTCTAGAGCTAGTTTCTTTTTCTTTTTTCTTTTTTAATGTTTATTTATTACTTCAAGTTACATCTCCATCACAGCCCTCTCCCTCCACACCTCCCAGCCCCACCCTCCTACCCTCTCACCCTTCCCCCAGAATGCATAATTCTTTTTTTTTTTTTTTTCAGTCCAACAAATGGTTCTTTCTCTTTAGAGCTAGTTTCTGAGAGTCTCTGACACCATACCTCACTCCAAGGGCACTACTTCAGAGGCCCCACCAGAATGAATGGCACCAGGGCTCCTGTGCCCTGTCCCCATGAGTCGAGAAAATGATGGTTACCTCCAGGAACGCTATGGGCTCCTGACCTTTTAGCGATGGTTGGTTTTGATTGGCAACTTAATTAGATTAAGAGGCAGCCAAGGCCAGGTATAATATATTCATACTCCCTTATCCTCATGCTGACACCTGAGAGTGTCTAGAGGTCAAAGAAAACTTAGGTACAGGACCAGTAAGTAAACCCCAAACTGAATCCTGAGTTCCAGGCCAGAATTTTCCAGTTATCAGCTGGAACAGCAGGAAGTGGTGGCTGCAGCCTTGAGGAACAGCACCCATGCGTGGCAGGCACAGATGCTGCCCTGTGTGAGAGGCCAAAGAAACTCAAAGAGACAGAGGGAGATAGGGACAGAGCTGGGGAGAATGTTATAATTTAGATCTGAGTGCCTCCCAGGGCTGTGTGCAAGAGGCTTTGCCCCTGAGAAGCAGGGCCCAGGGCTGTGTGCAAGAGGCTTTGCCCCTGAGAAGCAGGGCCTTGGTCGGGGGGATTGTTAAGGGGTGTTCTTGAAAGATACATTGGGATTCTGTTTCTTCCTCTCATTGTTTCCTGGCCTCCATGAGACAGGCAGATCTGCTCTACGCCACCCCTGCCACAGAACCAGAGCCACAGGATTATGTGACCATCGACAGAAACCAAGAGCTGCCCCCCTCCACAAATCCTTTTTAATAAGATATTTTGTCACAGTGGTGGAAAGCTGACCAACAGAGAAAAATGGACAAAAGAGAGTAAAGAAGAAAAAGAAACTGGGAGAGAAAGAGCCCCCCTCCATTCCACCCCTGGAGCTGGAGATGAGGAACCACAGATGTGCAAATGAAAAACACAGCATGTGGCTGCTGAGCCCTCTGCTCTCTCAGGCAGGAGGGCTGTGTCCCTGTCTCTCCTGGGCCTGCAGGGCTGGAGAGGATAATTTGCCTGTGGCCAGAGGTGTCAGGATCTAGTGATGAGTGTGAAGCCAGTAGGTGATCTGTCTCTTGCTGAAAAAATCCCTGGCAGAGGTGGGAATGAGTACTGGCCTATACCCTTCTCAGAATCAACTCTCCACCAGGGTAGGGCCATCTTATCCTCACTTACTAGTAGGGACACCTCTAGAATGAGGAGTGGTGGCCTGGGGGTCTGTAGGCGGTGAGGGGGATGGAGGCCGATAGGGCACAGTACATTTTCATGCAGAAGGGGAGGCTCTGGGGCAAGCCATTTGTTCTCCTGCATAGAATGAACCCAACAAGCCTATGTTAGAGCCAGGTCTTGGTTGTCTGCGAGCCAGGTCTTGGGCTGAATCCTGGCTCTGCTTCTTGCCTGATGAGTGACTCTGCATTCATTACTTAACCTCTCTGGGCCTCCCTTTCTTCTGAATGGGAATCACAAGTAATCCAGGACTGTTAAGCAGATGTGGTGAGCGAGTGAGTGAGTGGAGGCATCTTCATGCACCCTGCCGCGGCTGCTGATCTAGCCCACATGCTGGGTATGGCCAGGCCAGGCCAGGTGGCAAGCCAGGTAAGAGGCAATGGTGGAGGCTGGTGGAGAAACCAAAAACTACCAAGATGTCAGAAATGGATGTATGCCAATCAGGAAATAGAGCAAGGTACTGCCACAGAGAGAGGCTGGGAAGGAGAGGCTACTCACCATGGCCACTTGGGTTCCAGGTCTGTGTGAGGAGGGGCCAAACATCAAGGGGAAAGAGCCTCACAGAGTCCCTGGAGAGCACATTCCAGCAGAGGAAGCAGGGGTGGGGGAGTGTGGGAAGCAGAAAGTGGGGCTGAGCTAAGGAAGAGAGGGTTGGAGGCTGGTACAGGGACTGAGTCTTGGAGTCCACGGTCTGAACAAGATGAGTTGGAGTGCCCACCATCCATGAGGCAGAAACTGTCTGACTCAGAACTGGCTACCGGCAGGGAACTGCCCTATGTCATGGTGAATCACACTCTCTTAGCCAGCAAGAGCGTGTTTAGGGAAACTGAGGCACTGTGTTGTTCCAGAGTGGCGGACAGCTAGGGGAGCCATGCCAGAGGCTCCCATGGAGGCTAAGGCATGTACTTAGCAGCTGTGCACTCTGGGATCTTTGTACAGAGGCTGAGTGGCAAACCCGGGGCCTTCAGGCTGGTGCTGGATGAAGCCAGCCACCAACCCACTCCCTGTCCACCTGGGGGCGCTCCTGATGGTGACTGTGACCACAGAGCTGCCCTGGTCCAGGCCCAACCCAATGAGCTTCTCAAATAGAAACTCCCTGTGAAAGGAGGGGATCCCTTCAAGCTCAAAGAAGCTCTGGGGAGAGGCCCACCGCCTAACATCACTTGCATTCTCCACGCTGAAAGAGTCTTCGAGTCTTCTCAGCACACATCACAGGAGATTGGGTCTTTAAATAGCAGCATCTATGATCCAAGGCTTTCCTCCTGCTTGTTGGAAAACATAAGCGTCTCTGCTTGGGTCACTCCTGACAATGCCAAACAGCTCTCAGAGGCCCAGGGTCTGGGTACCGAAGTCTGTGCACCCCCAAAAGCTGTGTGCATGCTCTGCCCATGTACATGGTACCCCTGACTCTCAAAAGAACCTGTGGCTCCACAAAGCACATGCACCTTGCTTTGAGCTCTCATCTCCGCACACCCTGTAGAGGAAATGTCCTACCTGCAAGTGAAGGGAATGAAAATTATTAAAAGACCCCCTAAGTTGGCAGTAGAGCCAGGCCAGCCGCCAGGTGGTTCCCGGAACTTAGCTGGCCACAAAGCAGATGACTATCATGGGCCCCCAGGGTTTAAGGACCAGCTGACCACAAAGCCGATGGTGAAGTAAGATTAAATTCATTCCTGAGAAAAACAGGTGTAGGATATTTCCTGCTGACTAACTAATGGGCTGGTACATTTTACCTACATTCCCCCTCACCCCCTCAGTTATGGTAAACAATGAGCTGGTACATTCTACCTGCATTCTCCCTCACCCCCTTCAGTTATGGTAAACAATGGGCTGGGCTGGTACTTTCCACTTGTATTTCCCCTCCCCCCTTTGGGTTGTAGTTTAAATACTCTACTCTCCCCCAAATTGTGGTCACTGCTCCTCTACCCCTGCGTGGGATACGAGTTGCACCCTCAGTGCACTGACCCCCCTCCAAATAAACCTCTTGCGATTGCATCAAGATGGCCTCTTGCGAGTTTTGGGGAGGCCGTGATATCCTGAGTGTTGGGTGAGGAACTTCCCTCCCCTGGGTCTTTCACAAGGACCTGTCTTCCTCTCCAATCCCTTCTACAGAGGAGCTGCAGACACTGCTCACGACCAAGGACTGAACGTGAGAGCGATGCAGCTCATAAGTCCGCAGCTGGAGCACAACTCCATCCATGCAAGCACCTGAAAGATTCACGTGCCTGAGTGTGTGTGCACAGGGCTTGGGCCACAGACTGCCCACTATTTGGTGCTTTTCCATAGCAAAAGCCAGGGTTCTCACTCAAACAACGGTACTTTCACCATAGAAGGCCACTTCCAGAGTAGAGCATCAGGAGATCATAGACAGTCTGGCAGATAGCAGATGCTCTACAAATATTTGTTGACTGAATGAGAATTACTTAGGAAGAAACCAATCAGTGGCTGATGATCCCTGTAAAAAACATGCCAACAAGACCCTCTCCAAACTAATAGCAGCAGCAACTAACACTCATGTCTTCGCTGTGTGCCAGGCTCTGAGATGAGCGCTGTCCACACCTCCACTCCCCTCATCTGTACCACTGTTACCTCCGTCTCACATATGGAGTAAGTGTGCTCAGAGAGGTCCTTTGGATCACTTATTGCCACACAGCTGGAAAGTCCCATTTAACCTCATGAACCAGGTCTGTCCTATTTCTATCTTCACCAGCGTATGAAATCCTGTTCTCCTAGGATTTCTGGGTGAAGTAGCCGAGGAAGGAACCAAAGCAAAGAGAAGAACCTTAGGTGTGGGCAAGAGCAGGCAGCGTGGCATGCACCCTCAGCTGGGCCATAGCTAGGGCACCCCTGGAAGGCAATGGAGGAGGAAATGGAGAAACAGCACCCCATGACACAGGGCGTCAGGTGTCTCCACCTGAAACCCATCCTCTTCTTCTTCCTTCTTCTGCAAACTGTGCATGCATTTGGCAACAGGCCAGAGAAAATGGCATTTCCCACTTCCCCTGTAGCTAGCAAATGTTCTTGAATGGAAAAGTACACAGAAAAAAAAAAAGATCTCTGTAAAGAGGCTGATTCCACTGGGATAGGAGACCGCCGTTCCTTCTTTCTTTTCCTTCTCTTCCTGCCTAGCAGCCATGAGAGACGGCTAGAGCTCCAGGAGCCGCTGTGACATACTGAAGATGACAGGATAGGATATAGGATAAAACTGAAGAGTGCGGGAGCAAAACAACAGAGGATACTGGTCCCTGACTCTCACCTGACTGGAGCCATCAGACTTCTGTACGACAAGCCAACTCCCACATCGCAACTGAAGCCAACTTTTAAAAAAGTTTTGTTGCTGTTATCCTCAAATAGGCTCAGACACAAACTCAGCCAGCCTAGAAACACAGCATGCAACAGGGGCATCTCTAGAGACATCATGCCAGGCGGGAGTGTGTCTGCGGTTTTGACCTCTGTAAGCTGGGGCAGAGAGGCAAAGCCCCCCTCACACACCACACTCTCTCACAGGCTGGGCAGCAGGAGAGAGGAGGTCAGAACATGTTAAAATAGAACAAACCCAGAGAAGACGGTGATTGAAAAGTGGGAATTTACAGAGGTGACAAGGGCCACTGGGCATGGGCCAGTTTATGATCCTAGTCCCATGAAGTGGTGATTTGAGGCTGTGTGCCATGGCTAAGGTGGGGGTGGGACAGATTTCCACCCTACCAGAGCTTGCAATTCAGAGTCTGGTCTCCTGGCTCACAAGTCATTAACAGAGAAGCAACCGTAGCACCTGTGCCAGAGATGGCCTGGTGTGGTGAGCCAAGCCCCACACCCAGGAAAGACCCATGTGACAAAATGCGTGAGGTATGAATATCTCTCAATTTTATTGTAATTAATTAAATCACTTTGTGTCATTTTATTGTTTATTTCTTTTCCTTAGACAGAAGGAAAAACTTCTCAATTGATTGAATTATTTTAAATACCTAAATGCAAATGAACATACCTTATTAAATAAGTTATTTCAATTATAATTTACTACCCCGTTCCTGTGCTACTACTACTAGAAGAGGAAAGGGAGAGAGGATAAAACTCACTTGGTGTATGAGGCTTTGGCTTAGTCCTCAGCAACTCATGGAGGCACAACCCATAATCCCAGCACTCGGGTGGAGGGACCAGGAATTCAAGGTTCTCCTCAGCTAACTAGTGTGGGTTTAAAGCCAGCCTGCACTACAGAACCTGTCTGAGAGAGATAGGGAAAAGAGAGAAGGCTAGCTCTGCACCCTTGCTTTGCAGCCATGGGCCCACACTGTTCACCTTATTCTATCTCGTATCTTCAGACACCAACTCTGTGTCCTGAGTGAGGCAGAGAGGGACCTAAGCCAGCACTGTGTCCTGAGTCCCTCCCACCCCCAGATGACCCTCTAAGGTATCACGTACACACACACACACACCACCCAGAGGTGCCAGCCTCACTCTGTGTTCTCTTAGCCTTACCAAGCCACTCTAATGTCAGGCTCCTTTAGAATCTCAGCCCAGCAGATAAGCAACCTGTCATGGCAATGGATCTAGAGCCCAGCCAGTTTTCTTTTTTTTTTTTTTTTAAGTCATAGAAAAGAAAGCAAGTATTTCCTCCCATCCCCCTCTGCCTCCCCCACACTTGTGAGTCATCAGGATCCTGTTCCCTATCATGCCTCCACCAAACCACCGCACTGCGTGGTCCCCAGTGTTCTCCAGCTCTCCCTGCCCCTCCCGCTATCTAAGCTCACCTTGTTCAGCAAGCTTTGCTACTTAATTTCCACAGCTCAGATTGAAGCTGGGATCCCGCTGACATTAACACTCCCCCATCATCAGCTTGAAGTTTCCAGCAGGGAGGCCAGAGAAGTCAATGCTTAACACTCCTGCCTCTCCTACCTCTGAAGATGCTGTTGCACTGAGCAGGCCCCCAGCTTGATCACCCATAAATAAACACCCTTCTCCTCCAAGCTCCAGGCCTCAACTGTTAGCTGCTTCTCAAGACCACAGCTTCTTTCCCAAGACCTAGGCACGTGGTATTAGTTCAGAATAGCACAGATGTGAACAGACCCAGAGAGGCAGAGGAATTCGATTCCATTCACCTTCGTACTGAACACGGGCCGCCAATCAGCCCCTTTTCTCTTCATCTGGAAAAACTCAAACCACACAACCATTCATCAGCTGAACTTGCAACTGGGACCAGCCCCACCCAAAGCACCTGCTCATTTGTTCCAGGGATGCTGGAGGTGGGGGGACACTCAGCAAGATGCAACACACACACCCCATTTCTGTGGAACTGCAGAGGAAACTCCACAGAGACCTAAAGCCCATGCTAGCCTCTCCCCACAGGACCAGTATGTCCTACACCCGCCCAGGCACCAAAGGCCATGACCATCATAACTATGGCCTCTCCTTCATGCCCCTGAATTGCTGGGTCTGAGGAAGAGCAGCCCCTGCACACTGTGCTGTTTCCATAGAAATTCCTGGTAGTGTTTCATGTCTGCCCAGCAAGGTCAGAGGCCATGGGAATACATCTGGCACATTTTGAAAGTCCAGTTGCAAAGGTCTAGGTCACCACTAAATAGTTCACTTCAAGGTCACAGGGGCAATGATTACCCCAGAGAAAGCCCCGCCAACGCAACAAACGGCAGGGTCAGTTCATTAAGATGGGGGCAGTTAAAGGTGAGAAAAATTCTTCTTGGAAGGGGACATTTGCTGTTGGAAGCTCAGAAAGGTCATCCACTATTTGAATTTCTTTTCTCTTTGCTCGTCAAAATGGCTTGCATTCCTTGAACAGCCATGAATACAGAAACAAAGGACCCAAAGACCAAACAACACATCACATCTTGTCCACCTCAAGGAGACTCCTCCAGGAAGGCTGCCAGACCCACCCAGCCCTGACCACTCACATACTTGTTGGTGCCCTGCTCTACAGTCCGCTGCACTCCTAGGTTTCCAGGACACACCGAAAGACATCCACGGGGCCTTCTCCTTCTCATTCATTCCCTATGATGAGGGGGTGAATCTGGTCTGTTCAGCACGCTGCCTGCTGTTTCCACACACAGAGCCTGCTGATCTGGTTTAGGGTATCTCTATATTGCCATTTCAAGCACATCAGGAAGTTTTCAATCCCATCTGCATAATTCTCATCACTCAGTCAGTAGCCAAATGTGGAACCCAGCAGCTGGATCCTGGCAGCTGGAGCAGCCAGTTTTGGAACCCTCAGGTAGCAGCCAGAGTGTATGTGGGGTACAAACACACACAGGCCCAGTCCTGAGCACAGACAGACCCCAATGGGTCTGTGTTCTGGAAGTCTCTACATGTGCTGCATCACCATGCATCCTCTCACAAAGCCCTGGGGAGAACAGAGAAGGAACCTAGGGCTAAGAGGTCCCATCACTAGAGGCCATGTGAACAGGACATCTCCCCACCACCTGCCCCTGATGGTTATTGGAGGCAGAGGAAAATCTGCACCCAGGCTGGAGAGACCCAAAGCCTAGAAAATTCAGAGGTGGTGTCAGGGAGGCATAGCCCAAGGAAGGAGAGAAGGCTGCACTGGGGCAGAAGCCACCTGGGCTGGGGCATTGATGATCACCTGCCACTACACAGTATACAGAGAACAAATGGAACACACTACAAACCCTAGCCAAGGGATCTTTTGGGGCCAGTCAGAGCCCATGACCTTGAGCAACAGCCATGGTCTACTGAATACTTTACAAAGACAAGGCCTCCATGATGAAAGAGCCACCTTGAGAAGATGGTACATGGTGCCATGTCACCAAGGCTAGAAGGGTAGAGGGGAGGGTGTGGCCACCTAGGAAGCCACAGCACACCTTGAGCACCCATCCATGATGGGGCTTCCAGCTTTGAGAGTGTCAAGACTCCCAGCTCCTATAGGTATGAGCACTGTCAAGGAAGGTAGGGCGGGATAGCCAAAGGGCAACTGACAGGGGCACTGGAGTCTGTCTGGGGTGACCTTAATAAGACACCCCCTTTCTGCTGAGCAGTAATTGGGCAATGCTAGCTCCCAAGCATAGGGTCTCCAAAGACCAAACTGACCAGTGCAATGTGCTCAGCTCCTGCCTGGCTCTCTGCATCCCCTGGCCTCGATGGGATGCCATAACTAGTGTCATCACAAACAGGGAGGCTGGGGTAGGCACCTTGTCCTAGCAACTGTTGCATATAGGAAACGCTGTGCCTTCCCCTCCATCAGGCCTTGGGACTGGAGCCAGAGGCCAGGGGAGGAGGCAGGATTGTGGTCATGTCCATTTCTAGGAGGAGAGGCTACAGTGGAGATGAGGGGAAGGGTGAGGGAGGGGTTGAGACCCGTGGAATGGTGGAGCTTGCAGCCATGTCCACGCACCCTACTGGGCCCATTGGACCAGCGTGGCCATAAACAGTTGAATTCAGCTGGCTATTGTCTCCTGGGAATTTACAAAAGCCAAAATTGCAAAACAGCTCCCTGCCCTTTGGGATGGAAGCCAGAAGTCACTAGAGATGTCCTATATCTAACAGGACAACTGTCTGTCTGTCTGTCTGTCTGTCTGTCCTTGGTTGCTGCTGACTCTTATCCCACCCCTGCCTGTTTTCTCTACACACACACACACACACACACACACACACACACACACACACACACACATGTATGAGGGGCACAGGGAGGGGAGGAACCCTTCATAGTTATGCAAGGGTAGCTCTCTAAGGAGAGGGAGACTTGGGCAATCTCTTGCCTAGGGGAAGCAGGAGACCCAGCAGGACTCTGCAGTGCCTGCTGGCTGAGAAACAGAATTCATACATGAAAATCAGAAGCCAGCCCCAGGCACCACAACCACAGCTCTGACAGACTGACAGCTAATTAGAAAGCTCCGCTTGAGCCTCACATTGAAAACCATTTAATAATTAAATGTCTCATCTGTATTTAAAATTCTCTGACAATATATATTTAGAGTGTGGCCAGAGAACCAATTTTCTCACTTCCATCACCCTAAAAGACACAATATTTGAATCCAAGCATCTCCTACATTGACAGTAAGTGACATTGTGTTTTGCAATTTGAATTGGAAAGTGTTCCAGCATCAGGGGTCTCTTCCTAGCTCTTAGATTGAGGCATCACAGAGACCCCCCCAACTCAAAGACATGCTTGACACAATGTGCCCCATTCACAAGTCACTGGCTGGGAACTAGCAACCAGGGAGCCAGTGGAACCCCAGCCAGGAAGTGGGGTGCAAGAGACAGTTCTCCTGGGTGCAGTTGATAAGTGCATTGTCTGCAGGATAATAGGTGATATGTTCATTCAGTCATTAAACTAATAGCATTAAAATGATTCAAGCAACAATAAAAGCGAACCCACTTTTCACTACTGCTGTGTGTTGGCAATTTTAGAGAATGCCAGTCATTTAAAATATTGGTCCTAGTAAGGAGGGTCTTCCCACCACCTCACCTCTGTGCATTGCCTCCTAGGCCTCAGGTATCCCCCAGTATACATGGCCTGAAAGACCTGAGGCTCTGTGGCCTCTAGAGAGGAAAGCGTGACTCAGCGGGGCTGGAGAAGGCTCATGTGTGCTTAAAGAATGGGTAGGTACAGTCTGTTAGTGCCAGGATACAATGTGCCTACCAGTGGGAGCAGGGCACAGTGAGACAAGGGAACCCTGTGTGCCCCAATGGGGCTGTACCCATTCTCACTGGCTACAGTGTCCCCTGCAGCAAGGCAGGACAGGGCTCCAGGGAGGGCCAGGCTGGCAAATGCCCATCAGAATCTGCTTCCTGGGCCCTCAGCTCCTTCGGAGCAGGGTGGGGTGCTTCTCTTCTGGGATCACGAAGGGCATTGCTCTCCCTGTAGCCCAAGCCATTTCCCCATTTCCCGGGCAGCCAAAGGCTGCTTCCATCTCCCTTTCTAGATGCTGATTCTGCTTGCTTTCTTGCTAGGCAGAGAAATTAATGGTACCTCAGAAATGAAAAAAAAAAAAAAAACTCCAAGGAAATAAGGCCCATAAGGGTCATTAAATACTGCCTGGTTCACCTTTTTCTTTTGGAAAATGCACAAACCCAGAGTGGTCAAGTGATGTTCTTGGTCTCATCCAGCTCATGAGCCAGTATTCTTTCCATGCCTCACCAGTCATGTCTCCAGAAAGAGGCATCACAGCTGGGAAGTTGGGGGTTCAGCTCCTGCCCCTCCCTTGGGAGCCACCATACTCCATACCACATTCCATTCTCAGATTACAACCAGTAACAGAACTGATGGCTGGCCTGAAGTAAGCAGTGATGTCATTGTCTCAGTGCCGGGAGCACCAGCCTTGCTTTGAGATGAGTTTGCATTTCTGGGGTGCTGAGTCACACCAAGTGTCTCCCCTTCTGATTGATCACAGTGGGAAGTAGCCCAAACAGCATTTAGTTAAGAGGACACAAGGGCTGGGAACACACTGCTGCAAGGGAGTCCAATAAGACCCTGTGCTCAAGCACTTCCCATTCCCCCTGCTCAATGGCTGTCTCTCAGAGGGAGAGCACCAGCAGGCCAGTATCTCAGCATTTGCTGGACAGCAGAACCTGAGGCCCTGGGCCTGCAGTACAAGAATCCCAGAGAACACAATGCCCAGGAAATTTCTAGGGCACTTTAGAGACAACCGAAGGGTGACCTTGGAGGCAGGTCAACCCAGATAAGTGAGTGCATATGATCACTGGCACACATACTTATACACCCATTCAAATGTATGTTCTCACTGACACATGTCAATGTACATGGTTACACAGGTGTGAATGTACATGTTCACATACACTTGAATATGTTCACTCACACACTCATGTGAATGTACATGTTCACTTATACATATATATATATAAGTGTACATGCTCATTCACAGACCCATATGAATGCACAGGCTCATTCATACACCTGTGCAAATATACATGCTCACTTATACACAGTCAATTATGTATGCTCACATACACATGTAAATATACATGCTCTGGGCCAGGAGTGGTGGCACATGCTTTAATCCCAGCACTTGGAAAGCAGAGGCAGGCGGATCTCTGTGAGTTCAATGCCAGCCTGGTCTCAGAGTGAGTTCCAGACATCCAGGGCTGTTATACAGAGAAAGCCTGTCTCAAAATAATTTAAAAAAATAAAAATAAAAAGATACATGTTCTGACATACTTATGCAAACGTACATATGAAATATGCATTCTTACTCAAAGTCCTCAGTGGAAGAGGCATCACAGCTGGGAAGTTGGGGGTTCAGCTCCTGCTGAGGTATCCCAGACCCTTCAGTCATGGGTTCGAACCTCTCTATAAGGAGCAAAGCCCTACCCATCTTCCAGCTGACACTGGCACAGGTCACACTTCAGCTCAAGTCTCCCCAAGCCAACACTTCATCCTCTTCTTTGCTTTCACCTATGTAGTTCCTCTGATGCCTTCTAACACCCTACCCAATGTCACAACCCATACAGAGACCATCTCTCCATGAATGCTGCCTCCACATCCCAGGGGTGTGTGATGCCTCAGTTGTTAGTCAGGCATACGGAGCCACACGTGACATCTCATCTTGACATCTGGTCATATTCAAGCTCTTGCCTGTGGAGAAAGTGTGTCTGTTACACATAAGGGGACTCAGGACTGAGATGAGGCAGACTCCTGGGCCCTCTCTGCAAAGCCACTGCTGGGGCAAACTCAGTTATTCACAGCCTGTAGCATGATGAGAGCAGGAGTGTAAATCATCCGTCTACAGAGAAACACCACTGAGTGCTTGCTCACTCAATTTTCTGGTGAAGGCAGAGGAGACAAGATCGAACCGGGGTCAGAATCTTTCAGCTGACTGCCCAATCAGAAGCAGATAAAACACAGGACATGGAGCATCTGCAGAAAGTGTTGACTAAGGAGCTCTGGGTGAGGGTGAACAAGACAAAGACACAGGAACCACAATTCCCATAGGCTTTCTGGAAGCTCTGTTCTCTCTCCCTCCCCCCCCCCCCCCCCCTCTCTCTCTCTCTCTCTCTCTCTCTTTCTCTCTCCCTCCCTCCCCATTCTCTCTGACCATTTCAGCAGGTTGCCCCCAGAAGTCCCTGCTCAGTACCAGGACACCAGAATCCACCAAGCTGGCCAGAGGGATTCTGATCTAGAGGCTTTTGCCAAGAGCAGGACCAACTGGGCCTGGGCAAGTTGAAAGTAGAAAATCTAGCAGCACACAAAGCAGACCCACAGGGAGACAGGTGCTGCTGATGTCACTGCCCAAGGATGGCCCTGAGTTTGGTTTGTTCGCCCTGCTTTGTAGTGTTCCCTCAGTTTTTGTTTGGAGATTCCTCCTTCCTGCTCTCTTGGCTCAGTGGAAGGACGCATCTCCTTCCAAGGCCAGACCATCATCCTGATCAGCTGGCCTCAGCAGGGTGCAGGATTCCCAACTCCCCTAAACTGAGACGATGGCACAAAGCCTTTAGGACAGAGCTGTGTTCACTCCTGGGGACTCTAGCTGAGGTGGGTTGCTGTGACCATCTGGAACATGAAGGGACAAAGCACAGAAAACTGACCAGTGTAAAGGAGACTGGGAAGGATGGGGGAGAGACAGGACATATAGGTGAATGAATTATGAACAAACAAACAAATCTAGGCCTGGCAGCATCATGTGGGCCCTGCTCGGGCCTGTAGCTCTGGGTGTTCATTGCTATCGTTACAGTGCAAACGTCCCTGCCTTTGATCTCAACAGCAGCCCAGTGAGCTGGGTTTTGTTGCTCATTTCTTCATGCTCCAACCTGCTCAGCACATGGGAATCACAGGTGGCAGAGCTACAATTTAGAAACCAGCATGCCCCCAAGCTGTGGGGTACCTCCCCTCTACCCTCTAGGCTCCTAGAAGAGCCCTAGGGTGCTTGTTCCCACCTCTGATAACTTCACATTCTGGTAATTGTCTCAGAGGGGAGCTGCAGGAAAATCTCTGCCCGTGGGCTGATGGGGCATGAGACTCTTTGGGATAGAAATGCCAAGTCTGCATCTCGTGTTTCGGATCTCAGAGCTCCGAAGCCAGCAGAAGAACAATAAGAAGTGACAGAGGGCAGAACAGTCTTGGTTAATCCATGCAGAGTGGGTGGTAACCTAAACCACTCACACAGCAGCAATGCTGTGTGTATTGGTTCAAATGGGAAGGTGCCCTGGGAGTCCTTCAGGTGTTTGTCAAAGGCAGCATCAAAGCCCAGAAGGGTTCCAAATAGGGACCCCATAAGGAAGGTGTGTGCAATAAGAGCCAAGGCGTAGTAGGAAGGCAGGACAGCTTCCTACAGCTGGGCTGCCTGGAACTGGTTTCTTGGCCATCCAGTTCATTCAGTTGTTGAGGTCAAATGAACGAACAGCAGTTCTAACTCTGCTCAGTTAGTGGGGGAAAAGCCTGCCCCTCCCCAGGTGAAGCAGGCACTTACCCGGGGATGCCCAGTTCTGTGACTTGGTCTCAGCTCTCAGTCACCTCTGGTCCAATTGCACTACACAAAGTCCCAGATCTGTCTGCCTGCTTGCCCTGACCTTGGAGCCCATTTGGGCGGGTCCACTTCCTGCTCTCAGAGACCCTACTCTCCAGGCCCAGGAGACCCTAAGGAGACAACGTAGGAGGCTGTGAGAAAATGCACAGGTACTTCTTTCTCCTAAGGACTTGGGGTGGGAGTGTGCAGGCCCCACTTGCCTGCTGCCAATCTGGTGAACAGGAGGCAGCAAAGTGGGGCAGGAGCTGGCCTGGGATAAGGGGGTGCCATCCCACACCTGCCATCCTCACTAGATACCCACTTGCCCCAAGGAAGAGGTAGAGCCTGAAGGCTTGTTAACATGCTGGCAGAGCCAGACACACTGCATGGGGAGAGATGGAAGGAAGGAAGCAAGAAGCTAACAGAGGTAGCCATGTGGGGTCCTTTCTGCTTCAGGTATTCATCCCAGGCTATCTCTTCTACCTGCACAGCCTCTCCTACCCCTGCTCTGCCTATCCACTTCCTGCTCTGCCTATCCACTTCCTGCTCTGCCTATCTACTTCCTGCTCTGTCTATCCACTTCCTGCCCCTTGGTTGGACCTCCCTTCCCTCCCAGGGCTATATCAGCCCTGCAAATTCCTGCCTGAATCATTTTCCTGGAAGATAACAAGTAGGGGAAGCTTGATGTGGTGGCTCAT
Organism: Lophiomys imhausi; assembly: GCA_907164525.1. Classification (NCBI taxonomy): domain Eukaryota; kingdom Metazoa; phylum Chordata; class Mammalia; order Rodentia; family Muridae; genus Lophiomys; species Lophiomys imhausi. The sequence goes on from CAJQZJ010009141.1 coordinate 9,221,183, forward strand.
GGCTTTAATCCCAGCCCTCGGGAGGCAGAGGCAGGAAGATCTCTACGTAAAGTACCAGGCAAATCAGGGCCTCCAAATCTTGTCTCGAAAGCAACAACAACAAAATCAAGGGAAGCGAGTCTCCCTCAAACCAACCTTTCTACCTCTTCACATCTGTTTCCTCATCCCTCATCAGGAAAACAACAGAACTGAGGGCTAATGAAGTAGCTCACCTGGCCCAGCTCCCAGCTACTGTAACAAATCTAAGTTTTCATGGTTTTGATTTGTGTTTTTCAGACAGGGTTTCACTACACGGCCCTGGCTAGCTTGGAATTGGCTGTGCAGGCTGGGCGTATGCTGAGATTAAAGGCATGTGCTACCACACCCAGCCAGTTCTCGTGTGTTTAGTTCATTCTCTTCTTCCACCGAAGTGAAAGCAGTGACAAGTCCAGGCTCCGATTCTCAGCCCTGATCATGTCCCCAACCTGGATCAACGGTCCTGGATTCAATTCAAGTGTAGTCCAGAATCAAATGTGGGGACCAAGGCCAAGTTCCTCTACCTTTCAGAGCCTCCCCATCTGAAAACTGGAGTTGAAAATATTGAATACACAGGCATACTTCAAGGAATGGGAGAGCCGGGTGGGGGGCAGGGGCGGGGAAGGAGGTCTTTAAAGAGCCAACACACAGTAGATCTCCAGAAGGACATGCTGAACTGTTTCCGGGTACAGAGACTGGCTTTGCCACCAGTGTACTTTGAAGCCACTTGTAGCCTCAGCTCCTCCCCAAGGGTAGAAAGAAGAGAGGAGGACAGAAGACAGAAGTGCCTCCCTCCCACTTGACTCAACAGAAGGAGGTTCTAGAAACATCCCTGCAGGAAACCTTCCAGTGAGGGCTGCACAGCCCCATGCTCTCTGCCCTTTGAAACTCCGGCTCTAACTCTATCCTGCTCTGGCAGAAAGGGAGTGATGAAAGAATGGATGGAGCCAGGGAATTAACATTTCAAAGTAAATATCGGATGCCTGCAGCTCTTTGCTTCCAGGCTGGCTTGTGTGTGGAGCCCACACAGAGGAGGGTGGAGGGTAGATCAGCATGTGCCACCTCGAGGCTTTTGTGCCTGATCAATCAGCTCCCGCTTCCCTTCTGCCACACGGTAAAGAGAAACATCGCTGACAAGCCCCTCTATTTCCCCAATCTGGCTTCTCTCAGTATCAGCCAAGCCAGAAGCAGGCACTGTCTTGTGTCCTTGCTTTACAACCCTCACGGGGACCTTCAACTCCCTCCAGCCTGAATCAAGAGAATAAAGCAGGGGCTGTATATTCACCTGCCTGACTCAAGCGGGACTTAGTACAGACTCTAACCTCCGAGACATCCTGGCAGAACGCGGAAAAGTATCTATGGCAGGTTTAATGCCCCACTGTGCCCATAAACTGCCCATAGTCTCTAGTTCCTCCGCCAAACACCCTAGGAACGGAGGCAGGGGTGTTCTCAAAACAACTGTCTGCAGCCAGGAAATCTGTGAACTGTCAAGAGGCATCTGAGGGGGAAATGGACAATTTGTATCCAAGTAGCCCATGTCCAAGTAATCAAGGTTCAAAAACATGTGCTTGCCAGCAGGCTCCCTCTCTCCAGGGATAGGACCAACCTCTACAGAAAGGCTGTCATTGTGCCATCTGACCCTGAGCCTTGCAAAGCATGGTGACAGGCTTTGTGCTATTTACTTACAATATTCTAGAAAAATCTGCCTGTGGAAACACAGTTTTCCAAGTGGAAAAAAATATTGCAATATAGGAATATTATTGTGGTTTGAATGAAAATGGCTTCCACAAACCCATAGGCAGTGACACTATTAGGAGGTGTGGCCTTGTTGGAGTAGGTATGGCCTTGTGGGAGAAAGTGTGTCACTTGGGGACAAGCTTGGAGGTTTCAAATGCTCAAGCCAGGCCTAGTTACTCTTTCTTCCCACCGCCTCTCCAATACCATGCCCACCATAAGGATAATGGACTAAACCTCTAAACTGTAAGCCAGCTCCAACTGAATGTCCCCAAGAAATATAAGAGGTGCTGTTGTCATGGTGTCTCTTCACAGCAATAGAAACCCTAACTAAGACGAATATAAGAAAACAACAAAAATATTTTGTTGAATACCAAAAATAAAAAAGAAATAGAGCTATAAAGAAATGTGCCGGATTTGGTTTCTTTTATTAAAAAAAAAAAAAAATCTGAGAATAAGCAACTTGGGCCAGAGAAATGGCTCAGTACATAGAGGTGCCTGCCTAAACCAATCCTATCTGAATTCAATCCCAGAACCCGCATGGTGGAAGGAAAGACGCTTCACACATGTGCTGAGGCTCACGCACTCACAGAATAAATTAAAATGTAAGGAAAAAACTTCAAGAGAAAAAGCACAACCTGGACTAAAGCTTTACATGTTCATATGTGATAATATTACAGAGGAGATGAAGGGCATTATAACCTCAGACCTCACAGCCTCTCACTGCTGAGGCTGGGGCATAGGCAGAAGGGCCTTGGGCCTTCCAACAGGATCATGACACATTTGGTGGTAGACTCACAGCTGTTCATTTTATTAATATCTTTTTCCATTAACATATGCCTCGTGACACATTAAAAATATCTATTCTATTGTATTTATTATATTATATTATATTTCGGTTATCTTGAGGCTGGGAATATATCTCAGTAGTCAAGTGCTTGCCTAGCACACGCAAAGCTCTGGGATCAATCACCTGCTTCACCAAAAAAAAAAAAAAAAATCAAAAATTATTTTCAAGAAGGTTCATCATAATGTTGGTAAGAATATTTGCAGGCAGAAAGGGGCTGGCACTCTGGGGACTGCTGAAGCCAAGTGGCTGTGCCAGCTGAGAGTCTGGGTTATTGGGAACCAGAGACAAACGAGTAACGATAATGGAGGCATTGCCGAGTGCCCATCACGCCATTGGCACACACCAGCCCTCTACATAGATGGCTCTAAATCTCACAACCACTGTGCAAGATGAGCGTCATTATGGTCATGGAAATCACAGCTCTGGGGTTGGGGGACATGACAAGGCAAGGGCCACCAAGCTGATCCCACTGAGGCTGAGAAATCAATCACTCCCCGTCTGTCCACACATGCAAAGCAGCCAAGCACTCTCTCAAATATTTATAGACATAAATGGTGAATGAACCAAAGCGCAATTCAATCCAACACATATTTATAAATATTTATAACCAAATGTTTGGCTTTGATAAGGCCTATTCTCTGAAGCGCCTCGCATCAGACAAACAGGGTCTTTTCCGCCAGAGCAGGCTGTGGCTCACTTGGGAATGGCCGCTCATTTCCCTTAACACACACTTCTGTCTGTGAATACATCCAGACCCAGGTGGCCCACCGACATCAATTTATCATGCTGCAAGAATAAGATCGGGCTGCTCAGGAAGCACAGGAAGCACGGGAGGCTGCCTGCGAGGGAACCCACCTATCACAGCCTCCATTCTGCAGCAGTTCCCCAGTGCCCTGGAAATGGAATGCAAGACCTCGAGCTTAGTTGCTCACAGCCCACCCTGGGCAAGTTCTCCGGGACTTCATGATCCTGCCCACCACCCAACCTTTGCATCAGCTGGTCCTTCCCTCCTCCTCCACTTCTCCTCTAACCTAGACAGTGCTGCTGGGCTCCCAAGGACCCAGTGGGGATGCCTCCTCTGTAGAAAGCCTCTACAAACCTTTCTGCATTCACAGGCAGCAAGCTGAGACATGGAATTCAGAGCCTGCAGTATACAGAGGTACATATCCACTGAGCCTCATGACCTAGGGCCACATCAAACAAGAATGTGTTGAATAGCAAAGCTACACACACTGCAGGTGCAGGACCACTGCTGTCTCTTGGTATTACCTGCATCCATCCAATGGCTGTACCCATTTCACAGGTGAAGAAAGTGGATCTTTAAAAGGTCTGATTCACATAGTCAGGGCCCTATACTCTCAGGTTTCAAGGCTTATTATGTACTATTATTCATTGTTTGGTTTTGAGAGGGGACCTTGTGTAGCCCAGCTGGCCTCAAACCATTATGTAACCTTGAACTATCCTCCTGCCTCTGCCTTTCAAGAGCTAGAATTACAGGCAATCTCACCACATTTCCATTTTTTTCAATGCCAGGGGGCAAGCTCAGGACTTCATGGATGCTAGGCGAGCACTCTATACACTAAGTTCATCCCAAGCTCCACCTCCTACTGATTTTGTAGTCCACAATTGAACATCAGAAGGGACAACAGAGGGACAACTAAGATGGTCCAAAGAGTATCTTAGGAAGAAACACTTTCAGTCACTTCTGTCCATGATCATTTTTGATAATCTACAAACACACATTTATTACAACAGCCTGAGTCTTTCCTTCTCCCTTCTTGCCTCCCTTCCTCCCCTTCTCTCTCTTCTCTCTCCCTTTCTCTAGATTTTTCAAGATGGAGTTTCTCTGTGTACCTTTGGCTCTCCTGGAACTCACTTTGTAGACCCGGCTGCCCTTGAACTCAGAGATCCACCTGCCTCTCTCTGACACCCAAGGCATGTGACATCATGCCAGGCAGAGGCAAGCAGTTCTCTGTAAGTTCAGGCCAGCACCCTGACTCTACTAGAGCCCCTGGAAATGTCAAAAGGTTTTCCATCCCAATGAACTCTTCTGAAATTTTTCCTTTAGGACCTAGGTTTTATGCTATGATGCCTCAAAGCCGCCTTGAGACTCTTTTCTAATACAGAGGGAAAACCAGAAGATAGGAGAAGGGTTTCATTGGACCCCAGGCAGGGCAGAGAGTGAAGGACAGTTCCAAACCTTACACAACACTTCCTCAAACCACACCTTCTTCTCCCAGGCACCAGATACCAGGAACCAGGCAGGAAGTAGGGATGAGGGACTCTGCAGAGGAGGTACCCATTGGATTTCTGGCAAACTTACAATGTGACCATCCATGATGGAAATGCTACATGCCATTGACCACAGGGACCAGTAACAGGAAGTTCCCCCAGCCCCCAGGGTTAGCAGCCTGCAGGGATGTGGGACACTAGGCAGCTGGAGAATCGCTCCTGCACACACTCAGGTCTTCTGCCAAGATCAGCACAAACAGGTCTAGAGTGAAGGCCTTGAGTCCCATGTCCCTCTGTCTCTAGAGTCTTGCCTCAGTACAGAAAGAGTGCTGAGTCCAAGAAAGACTCAGCCCCGCTGGGTGTGGTAGTGCACACCTTTAGTCCCAGCACTTGGGAGGCAGAGGCAAGCAGTTCTCTGTGAGTTCAGGCCAGCTTGGTCTACAAAGTGAGTCCAGGACATCCAGGGCTCTGTTTGAGACAGAGAAACCCTGTCTCAAAAAACAAAAACAAAAACCCTCAGTCTCCCAGGCTCCTGAACCAACATTAAAAATGTGAGCCAAATCTGAACCAAACATTTAAAATATGAGCCCTTTTCAGCTGTGTGGTCTTAGGTAATTCCCTGGCCACTCTAAACCCAAGTTTTCTATTCTACCAAGTGGAGCTAGTGGTCTGGTGTGTTGGCCAAAACCTGTAACCTCATCTCTCAAGGCTGAGCTGGAGAATGGTGACTTCTTTGCCAGCCTGAGATACAAAGACTTTGTCTCAAGCAAATGAATGAATGAATAAGTAAATAGATCGTGCAACTCCTCGGCAACAGGAAGTGTCCGACAGATGGCACCTTGCTCTTTGGTTCTGGCTTCATGTGACATTCTTGGCTGCCTGAGGACAGAGATCACACCTGCTTGTCATCGGAGCCTAGTCACAGAAAAGGTGTTCAGCAACCCACAGAAGACAGAAGAACCAAGGAGCCCTGGTCCCAGGACATCTAAGGCCATGGGATCGTGGGGCCCAGGAGCCCCTCTCAGCCTCCTTGGCTGGTTGCCTAGGGTGTGGCTGTCACATCCACCCCAGGCTTCACAGAGCTCCCAAGGCACAGCTTACTGCTGTTATGAGCTGGGACCTACTTAGCAGCTCTGCCTGAGAGTGGCCTTCAGACTCCCCTGATGAAAGGGTCTGCTTCCTCGTCCCTGGGTTCCCGTCCACTCCTTTAATGCTTGGGTGCTTCCTCTGTGGAAGCCCACCCCTCCCTATTTCTTCAGAAGCCCTTACAGATCTATGTGGGCATGGCGGGGGCGGGGTGTGTCCTGGTCTTGACAGACATGCTCTAGAAGTGGGTAATGTGGCATATCTGGTTCCCTGCTGGCCCTCAGGGACCCTGGTACCGGGCTTGGAAAATGCTTGGGCATTCTGTCCCGAGAATCACATCTCTCTACAAAGTGTGAGGGCCACTGTCATTCTGGCCATTGCTGAAGGGCCTATAGTAAGCCTGACACTGGGCACCTGGGTGTACTGGGTCCTTATCTAAAATTCAGTCTCCACTTATGAGCCTCCCAACCTCCTCACTGCTTTATGGAAAAATCATCCCTACTCCCCTTTTCTGAGGTACTGAGGCCCAAATGGAAGCCTGGTCACATGCTAAGGTTTCCAGAAATGAAGAAACTCTCCCCCTGTGAGGACCTGGGGCAAAAGGCCTAAAGGAGGGTGTCAGGTGTGGTGCAGGATGGGTGGGGCCAGTGGGCAGGGCACAAGCCACAGACTGTACCAGCTCCCCTGCTCTGTGTACTCTTGGGTGAGTTGACCTGCTTCTCTGAGGCTTAATGTGAGAGAAGAATCAACATTCAAGGGGCTGTTGTGAGATTACAATGAAATGAGGCATAGGGAGTCCTTAGCCTGTCTCGGTCAGGACCAGTACTGAATAACAAAATTCAGCTATGAAGAGTGCTACAGATAGGAAGAGGGAGGGTACGGAAGAGGAAGAGAAGTCGCTGCATCCCCGCCCCACCCCACCCCCATCTCCCAATCCCCTCAGCACAGATACTGACAATACTTTCCTCACTTTCTGGAAAGATCCCAGACCTCCTCCTCGTGGCCTTTCCTGGGGCTGTGCAGTCAGTACAACCTTCCTCAGACTTCCTAGATAAGAAGTGCCCACTGTCTGTGGTCCATCTGCCTGCCACACCTATACCCCGTAACCTGGCCTGCCTTCTGAACCTGGTAGCCATGATGCTGCTCCCTGATCCAGTTCTTTCTGTAGCAGGGGGTGTTGGGGTCTGGGCACCCTGCCCAATTAACACCCTAGAGGATGCCAGCAAGCAGCTGCCTCGGCAGCCAGGCTCCCCAGGGAGAGGGGCCCAGGTGTTCTTGCCTCCTCTTCTGGCAAGCTGGTGGCAGGAGCGTTGAGGACCTGCCAAGACCTGGCCCTCATCCTGGGGCATCTACTTCCTGTGGGGTAGAGGGGTAGGGTAGCCCACCCCTCCATGACCGCACAGCGTACAGACTGGAAACACCTGATTCATGCCTGGTCCCAGCTTTAGTGCCCATCTGCAAGTTGCTAGTGGACTCTACCTTGCACGGTTGCTAGGTTTCAGGAGAATGTGTGGCTTGAGACTTGGTCCCAGCAGGTACTCAATAGTGTCCTGGTTTTCTTTCCCTGCCCCCGTCTCTACACAAGTGGCTGGTCCTTCCCCTCTTGGAAAGAGAAGACAAAAGCAGCGATGTCATATCTGTTCTTCTGGGAGATGGGAAATTAGAGAGGACTTGGTGGAGAGGAAAATTAAAGATGCTGAAAGGCAGAGAAGCCTTCCCTGAGCAAGCAGGGTTACAGACATGAAGCAGATGGACAGGCAAAGGGCGATGTCTATTAAAAACACCACAAGGAAAGGGAACATCTTGTCACCAATAACTTATTCATGCCTACACTTCCAACTAAATATTCTCAATATAAAATATTTGCTGACATCTAGCTAGATGAATGTAGACATTCTGAGGCATCTGGCTCTATCTTGCACCCTACCATTTCCAGAAGGCTAAAGGGCGGCTCTCCCAGAACCCCATGGTATCAGAAGAGTTTAGGCCCATTTTATCTGTTAGGAAAACTGAGGTCGGAGAGGTGACATGAGAAACCCAAAGTCATCAGGAGGTAGGCTGAGTCCTTGTCATTGGAGTGCCCTCCCACTTCCTGGAGGAGGTGGAGCCTTCTTGACTCTTCCTTCCAGCTGTGTGCTGGGAGCTGGGCCTCTGGCTAAGCCTCACACTCCAGAGCAGAGCCCTGGCACATGCTGCCCTCAGCAGGTCAGTAACACTTTGTGTCTTGTATGCCACTGTTACATTTTGATGCTGAAATTCCCTCCACAGCCTCACATTTTGAACACCTGGACCCCAGCTGGTGGCATTATTTGGGAGAGAAAACTCCAGGAGTAGGTAGGTCTCTGAGGACATTTCTCTGGAGGCTGCATCTCTCTTGTCTTGGCCTCTTGCCCGGATCCCCATGACCACCACCCATCCCACTTTCTGGCTGCTTCAGCTCATGTTCCTGCCCCCAAGTCATGGAGACTGGGGACTTTGGGCATGAGCCTGTGAACCAACAAAACAGAAGGAGTCTTTCTTCCTTAGCATTTTTCCGCCTCGGGTATTTGTCACAGTAACTAAAAGTCCGACTAACGTAGCCACCTATCAGCCTTCTCCCCGAGCTCCAAATGTCCAACATGGGCTTCGTTACTAGAATGGTTATGATCAAGACCTGCCCTTGGTTCCTCTGCCCTGGACAATATCTATAATGAGGGTAACAATGGGACATCACCCTCCTGAACTTAATATTTCCATAAAACCTATGGGAACACATTCATGAAGCCTGGCTTGGGGGAAGAATGGAAACCTGGTCCTGGCCTGCCCTGGTTGCTTCACCCAAGCACGCATGACTGAAAGCTGGGAGATCCCACAGGACCCATAATGCTCACTGGACCAGTTTGTGTAGACACTGTGCTTGACTCACGCCAGCTGGCCTGAGGGGCAGGCAGCCTTCTAGACTGGGTGGAGGGGACTCTCTGGCTTAAGTCCAGGGGCCCTGCTCACCCTCCGGTATGACCAAGGGGGGTTCCCCCAAAGCTGCATATCCACACACAGCAGAAAGGGCCCCTCTCTCTGTCCTCCCAGTGAAACTTGGTCTCTCTTCTTTTTTGGGACGTGGAGGACTCTGAGTTGCTAGGCCAGCCTCACTGCTGCCTCTGTGTTCTTCAATTACAGTGACAAAATGGTTTGACGCGGGAACCAAGCCGACATCTGGGTCTCAGTTAGCAGCTGACATGGGGCTTGCTAATTAATCTGGAAGCATGAGTTGACAATGGCTCAGATCCTGACACAGTCAGGAAGAAAGTGGCTGACGGGCCAAGAACAGAAGGTGGTGCGTGGCGGGGCGGGGAGAGATGCCAAGGTCATCAGGAATGACCAAGCAAGTCCAGGAGGGCAGGAGAGGACTGGGGAGAGGGCTAGGCTTCTCGGTCCTCCTGGCTTTGTCATTGGACGCCCCAGAGGCCAGCAGGAGGTGGACCAGCAGCAGCTGGGAGGGCCCAGCTGAATCCAGCTCTGTGTCCACAGCCAATGAGGAAGACAAAGGGGCCCATACACTTCAATACTTTATCCTAGTCAGTCCCTTCTGTTCCTCCGGTCTGAGGGGAGTGTGCTGCTCCATGACTTCCTTGGTCTCAGGATTCCTCTTCAAATTCATGGAAGTTTGTGAAGGACAACACATATCGTTTCAAAATGGTATGTATGTATTTTAAAGGCCTCATCCTTTCAATTTATTAGCCAGCCAGCTCTTAACTACAGCAGTGGTTCTCAACCTTCCTAAGGCTGTGACACTTTCATAAAGTTCCCCATGTTGTGGTGATCCCCAACCATAAAATTCTTTTGTTGCTACTTCATAACTGTAAGTTTGCTGCTATTATGAATTGTAATGTAAACATCTGATATGCAAATAGTCTTAGGCGACCCTTGTGAAAGGGTTGTTCACCTTCGCAAAGGGGTCATGACCTATACATTGAGAACTGGGCTCTACCGGGGCCCACATGCAGAGTTGTAAGCTTTACGTATGTTGCCATAGTTAATTCTTATACCAACTGATGAAGATCTAGCTCCATTTTACTGTTGAGAAAACAGGTTCAGAGAGGTTAAGTCAACTGCCTAGGATTGCACAGCTAATAAGTACAGGGCCAGACTTCACCCAGAACTGACCAAGAGGATGGTATGTCAGCCCTCCCCCTGTAGCCACCTGTAGCTCCTATAAACTCTCTCTATACCCCTCCCCCTTATCTCTTCAATGTGACTTTGTGGGAAGGGAGTGAGTTGTAGAATCTCCAACCACAAAGGCTGAGGAAGCCCTAGGAACTTAGTCCCCTGCTGTCCAGTGTGTCACACACAGGGCTGTGGGGCTCAGCGAAAAAAGGAGACAGACCTGGGGGAGAGGTTGCTACCGAGCATACAAGGGTCACTGCCCCCTTCAACATCTGCTGCCAGATATTGTGTCTTCAGGAAGCCCGCTTCCTGCAGTCTGTGCCCCCCTGACTCAAATCCACTAGGCTCCAGTCACATGCAAAGACATGTCCCGGAGCACTGGGGCTGACACTCGGGGTCTCACCTGGTGTCCAGCAGGCAGCTCTGAAAGTGCTACTTTGTTACAGAGTCTCTTCTGTGCCCAGGCCTCAGTGGTGAGTGGGCACCACCTAGAGAGGCGTTCTGCATGACACTGGGCAGGAGGTGCTGAAGCTCTGTTTACAGTAGTATTGCCTGGCTGGGCTCAGGTCTCTATCAGACTGACATAAAGGCTCCATCAGCCATTGGATTCAGACCCTTATTTCATACCTGTCACCCTTACAGGGGTGCTGTCCAAGCCAAGCTAAGTGCTATCCCCCATTCCTACAGCAGGAGGGCTCAGTCAGTCTGGCCAGCACTGTGTGTCCTGGCCAGCGGCCTCTCTGGCCACATCAGCTTGGCTCCAGCCTGGAAATGGCACCCGCACACACCTCGCTCGGGCTGGCAGTTGGCTTTGCTTTACTCCCACCTTCTGTGGATCTATTCATCACTCCCGGTTTCCTTTGGCTTCTGAAAATTAATTATCAGTGATTTGTTAAGTTCATTAGTTCTGCCTCTCAATGGCATGGAAGGCCCGCCATCTGGACACACGTTTTCATTTCCATGTGTGCTGTTTTGTAATTACACAGTAAGCGTCGTGGCCCTGTAAAGCCATGCCAAAGCCACTCAGCTCACCCCTCTTCCCTTCAGACCTGAAGTTCCCCCACCCCACCAGCATGTGTGGGTTTATCCCCAAGGGTCTCAGGATTGTCATGGTTCAGTCACATGCAAATTCCACTGGCTTTCCCTTCCTCCAGGCTTACAAAGCTGCCTGAGTGCCAAATCCTGGGTAGCTGCTGCTCACATCCATCTCTTACTCAAGCCTACAACCATTCTTATATTTTTGGTTGTGAGCCTAGCCTTTAACGGCTGAGCCATCTCTCCAGCCCGCCTACAACCATTCTATGGGGTCATTATTATCAACCCAGTTTGCAGAGGTAGAAACCGAAGCTCACACAGGGAATTGACATCTAAAATCATGAAGCAACTTTAAGGAGCACAGGAAGATTGGTACTGAAGTTCTGACTGCAGAGCAGAAAATTCTCAGGTACACCAAGTACAGTGTGCTCTAGTAAGGCCACATTCTTGCCTGTCTGCGATACCCAATATCCCTCACCTTCCACGATAGACCACTCCAAGAGTGGGTCTTACCCAAAAGTTCCATTTTGTTAATGCATTCCTGCCTGGCCCTTGAGGTAGACCCAGGTCAATCCCAGAGCTGTTCTGCCTGCTCAGTATGTGGAAGTTAGCTATTTGACGACTGATAGATACTAGATAGTCACCCCAACCACCAAAAAAAAAAAAAAAAAAAAAAAGGTCTTCCAAAGCAGGTACCTACAGCACTTATCACTCTCCCTTGATAGACAAAAGTAGATTTAGAGTAGCTGAAACATTGCTCAAGGTCACCTGGTTAGAAAAGTTTGGGGAGCCCTGAGAACATCACAGATGTGCAACCACACAGTCCTGTTACAAAATCATTGAGGTCAAGAGCATCAAGAGGCACATAGTGGAGGGACCCCATCTAACCTACAAATGGATGAAAGGATTCATGTTTCAACTGAGACCCACAGGACAAAGAAATGGCCCAGAGGATAACACGCACGTGCATGTGTGAGTTCGTGTACGTATATTGCATACACATATATGCATCTTCCCAGGAGAGAAGAGCTTGTGCAAACCTAGAACTGGGCACAAAGATGCCTGAGAAACTCAGAGACACCAGTGTCTCTAGAAATTCTCAGGGCCATGCATCAGTTCCATTTGCTAAGGCCAGCAATGACCTCATGATGTCCTTGCTGGAGAGCTGCTCTGGCTCAGGAGGTCGGCCCTGGAGCAGCCTCAACTCTGCTTTCTTAGACTGTCTTCGAGTCTCTGCTGGCCATTCCCTAGCTCGCCCAGAACCTATGTCACCCACCTCTGCTTCAAGGAATGCCCCTCCAGTACCTCCCGACAGTTCACCTCTGCCCTTGTGGCTCATGCAACAGCCATTAGTTTAAGGAGATGGGGCTTTGTCTGTTGTGGCCAGTTCTGCACCACAGCTTCACCTGCCGTATGAAGAAATTCAACTGAAGCTCTTTGACAAAAATGCTATGTCCTCACTTCACAAATGAAGAAATGGAGGCATAGGGAAATTCAGACTGTCCTACATGGCAGAGCTGCTGTGATCTCCCAGCACCTCTCCCTCCCTCCCTCCCTCCTTCCTCCTTCCCAAAGAACCCAGCCTGGGAGCCAAGCGCCTCCCCCCCCAACATGTTGAAAAGGGGCCTGGTGCAGTTTTTCCCACCACCTGGCACTCCTATCAGCTACCACTACCAAACAGGTCCCTCCAAAGTGCCATGGAGTGAAGAGCTCAGAGTCCATCCACAGCAGAGGGGAAGGACAGTCAACGCTAACAGTTGTCACTTGGCAGTGGGGTCCAGGAGGCTAAGGTGCCTAACAGCATCCTGACTATCCCCAGGCAACTTGAAACAAGCACCTTCCACTCACCATGCCCTGTTCCAGACACACTGTGGGGCAGAGGAACTCACTGAGGGACCCACACGTCTGTGGACTCAGCAGTCAGCAACTGAAACACAAGGGCAAAGGCAAAGACCCAGACCTGAGTTCCAGCTGGCGATCCCCCTCCTATGATGTCAGGGCAGGACACAACCTGGAGGGTCTCACGACCTCTGGAACCTTCTGTTTCTGCTGCCAGAGTCAACAGAAAGTCTCTCACACAGAGAGACTGATGCAAACTCTCAACAAAGCTCCCCCTAGCAGACCTCAGGAAGCAGCCACAGGGCCTGGCTCCCCACTGTTGCCCTCTGGCACAGACGGTTCTCTAATGAGTACACATAACCTTTATCAATTTTAAAATACTCTGTAAACAAAAAAGAATGGCATTCATGGAAGCTTTTGTCCCTGTAGATCTTAAATGACACATGCTCAATGTCCAATTATGAGCTGGCAGGGCAGGGCAGGGGAGGTCTAGGACAATTGTGGACATTCTGGAGGTTCCATGGATTTGGAAGACAAGGTTCCAGGAACAGGGGTTTGTCAGCCTGGGCCCCTCTGCATGATAGCTGTCTTCCTCACATCTGGTTGCTTGAGGTTTTACATCTGGTTGCTCGAGGTTTTACATCTTCTTAGTGATTCACAGGTACAAACTATGTCTGCAGGATATTCTTGGATGGGCGGGCCTTGTGAGGGATAGTCCCAACCTTAGAAAACTTCTTTTTACACTCACTATGTCTCAGAGATAAACAAGACCTGGAAGCACTTCTTAGCTTGTGTGTGTGTGTGTGTGTGTGTGTGTGTGTGTGTGTGTGTGTGTTTGCATTTGCATGTGTTTGGGCACTGTGCAGGTACACATGTTGAGGGCAGGGGTTGATGTTAGGAATCTTCACTTCCTCTCTTATTTTCACTCTGAAACCCAGAGTTTACCAATATAGCTAATCTTGCTAACCAGCTGAGCCATTTCTACAGCCCTGTGACCTGGAAGTGCTTTCAATATCAAGTTGTAACCCAAGAGGGCTGAGCTTTGGAGACATATTTCAAGGCCTCTCCCTTATCCTACTCAGGGCCACTGGTTTTCCCAGCACAAGGCCCTTCACCCCTCAGGAGCGCTAGGTCTGCTCCTTCTAGCCTGTGGAGTAAGCATAGCATACCAGAAGATCACTAGAAAAGGAGTGACAGAGATGAGTTCTAGTCCCAGCTCTAACACTTACCTGCTGTGTGACCGAAGATCATTGGCTCACCCTCTCTGAGCTTCAGAAAGAGTTGGCAGAAAGATGAATCTCCAAACAGGTAGAGGAACCAAAAAGGAACACAAGTGTCCTCAAACGCTTAACAAGAGGAATGTTCACACTGTCTCACATCCAACTTCCTGCCCAACACTGACCCATTGACACCTTCTCGGGCTTTAGATCATCAGACATTTATATAAAGTTCCAGACTAGCCGGCTCCATCAGTGCTGCCTGTAATTTAGAAAAGAGATGGGCTGCTATCCAACCATGCACTGTGAGAGATGCTTGGGACACTGCATCCAGTCTCCATGTGAGGCAGACTTAGGTTTCCCCTGAGATCCAGTCAGACCCTAGTGTGTAGAAGTGCCTGGCCAGCCTGAGGTACAGAGCTGAGGCCAGCAGGTTCTCTTAGCTCCTCCTCCGTGGGGAAGCCCTGCTCCATGGAACGCATGACCACACTCTGGAACTTCACAAATCACGGGCATGCACTATTATTGATGCTCACCAGTGAGCGGGGAGGACCCCAGCTAAGTGAAGAAGCATGGCAGGGAGATTGGATGTCTAGGTGTCTAGGCCTGGCTCTCATCTCTGCTCCCTCCTTGCTATGGCTCCAAGGAATTTCTGTCACTCGGTTATGGTCAAGACTTGGGTTAGACCCTCTCTCAGGAATGTCCAGAAAAGTTGATTTCAGGTGGAAGGAGTGATCCCTGAGAATTGAGAGGTAGAAATTCACACACAAAACGGTGGCTCAAGACAGAGGTTGTTCCCGTGCCTCCTCAGCAGGCAAGCCAAGGGGGTCTTCAGAGAATCACACACACTGGACCAACCACTTATGGCTTCCCTGGACATCCTCTTCCTACCCTTCATGTGTTCTCTCCCCTCCCACTTTCTCAGGTACAACAGCTACAGCCTGGCCCTCCCCTTCCATCCCTGGTCCAAATTACCCCTTCACCAGGTTCTACCAACCCCTCAAAGTAAAGCCTTGCCAGAGAGACCCAGGGGGCTCTTCATCCCATTGGAGAAACAAACCTTTTGAGCAAATGTGTGTAATCACAAAGATGGGCCCAGCGGGAAAGGCAGAAGTGTTCATCACTCACCTGGCATGCAGCCCTGCTCCCCGCCACCCACCCCCCCTTCAATCACTTCCCTCTTCAG
This sequence comes from Lophiomys imhausi, assembly GCA_907164525.1. Classification (NCBI taxonomy): domain Eukaryota; kingdom Metazoa; phylum Chordata; class Mammalia; order Rodentia; family Muridae; genus Lophiomys; species Lophiomys imhausi. The sequence continues at coordinate 9,236,520 of CAJQZJ010009141.1, forward strand.
CAAAGAGCCGCTGGGAGTATGTCCACCAGAGGACACCCCGCGAGCTCTCTTCTGCCTGCTCCTCCTTCCTCCAGGCCCAGGGTTAACATGCCCTCCTCTCTTACGCCCACAACACACATCATGTGTGTAGGATCCACAGAAAGGCATGCCCAGAGTCCAGAGCCCAGAGCCTCAGCTGGCCGCAGTTGCTAAGAGACAGAAGATGCCCAGCTGGAATCTGGAGGGAGGTGTCTCGTTTGTACAGAGGCAGGATGGAGAGGAAAGGCGAGGACACGTTGTAGTGATAAATTTCAGCTCCACCAGCTCCTGCCTGAGGGAGAAAAGCTCTTGCTTAGGATTACACCCAGCAGTAGCTAATCTCTCCAGCCTTCTGACAGCAGGAAAGGCTATAAGTCAAATATCTTCCCTACTCCTAAATATATGCACTGAAACTAAGACAAAAAAATCCCCATTTTTCCCGCTTCCCAGCCCCACCCTCCCATGCTCTACCCCCTGACCCTTCCGTCTTGTTCCTCTGGGGTGGAGTGTCCCTGCCTAACAGTCTCTCACCACAGATCAGGAGTCATATGAGGGCCAAGAGCCTCTTCATTCACCGGGGGCCTACAAGGCAGTACTGCCAGTGACAGGTGTCTCCTTGCTACTGGGGGTATACTAAAAAAAAGACCAACAAACACACAAACCCACAAAAATGAAAAAACCCCTTGCTCCAACTGCAGACAGACTGCTGTCCAAAAAGGACAAAACTTGGTAGCAGGGAAGTCGACAGCCTAACTCTGCCAAGACAGGGTAGGTAAGTCCTTCATAATCCCTGCTCTACAACAAATGTCTGTCAGAGAAACAGGACCCAAAGGCTGAAGACTGATGCAGGAATGTATGGAGAGAAAATGGGAACTGTCCAGGCAGTCACTGGTATGTCTTTTCTTAGTTTTAGAAGCTGCAGGCCCTGCACTTCCTATATAAGCAGATATATTTATCTCTCTCAGGTCTCTGAGGTGGTTGAAGAATAGACAGCTAGAGTCTCATAGTTAAATTTTGAGCTGTTTAGGAATCAAGAGGGTGTTATAGATCTAAGAAGATACTCTTAAAAGTGTGTTGCAAGTTAGTATGAATGTTGAATCAGATATAGACCTTTAAACTCATGGAGATGGTTAGATAGTAGAATGTTAAAGTCAGGGGCCAAATATGTATAAACTGGACATTGGGAAGGTATACTGGACCATTTAACTCTCATAAATGTGGCATATTTATATCTGTTGTTTTGTATAGTATTCACTGTTATAAGAGAAGGAACCATCTGTTGGACTGAAAGGGGAAACTTCTGGGGGGAAGAGGGTGGAAGGGCGGGATAGGAAGGGGGAATAGGGAGGGGTTTGTGACTGAGATGTAACTTGAAGAAAAAAAAATAAAGTATTTAAAAAAAAATCCCCAAAGTGAAGATAAAAATCAGCCTTTTATTTTGTAGGATGCACTGCTGAGGAGCAGCGTGGTGTTCTGAGGCCTGGGGTGCCGCCATTCAATCCTGGCTTCTCTACTGATGCTGATGCCCTTAGGGGACACACTGAAACTGGTACAAGTTCCTTGCAGGGTACTGTGAGGACTGAGGTTAGTAATCCCCTGGTGTAGTAAGTATAGCACCTAGTTCTCAGGCAGTACCTACAAATGCCCATGTTCCCTGGCTGTGGACTATGAGACCAGGTGACCATGTGGTTGTCCTGAAAGAAAATGAGCCAAAAGGGGTGGCACTGTGGTCATGCACACCAGTCCTGTGATTGGCTGGCACTTGGTGAGGTAAGAAGAGGGTCACAGCGAGACCACCTGCAACACCTCTGTCCCCCAACTTGTCCCAAGATCTCCACAACATAGCCCTGCTGTCTTCACTCTCTTGCAAGCACATGGGTCCTGAATGACATTATCTCCTTACACCTTGTCAGGTACGAGACAGGATAGCGTGGCCACAGCCCTACTCCCCACTCTGAGCTTAGGATAGATAAAACCTTCATGGCAAACACAGACCCAGCTTAGCCTGTCCCCTGATAAATCCCTTGCCAGGAGCAAGGTACCTCTGTCCCCAGAACCCCAGAATTCCTCATTATCCCACTCTCCAGGCATGGCTCCTAGATTCCGAGGGAGACATACACAGAAGGAAGGTAACAGGATTTCTTCACAGAGCCATGTGTCAGCTGACAGAGTCAGGAGCCAGGGTCAGAGAGAAAGGGGACACTTGGGATAGTACCCTCAAGTGGGCTTGGGAGGGACATTTCTAAATTCTGAAATAGGCATGGATTTATTTGTATAAAAAGTCTGGCACAGGAAGAAAAAGTGTCTGGCACAGTCTGGCAGTTAGTTCCCCAGAACTTAAACATAGAATTGCCATATGATCCAGCAATTTCACTTCTGGGTATATACTCAAAAGAAAGGAAACAGACTCAAAAAGCCACTTGCATACCCATGTTCACAGCAGCAGTTCACAACAGTCACAAGATGGACAAAACCCAGGGTCCACCCAAGATAGATAGAGCATTATTCACCTTTAAAAGGAAGAAAATTACAACAGATGCAGCAACAAGAATGAACCTAGAAGACATCAGAGTGAAACAAACCAATAACCAAGGGACAAATGCTGTAGGGCTTCACTCATTCACAGTACCTAGCGTTGTCAAATTCAGAAAGGAGGCAGGCAGTGGTTACCAGAGGCCGATGATGGGAGACAGAGAGCTCTTCTCTAGCAGGTACAGAATTTCAGTCTGGGGAGATGAGTGTTCTGTGGATGGGCAGTGGGTGGTTGCACGGCAGTGGGAAGCTGCCTGCGCCACTAGCTGCATACTTGAAAGGCTTAGGATGGTGGAGCTGGGTGGAGCTCAGAGGCACAGCACTTGCATAGCATGAACATGTACACATACACCATATACGTACACATGCACTTTGAAATAACAGCTATTGGAAACAGCACAAAACATCCTAAAGGGTGAATGTGGGTAGGATCTGAGAGATGGAAACTTCCAGAAGACATCGCCTTTATCCCTAGGTACTACCCATGCCGCTCACTAAAGAGCCTTCTATGGTCTCCCCCTGCCTCCTCCTGCATTGTTTTTCTGGCTCCAGACACTCAGGAATATGACACCTCAGTGACTGGATGCTCTGTGAGCCTCTCTCAGATGTCATCTAGAAGTTTCCATCTCCCAGGGATGTGGTACTCGGGGATTGGGCTACGTCTAAAACCTTATCTCAAAAAGACAGAGGGGGGAGTCATGCTGAGGTCTACCCAATGCTAGCTGGGCAGGCTCAGAGATCAATCCCTGGGCTGAAGATACCGTTGGAACATTAGGCTGGGTAATCATCTGGCTCAGCAGAAGTGTTGAGACACTTAAAACAAGAGAAAAGAGCTCAGATTCTGAGCTAGCCTGTCTGGGTACAGACACTGGCTCTTCAAGCTGCGTAATCCCTGTGCCTCAGTTTCCCCAGCTATGAACTGAAGACAGCTGGACTCACTTTATAGGCATATTGGTAGGTCTGAGTTAACTCATCCACCTGGCATGTGGGACGATCAGAATGCAAAAGGACTAATGTGGCGTTGCAGTACTGTCACACACACCTTCCAGGGGCTAAGGTCTAAGGTGGGTGCCTCCCCCACCCCCACACCCCCTCCTTGACCTGCACTTTCTCAGGAAGCATGTTCCACCAGCTGGATGCCTAAGTACCTCTAGGTCCCCTGAATATGTACAAGCTCCTCCCTTTGGACAGACTCAGTCTTGGGCAAGGAATTGTGGGTAGCCAAGGTCAAGGGCCATTGACATCCCTCCCTTCCCAATCGGTACTTCTATCCAGTCCTGCGGCCCTCCAGCTAGAGACAGCCTTTTACTTTCACATGGCCACCCCTGGCCAGAGGAGCCTTTTCTTGCCCTTTACAAACCCTGCTCTCATCCCAAACAGCCTGCCTAAAGAAGCTAATTCAAACCAATTCAACAGAACACCAGCAGCTTTGGGGGCCTGAGGGGATGCACCTGAGGCTTTGCAGCCCATGCTTCTGCCAACCATGGTGGGCCGACAATGCTGTATGTAGCAACCTGGCTAAATACTGTTACCACCCTACCAGGAACTGGGTGCTCTTGAGAGTCTGCCCTCTGAGAGATGTATGTGGCTTTTTCCAAGCCCCCAAATTTCTCAACGGGTAAGGGACAGAAGAGAGCAGCCTCCCCAAGCACAGAGCTTATAAGAGGTCTCTCCTGTTCCATCTAAAACATTTGGCCAATTTGTCGTCGAACTCGGTAACTTCTCAGGCTGTGTCTTACCAACAAGCAGTGTGTGGGGCGGGAACCACTAGCATCTTTGTATCCTGGCCAAGGACACTGAGGCAAAGAGAGGGTAGGAAATGTGCTCGAGGTTATATATCTTACAAATGGCAGAGCTGGGACCAGGACCCAACATGGCCTTCTGTGCATATCTTTAACTGCCACATAAATAGCACGTGAAACTGTTTTTTAGACACTATCTGTCTCCCCAAACTTTCAAGTTCCCGTGAAGTTCCAGGGCTTGCCTTCAGTTAGCTCCACGGCTGCAGGCTTCTTTCTCGGGCCTTAGACTGTCAAACCCTTGTTTCCCTCAAAGTTCAGGTTCCTGACTCTACCACTGAGGTGTCAGCTCTACCAGCCTCACCACACAGACCCTGAACCCTATAAATGCAAGTGACCCCAGTTTCCAGGCAAAACTGGTGAGGGTCACTAGCAGCTTGGTTCCTGACCCTTCCCCCATGAAATGAAAGCATCTCACTGGTAGGAGACACTGTTTGCCCCGACACCATGACAACTCCCACCCATGTGAGTCCTCAGGGTTTCCTGAGCTTTGGGCCACCTCCAGAGCTGTCCCCATGACAGGTCCCCTGCCATCATCTCACGGCTGAGGCCTATGAGCTTTATCTAGCCAAGCTCCATTTAGACTCCATGCAGCTTAGTAACTCAGTAGCTAGCCATTCCCACCAACCCTTCCTGCTCCTTGCTTCATTCCTGAAGCCTAAACTATATCCTGACAGACTAAAATGTCAATGTTCCTTGCTGTATTTCCAAGGCCACCTACCCCTGTTTGTCATGGTACATCCCACCTCCTGGATGCCCCTTGCCACTAAGCCTGCCAGTTCCATCTGCCTGAGTACTCTGGGCATCCTGTGCCTCGGAGATGCTGAGCTCTGTTACACTGCCCAAACCTCCAGCACCAGCTGGACCAGCACACTCAGTTCCTCACCTACCCCCTTCCCGGCCTAAATTAACATCTCCAGAGAACAGCCAGCTGCCACGCAGAAGGAAACAGATGAGAAGAGCATCTTTGGTAGGCACAAAATGAGTCATTCCAGACCAGGTCCCTCAAGTGTTCAGATGAAGATCAGAGATAACTCACCTAGCTCATGTCCGGGCTCAGAAAGTAAGTCACGGTGAGCCTGGAAATGGGCTGAGACATGCATCATCACCCCCAAGAGCCGAAGGGCAGAAGCCATCCCACATCCAACACAGATTAACAGGTACACAGAGCACACTCTGCCTGTTAAGGGAGATTTTCAACCCTTCAAAAGGAAGAAAGCTCTGACACATGTTACAATGTGAATGACACTGGAGGGTGCTGTGCAAAGGGAAGGAGGGAGGAAGAGAGGAAGGGAGGGAGGGAAGAAGGGAGGGAGGGAGAGAGGGAGGGAGGGAAGGAGGGAGGGAGAGAAGGAGAGAGGGAGGGAGTAAGAAGGAGGGAGGACTACGACTTGATTCCATTCATCTGCATTCATCTGCGGTCCCAAAGTAGTCCATTTACAGACAGCTGTGGCCAGGGGTAGAGGAAGGGAGGGTGGGGAGTTACTGCTTGATGACTGTAAAGTTCCAGTTTTATGAAGTGATAAAATTCTAAGATCAGAGCATAACAGAGTGAAGACACCCAAAACCACAGTGCTGTACATTTAAAACAGCTTAGTCGGTAAAGTTTATGTCATGTTATCATGATATAAAAATTCTAAAACAAAGTAAGAGAGAGGAGGGGGTCATTTGCAAACAGATGACATGGGTCTACAAGCTCAGAGTCATATATAAGGCACTGTGCTGAGAAGGGCTGAGAAGGAAGGCTCTAGATGTGTCCTGGGCCAGCTAAAATGTGACCCCCAGCACCAGCCCAGGTTTCCTGAACTCTTTTCATGGTGCTCAGCTCCCTGGTGATGCTGATTTACCATCATCCTTGCTATAGTCAAATTAAAGGGTTTTATTTTGTTTCATTTTGTTTTTTGGTTTTTTTACTCTATGCCCTCGGGCTGCCTGACCAGTGGTGTAGCTTCCCAGGAAGTGGTTGAATTTTTCCTGGATCCTCACTGTCCTATGTCTAGAACACTCTCAACCCTAGCCTCCAGTGGCCAACCTGAATCTTGGTCAGATCCAGGCCTCTGATGCCCAGACACTGGGGCGGCCTCACTTCCTGTTTCCTAAGAGGTCTGTTTGCTCTACTCCAGGGGGAGGACCATTAGCCAGCAGCCCTGTCTCGTGCCCCTCAGCCCACCAGCCCCGCCTTCCTCCTCCCTCATCCCCTGGGTCCACACAGTCATTGGAACCACAATTGTGTGACAAATGACTGAGGAGGTCCTGGGGATACCATCTCATTCTACAGACATTATTGTGCCTGACCTAAACCCAAATACTCAGGCCCCAGTCTCCAGGGTGACACCTGAAGGCCCTGGTTTCCTGGCAACCAGGAACAATGGCCCCTGGGAAAAGCACACAGTTTGGGAAAGGGCAGCCTTTTCTCTGTGCCCCTGGGTAAGATGGGGGGCTTTCCACCATGCAGGCAGGGTCTAGAGCAGAATGCAAGCCACCAAGGCACAGGAGCCCAGCCACCTCCTCACCATTGCTCCATCCTACCCATGAGTTGCAGAAGTCCCTCCACCTGCGCCTACCTCAGCTGCCTGTTTACTGAATGAAGGCCTTGCACTGACTCACAGGCCCTCTTGTCCCTAGCAGACATCCCTCCACCATGGCTCAAGTCCATACTTTCTCCCCCAGAGCTGATTCAAGGATTCTGCTGTTTGGGTGGCATCTGTGGTCACCTTTGGCCACAGTAATGGCATCCTCATTGCCCTTGATCCTCTGGGCAGGCCTCTCAGTTTGTTGATGTGGTCCTGGAGGACAGGGCACAGATTTCGAGACTTACTCTCTGGCTATGAGCTCCCGACAAGTCACCATTCTAGGTACCTGTACCCCTCCACCTATGAATGGGGGTAACGGCCCTCTCGAAACCTGCCGGGAAGATTGACAGAAACCATGAGCACACCAGACCTCTGCGCAGAGCACTGCTCTGTTTTGAAGCAACACTTCCATTCTTGGAAAAGTAAAGACCAGACCGAAGAAGTTCAAAGCTGTCTGTACCCCTCATCATAAATCTTCACACTTTGGAGGCCATGAAGACTGAACTTCATGGGTTTGAGTCCCAACTCCAAGTTCCCCATAAAGGACCCCTGCATAGGGCTCAGCAGAGGTGGGGGATCACTACCATAACATGAAGGCAGCTGTTGATGGAATGACTCCTGCCTACGTGCACGTGGAATTCTGTGTGGCTGTTTGTTTGGTGCTGGGATTGACCCCAAAACTTCAAGCACACTCAGTACCTACTCTATCCATTAGCCTCACTCATAGCCCTGGCTTCTCCTTTTTTAAAAATGTACCCAAGTCCTGTTCATCTTTGAAAAATCCCTTCTGGTTAAAAACCACAAGGCAATTTATGTAACACTCATTCACTGAATTTTTGAGCAATATTTGTTTTTGTAGCCTGGAACTCTGTGTTTATCCACATCACCAATCAGGGAGAAAGGAAAGAGTGGTCATTGCTGGTATTTTAAAGATGGGATGCTGGGTCACTGGACACTCTTGAGGTCAAGGTCATAGAGAAATAATGTCTCCCTGCTGAGAAAGGTACAGAAGCAGAGGCTGAAGACGACAGATGGTACCCAGCCCAGAGGAACAAGGCCAATTCAAAATCACACACATAGATGATGTCCAGCACAAAGACCACAGCCACAAGATGGCAGAGTGCCAAGGGTGTGGCAAAGCTAGGCTACCCAATGAGGGTATTGCTGGCAAATCTTGGGTGTTGAAAAGTAGGAGACAAAACTCAGTTGTCACCAATCTGGCTTGCCAGCGTTAGATATGCGGACACAGCAGTAAGCAGGGAGATGGAGGGTGGCCCTCAAGAAGTTATCTGCCCTGTCAGCTGCATACCCAGCACTTGCTAAGCTCAGCTGTAAGAGAGGGGTAGAGGCCTTGTTTAGCATGTGCAAGACATGGGGATTTGATACCCAGCACTGAAGAAAACAAGGAAAGAGGAGAAGATAGAGGAAAAGGAGAAAAGTTCAGATCCGGGGCAGGTGGGGGTGAGGTAGCAGGAAAAGAAGGAAAAAGGAAGGAAGGGGAGAAAGAGAGAGAGAGAGACAGAGAGAATATGAACGAAGGCTGAGGCATTCCGCCCTAGGACTAGAAGGCTTGGAGTTTAGGAACAGCCCTTGCACATGTGTCTAGGAGCCGTACAAATGCTGCCTGACTCACCAGCCCTGACTCTGCTCTTGCCCCATCTTCATCTGCTTCAGAGCAGGATCCACCATCCACATGTGGGTTTTTCTAGTCCTCTCCACTTCCAGTTTGAGCTCCCCTCATTTTACTCACGAGGAAATAGATTTGGAGGCTTATGTTTTGGTCCAAAGTCATACGACTAGACAAAGTAGCTAAAGACACAAAAGCCACCAATCACAGGCCTAAAAGCCTCTGTCCGTGAGGAGACAGAGCACCCTGAGGAAGCTGAATACTGTGATACCTATCAAGGTTGAGGGTGGTGACCTGCTGCCTCAGACACTGAGTCTGCAGAGAGAATGCCCTGTGGGCAGAGTGAGCAGTAAAGGCCCCAAGCCTGTACCCTAAGCAGAGGGAGCAAGAAGGTGGTAGCAGGACCAAGCTTGAGAGCTCCTATGTCCCCACAGAAGGGCACTAAACCATCCACCTCCTGCCTCCCAAAGCAATCTGAGCCCAGATCTGGAGTGGTGGAGCATTTGCCCCAGACAGAAGTAGAGCATTCTAGAGGCTTTCCTATACCTAGAAGAAGACAGGGCAGTTGGGCAAACTCCAAGGGAGTTGGGGCATAACTCTCAAATTCTAGGAAGTCTTGAGGTAATGGGTAAGTTGATACTGGAGTGGAGCTAGCCTGGAATTCACTGTGTAGTGAACTTGTGATAAACCTTCTGTGTAGATCACCTGAATACTGAGATTACAAGTGAGCCACCATATCAAGCTCAATGCAATATGATTTCTCCTTACTTTAAAGATATCTCTGATTGGAATGAAGTCTTGCTCCATCGGTGAAATCCATACTTGGCACCATTATTGGGCAAAGAACTGTGGTTAGACAGGTCATGAAACTCAGGGTAGAACCTCCTGCTATTCTTCTGCTAAATGGACAGACTAGCACACCAACTCCTGATGACTTCCAATCAAAGCCACAGATTAATGTGTCTCTCGGGCTTCATCAGAGAAGCTTCTATTTTCAGTCAATGGTGAAAAGCACAGACCCACAACTGAACGAGGTGCAGAGATAAGAGACTTGCAAATGCTCTACCCTAAATGGAACATCTGTATCAAGGCCCCTCCTCCCAAGGCTCAGGAATCATGGAAGATGGGGCAGAAAGAGTGTAAGGGCCACAGGTGGTGGATGACTACAGCAATCAATGTCTTCATCCAAAACAAAGTAAAACTAAACAAAGAGCTTTAAAAGCTTTAGGATCTTCTCTCTCTCTGTCTCTCTGTCTCTGTCTCTGTCTCTCTCTCTCTCTCTCTCTCTGTGTGTGTGTGTGTGTGTGTGTGTGTGTGTGTGTGTGTGTGTGTAAAACTCTTTAAATAAAAATAAAGCAAACCATCCCTGCTGGATTTTTTACAGAACACAGCATGATTTGGACCCCTGCAAAATCAGAGAACTCTTTCCATTTAACAAGTCCCTAACTTCAGTTTACCAAATTTAAAGGCACATTTTTGGTTTATAAACTACAATACCACATCCCCAAGACATGGTGAGACATACCATGGAGCAGAGGCTAGGGCATGGGTATGCTTCTCAACCTCTGTCGCTTTCTGGGCAAGAGATGATGGTAACAATGGGGACTGGACTGGAACAGACTGAGCTGGGACAAGTCTTCCACGTTAGTGTCAAAGCACATAACTGCCAGATCCTCCCCCTCAACAAAGACTGATGCCGTGGAGTAAATGAGCGAGACAGGCCGGCATCCTCCCACTTGGACTTCAAGGCAGTCGCTGCGCAGTGAGGTCAAATGGAGAAGAAAGGGCCCTTTTTGCTGATTTAGGTCCAGCCCTCTTGTCAGCACAAAAAGCACTTACTTTTAAAATTTAATTTCTTTAAAAGTAATGTTTTCCAGGGCTGAGGGCATAGCTCAGTTGGTAGACTGCTTGCCTCACGGGCAGAAAGCCTTGGGTTCCTGTACTCAGCACCGGGTAAAAGCAGCTGCCCAGAGGTGAAGGAGGAGGGCCCCAAGTTCAAGGCCACCCTCATCTACCTTGAAGATGTGGGTGTCCTGCATCCTTATCTGTTTGAAGCCAGCCTGGCCTGCAGGACACTATGTCCCCAGCTGCTGCTGATGTTCGTGGTGATGATGATGATGATGATGATGATGATGATGATGATGATGGTGAGGAGAAGATAGTATAACACAATGCTTTCCTTTTCCTGACAATGAAGAAAAATCAAGTCTTCCTGTGACCTCCAGTCAGGAATATAAGATACAAACTGGAGCACTTTGGAAAGGGACATTTTGTGGCTCATCTTTCTCTTGCTGAAAACAATCAACATGCTTGGTGGCCAGACTGAATTCCCACAGTCTTGGTCATACTTAAGTGTCCGGATTCTGTCTGTTTAAAAACAAAAACTTGCAAATAATAAAAACACTTTTGGAAAAGTTTGTTCAGCATTAGTAACTGGTTAACAGAAATTTAACCCCTCTCTCTCTCTTTCCATGAATATATATGGAAGGACTTGAGCTAACCATCAAGAAAAATATGAGCTTAGTATTTCCCAAATGGTCCTGTTGCCATCAGCATCTCAGGTAATCTATATTATCATACCCTTTATCCAGATGAGAAAAATTGAATCTCTGGCAGGGAAGATGGCTCAGTGGGTAAAATGATTGGCATGAAAGCATCTGGGGACCTGAGTTTGGGTCGCCAGAACCCATGCAGAACCTGGTTGTGGTAGCATACCCTGTAATCCCAGCACTCCTTACAGTGAGATAGGGAACACAGAGGAGAGTGCTGAAGCGTAAGGACAGCTAGCCTGATGTGCCAAGAGGTGAAGAAGGGGGCCTATTTCAAACAAGATGAAAGGTGAAAAGTATGAAAGGAAAGAGGAAAATAATATTAAAGACATGGAAATGGAAAAACGATGGTATCTGTGTGTGTACATACACACATATGCACACATACAAATATGCATACGCAAAAACATAGGCATGTGCATGGGAATGTCATAAAGAAACCCCTTTCTTTGTAGAATTTTTAAAAGCAGGAAAAGAAAACAAAGGTGGAAGGCAGGGACTAAGGTTCGAGATTATACTCTGACCTCCACGGCTCACATGCCTGCACTCATACACAGGCCACATCATACACATACTTACATGTATCATAGTCAAATCCCCCCCCCCCAACACACACACAAAGATTTTTGAAAAACAAAGAAAATCAAGTTTGAGATTTTGCCCCAGGGTAAGGCCAGTAAGTAGAGGATCAGTTGACTCCAGGGGCCAGAGTCTTAATCCCCATGTTCCTTGATTAAAGTAATTTCAGCGGCACCAGAAACATCATCCAAATGCAAGCTGCACCTGGCTTCACAGAGTAAACGGACCACTCATCCCTTCAGAGATACAATGCAGAGCCTCACATTCATGTCCACTATCAATAGATGGTACTGCGACCTGAGAAGGACACACGGTGGGAGCCCAGGGGACAGTATGGTCTATAGTGAGTGTCCAAATGACCAGTTATCCTCCACCATCCCTGAGGGAACAACTGAGGTTGATTTCATGCTAAGGTCCACTGGCTGTGAAAGATGCTATTAAAAACCATCAATAAATGGGTTCCAGCTCTTGCTTACACTGTTTACTGTAAGAACCTGCCGTAAAATGACTTCTTGTCCTTTGTTTCCTGTAAATGAATGTGTGACATATAGGGATTGGCTTGTGTTTTCTAGTTGCCTCTCAAGGAGTAAGAAATTCAAGTCCTCAGGTGCTGAAACCAAAATTTAATATGTCCGAGACAAGAGACAATGAATGGCAGTGGGGTACACTGGCACAGCTGTGTAGCCAGTGTGTATGCATCTGTCCTTGTGAAATACTGCTGTCCCCCCTCCCGTCCCCCATTTCATAGGTACTGGGAGGGAAAAGGCCGGCTATAAACCAGCCATCAAACCCTCACAGCTTAACCCACCCACTTGAGAAATGAGCAACTGCACAGAAGCTCTACCACAACCCTGCCTAAACCCAAGGCCATACCTAATTCATCCTCATACCCGTGCCTGACAAATGACTGCACGCGCAGGCTGGTAATAAGTTAGCTGGGTGAGGGAATCCAGAGGCCCAGCCGGAATGCCTCAAACCAGAGTAGCCACCCAGCCAGCAGCAGGCTGGGGTTTGTCTCTGGGATTCCCATCACCCTCACCTTCCGGCTAAGATTAAGCAGGGGGAATTCCCATGGCCTTTCTGAGGGATGTTCACCACGGGAAACTGGAAGTCCTCAGGGGTCTAAGGCCAGCTGCTACTTTGCAAACACCAACTGGAGGTCGCATTAAGGATTCACACCGTAGCCCGGAGCCTTGGAGGAGAGGCCGGCAGTGTCTCCATCAGTTGTGGATGATGTGGATGTGGACACTTTCTTAAACATTTCTGAGGGCTCCAAAGAAGAGAAACAATCATGCACTAAGTAAATGAAAAAGTTGCTTTGTTGTTATCGTCATTGTTTTTAAAGAGTATTATTAATTTGATCACAAAACAGTTGGTGTGTAACGGCAGAACCAAACTGTCACTGAGAAGCATGCTCACTGTTCTGGACTCCAGGACGCCTCGGGTTGTCTGGGGAACCCCCATGGAAGCCATAAAAGTCCAAATGCAAACTGTGAAATGGCTTCCTCCAAAAGCCCCCGGGCAATAAATACTGTCCCCTTTGGGAGGTGACACGTTCAAAGGGTCTTTGTGGAAATGGCATGCAGAGCTCCTGGGCCTCCCCATCGAGCCCCAATGGGTACACAGGGACTCCCCAGATCCTCATAGCCTCTCAGAGGTGAGATTCTGTCCTGCATCTTCACCTTTGTCCCTGACATTTATCCTGAGCCTGCTTGCTCTCATTCCTCAGGTACTGCAGAGCAGCACAGCTTCTTCCCTTCCAGTCATCACTCATCCTGGCCCCATCTCCAGGAGCCATGACATTTCTGGCTTTGGCCTTGGGGAGGTGCCTGTCTCCTTGCCAAGGAGGATGTCACACCACCAAAATTTATGCGCCAGTTTCCCTTGTACCGGCTTTTCCCAGGTTACCTCCCCACCCATTACTACCCCATTAGTTGCCATGTGTCCCCCTAACTGTCGCCAGCCCACACTGTCTCTTTGTTGGCCTTGCAGCACCCAGCCAGCCCCTCCCCAACAAGAGATGTAACTTAAACTTCTCATTGTAAAATATTTCCTCCTTCTCTCCCATCCTCCCTCCTGCTGCAGGCCAGAGAGCCTTTCGAAAAGCAAACCCCGTGGAGGGATTCTCTGCTTTGTTTGGATAGTACAAGTGGGCCCCAGATTTGCCTGCAGCCCCTGGTTCTGTAGGAACACCCTTCCTTATTGGTATTCTGTCAATGGCTTTCTTTCCTAACCCTTTCCTGCTTGGCCTCTGAGGTCTGCCCACAGAAGCGCCTTTGTTGGAAGATCCCAGGGTGCAGAAACCAGGCTCCTAGAACAAGGGCATCAACTTCAAAAGGGGAATGAGTCAATGTGCAGGGGGACAAGTGGGAGGGACCAGGCAGTTGAGCATTCATTCAGCTGGCACTTCTGGGCCAGACACACCTCCTGGGGAGTGCTGTGGCAAAGCCACACCCTCTGTCCTTTTTTCAAATGGATTCGTTGATACTATTGTGTCAAATTTAACTCTCAAGCAAGAGACAGAACCCAGGGTCTGGTAAATATTTTCTGTTCAATAGTTAGAGCCCCTTTACTGGAGGATGGCTTCCAACTCGGAGGTCAGGGTGATTTCAGGCTCCATTCGCCTGCCAGTTTCATGACATGATCAGAGCGAGGTCACGCTCTACTCCAAATGCTCTCCTTGCTAAATGGCTGTGGTCATGAACACTCAAAAGCTGTCATACCTGCGCTTCCAGATCTTCTCCACACAACCTGACAGAAATAGATAAAGCTGCTGCTTGATCCCTCCCAGGGATGAGGGAGGAGTAGACAGCCCACCACCCCATGTCAGCCAGTGCCCTCAGGCATCAGGAAGCCAACCCCTTTGCCTAACAGAATACAAAAAAGCCATTCCCCAAACCTCCGGTCCACAGAGCTCAGCTTCCAGAACAAATGGGCTCCCTCATCCTCAAAACAACTCTTCACATTGCTTCGAAAATTGCTTGCAGGTCCGTCTGTATTTTCTTTTCATCACACCAAACAGCCCTAGGCCTGTGACTATACCCTACACAAAACGCTTTCCAGATGGCTCCCAATGTTTGCCACCGTCCTCCAGAATACAAACACCCACAACAAGACAGAGATCCAGCTGCCTGACACTGTCCTCTGGGTGTGTTTGCATCACTTCCTTTAATGTCTGACAAAATAGACTTCAAGGAAAAACTAGTCAGGAGAGATAAAGGAAGTCATTTCATGCCGATTAAGGGAATGATCGATCCATCAAGAGAACATTACAGGTCCAAACACATGCACCAAATACAGGTGAATCCCATCTCATATAACAAACACTACAAGAAGAAAGTCACAGATCAATTTAACGTGTTAATCATGGGGGACTTCAACATCTCACTCTCACCAACAGACAAGATATCATAACAAAAAACAACAACAAAAATTAGAGAACCATCGCACTAATGACATCCTAGGTCAACAAACCTAACAGACGTCGACAGCGCATTCCAGCCCTGCACTGCAGATCACACATTCTTCTCAGCAACCCAGCACTTTCTCTAAAATAAATCATGCACTGAGACACAAAACAAGGCTCAAAACCACCGGAAGTGGAATCACTTCTTGCATTCTGCTGCTGACCATGAAATCAACAGCAAGCAAAATTAGAAGAAAAAAATCCACAAACGGAGATCAAACAACAAACTATTCAATGCCGAAATCCTAGAATTAAAAGAAAATGAAGACACAGCATACCAAGACAGTGGGACACAGTGAAAGAAGCCCTGAGAGGGAAGCTCATACCTCTAAGTGCCTACATTAAAAGACTATAGGGAGGCCGGGCGTGGTGGCGCACACCTTTAATCCCAGCACTCGGGAGGCAGAGGCAGGCGGATCAGGACAGCCAGAACTACACAGAGAAACCCTGTCTTAACAAAAAACAAAACAAAACCAAAAAAGATTAGAGGGGTCAAAAAGATGGCTCAGTGGGTAAAGGTGCTTGCCGCCAAATCTTATTACCTGAGTTCAATTCCCAGGGCTGAAACAACTGCCAAAAGTTGGTCTCTGACCTCCACACACATGCAATGGCATTCGTATACTAGTGCCCACATGCACACACACACACACACACACACACACACACACACCCATACATGCACAAAACGAAAATAATTTTTTAAATGTATTAAATCTGAAAGATTAAAAATGAACAACTTAATAATGACCTTATGCTCAGGCAGTGGTAGCTCACGCCTTTAAACCCAGAGGCAGGCGGCTCTCGGCTCTCTCTGAGTTCGAGGCCAGCCAGGTCTACAGAGTGAGTTCCAGGATTGCCAGGGCTACAAGGAGAAATCCTGTTTCAACAAAGCAAAAAAAAAAAAAAAAAAATAAAAATAAAAAAAAAAAAAAAAAAAAAGGAAAAAAAAAAAAAAAAAAAAAAAAAAAGCCGGGTGGTGGTGGCGGCGCACACCTTTAAACCCTTGGGAGACAGAGGTAGGCGGATCTTTGTGAGTTCGAGGCCAGCCTGGTCTACAAAGTGAGTCCAGGACAGCCAGGGCTACACAGAGGAACCTTGTCTCAAAAATAAAAAACAAACAAACAAACAAACAAAAAAACTGACCTATAACTTTGGAAAAATAAGTACAAGCCACAGCCAGCAACATCAGATGTAAATAATTAAGAATCAAACAGAAATTGAAGTAGAAACCAAAAATATTAGAAAAATAAACTAAACTGCTAGGCAAATTGACCAAAAGAGAAAGAGAGAACATCAAGATTAATAAAATTAGAAATGAAAACAGAGACATTACAGCAGATACCAAAAAAAAATTCATAAAATCACAAGGACATGCCTTAAAATTATATTCTCTAAGATTCAAAAGAAAATGAGATTTTTTTTCCCAATGTATAGGAGCTGTGAAAGTCAAACCAAGATGAGATTTTTAAATTTAAACAGATCTATAGCAAGCAACCATATTGAAATCGTGATTAAAAAGCTCCCAGCTGCCGGGCAGTGGTGGCGCACGCCTTTAATCCCAGCACTTGGGAGGCAGAGGCAGGCGGATCTTTGTGAGTTCGAGGCCAGCCTGGTCTACAAAGTGAGTCCAGGACAGCCAAGGATACACAGAGAAACCCTGTCTCGAAAAACCAAAAAAAAAAAAAAAAAAAAAAAAAAAGCTCCCAGCTGAAAAAGTCCATGGAGCTGGGGAGATGGGCTCATTACACAAGAGGATCTGAGTTCACATCCACAGACTGCACGAAAAAGCCAGACACGGTAGCATTTGTCTGTAATCCCAGAGTTTCTACAGGAAGATGGGAAATGAAATCACACAAGACACCCTGCCTCAAACAAGGCGGGAAGCAGGGACTGATACCCACGACTGACCTCTCGTGTCTACACAGGCTAATAAAAACATTTTTATCTGGGAGGGGTAGAAAGAGGGCACTGTGATGGAGATGTAACTTGAAGTAATAAATAAACATTAAAAAACATTTTTATTATACATGCATGCACACTTACTCTCACAAATATGAACACATACATCACATACCCACATCTCACACACACACATCACACACACACATCACACACACACACATTACACACCCACATCTCACACACACACATCACACACCCACATCTCACACACACACATCACACACACATCTCACACACACACATCACACACACACATCACACCCCCACATCTCACACACACACATCACACACACATCTCACACACACACATCACACACCCACATCACACACACACATCACACA
>CAJQZJ010009141.1:9254366-9271540 GCA_907164525.1 Lophiomys imhausi
CACACACCCACATCTCACACACACATCACACACACATCACACACACATCACACACACACATCATACACACATCACACACACACATCTCACACACACATCTCACACACACATCTCACACACACATCACACACACACATCACACACACATCACACACACACACATCACACACACACATCACACACACACACACCACAATTTTTTAAGCAAAATAAAGTAAGTCTAGGCTGAGAAGCTTCAGTGCAGAATTCTGTCAGGACCTTACAAAAGAACTAGCACCAATCCTTTTCAAATTAGTACATAAACTAGACATAGAAGGAATGCTTCCAAACTCAGTTCACAGGGATATGTTCCCTTGATACTCAAACTAGATAGATGCAACAAAAAATAAATAAAATTATATAATAATCGTTCTAGTAAAGATAGATGCAAAATTCTCAATAAAATATTTGCAAACTGAATTATGAACATGAACATATTTTAAAAAAAAACAGAAGAGGGGCTGGCTTAGAAGAAGCACACAGGTTGGCAAGAGAAAGAGAGGACAAACGAGGATCGTGGCAATGGGGGTAAAGATGGTCAAAATACATTATGTATATGTATGAAAATGTCGCAGTGAAACCCATCATTATGTGTAATTGATGTATGCTAATAAAAACCTTCTTAAAGCACCAGGGAAGGAAAATGCACGGAGTTGCTGTCCTTGTAGAAAGCCATGGCTCCAGGTCCATTAAACTGTGACAAGGCACCATGGGAAAACTGGCGCCCAGCCATCATCAGCTCAGAAGAGTCATGAATACTAACAAGTTACAAATTGTCTCATTAAAATGTGAAGAAAAAAATGGTAGATGTGGCATCACCCACTACAATCCCAGCGCTAGGGAAGCTGAGGGAGGAGGATCGTGAATTTGAGGCCAGCCTCAGCTACTCAGCAAGACCCCCTTTCAAACTAGAAAACGTAAGGTGCGCAAGATGGCTGCATGGGTAAAAACACTAAAGACCACACTACAAATCTGAGACCCTAAGTTCAGTTCCCAAAACCATGTGGAAGGAAAAAACTGACTGTTTAGTTGTCTCTGAACTGCACATACATACTGTAGCATGGACACCCACATCTCTCTCACACACACACCACCAAAATAATATGTTTTGTTTTGTTTTTAATGAAGAAAAGTTACAGCTCTTATCCAAGTCTGAGAGTTCTGCTAGGAAGCTGCTGCCGTGGTACCACAGCTGCCTGCTGTCGCCTTATAGGTTCTGGTGGCTCTAGCTTGACAGTGGCTGTCTGTCTTTTATCAGGCCCTGGCACCAGACCCAGTCTGATCCGTGAAGCCCACTCTTGCACACTGGGTCTGTGTGAGGGTCGGCTCCAGCTAGCCCACTCTGTCAAAGTCCTGAAAAGATGGTGCAAAGGAGCCAGGGACTCAGCAGAGACTTGAGGGTGGCTGAACTAGTTTTTACTGTCCCCTTTCCCAACTTGCACCTCCAAGGCTACTTATAAGAACAGGGAAACTCTGCCACTCCCTGGGACAAAGACAAGGCTCCTGTAGATGAAGCCAGACAGCTATGAGGTCCCCACCATGAGACTGGACGTTGAATGCAAAGGTGGGGACAGGACCAACTAACACAACAAACAATGAATCCAGGCCAGAAAAGATATCTTTTTTTTTTTTAACTTTCCTAACTCCGCACCCAAACCCAGCAAGTGAAAGAACTGGGTTATTAAAATATCTGAATCAATAATTTTTCTTTCCAAATTAATCAGCTGCCAGGCAGGGCTTCTCACTGGCAGGGTAACTACAGAGTCTGCCCACACTGCCAAGCCTCAGCAAGCCAAAGCACACTATAGTAGCACACTGAATCACAGTGCATACTCAGAGTGTCCTGAGGAACCTAACCAGCTGTCCTTTGAGCTCCTTGAGATCCCTTGATGTGTCCTAAGATTCCCAAACAGACAACAGAATCACCCAAGCTACAGCATTCCATTAAAGGAAGGACTATGGGAGACACAAGGCCCCAGGCTGTCACCATCAAAACTGGAGTCTAAAGTTCCAGGGGTTCCAGGCTACAAAATGAAACCTTGTTACAGTCACACAACACACACACACACACACACACACACACACACACACACACACACACATACACACACGCACGCACGCACCCAAGGTCCATCTACAGCTGAATGGATAAAGAGAAGGAAGCATATCCAAGTGGAGGAGTATTATCTAGACAGTAAAAAGAAACAATTTTGGTACAGCAATATGGTTGCACCTCAAAAGAAGAAGAAGAACAACAACAAGAACAAGAAGAATAAGAACAAGAAGCAGGACAACAAGAACAAGAACAAGAAGAAGAACAAGAACAGGAACAAGAACAAGAAGAACAAGAAGAAGCTATGCTAAGGAAAATAAGCCACTGAGATGCAAATACCATCAAGTCCATTTATGTGACCCGAGGCAGGCAAATCCAGGAAAACAGAAAGCAGAAGAGGTGGGGCAGGGAAGTGGAGTCACCGTTTAAAGGAGACAGGTTTGGGCAGATTATGTCTGGGTACAGACAGCGGTCATGGTTGCACCACAGAGTGAGTGCAGATAATGGCACTGGGTAGTAACGTCCTCTGTGACTAAGAAGATCGCTGTGTATTCTTTACCACAGTAAGTGTCATAAAAGGACAAGGGGCCACTGAGAAAACAGTAATCAATTCTCCCTGTGACAGGAAGGGTGGGTCCAGGCCACTGAGGGAGAGGCGTGTGAGACAGAGCTGTGGCCCACTGATCTCCCACCTTGTCTCAGGTGCAGGAAGTCAGGGAGAGGCAGTTTTACAGGGAGGACCTAAGACACATCTGCCTAGTCACCTTGCTCTCCAAGAACACTGTGATTCCTACTGCCTACCACCAACTCCAGGTTCCTCATTCTAGAGCATTTAAGTCTGAATCCATCTATGCTTGTTCCCAGGGGACCTCTACACAGCACCCTGGGGTAGTGGGGGGCCTACTTACGAGGCAGCTGAGTTCCCCCACCTTATGTCTCCGCAGCCAATTCTTCTGCCCACTGTGTCACGACACTCCTCAGTGCCCATCTTCCTAGAAACCTTGGGAGCAACCTCTTCTGGACAACTCTCTAGTTTCCCAGACTTTCTGTGACAGAGCTGTGTGGCCTGGCAAGCCTGTGTGCCCATCCTGCCATGCCCCTCTGCTTCCACAGTCAGCTCTGCTGACAATCAGCCATGGCACACTGAGCCAGTGAGCCTCTGTCCCCCACCATAAGACATGGGGCCGCAAGGTACTGTAACAATTGAAAGCAAAAATGGTGTTGGAAGTATCTGGCATGTAAAACTGAACAGATGGTATATAACAACATGTTGCAATGATATTAAACTTAATTTTCAAAAAAAAGCATTTTTATGTGTGCTCTGGAGAAATGGCTCAATCACTAAATTGCCTGCCACACAAGCTTATTAAGGACCTGAGTTCGGATCTCCTGTACCCTCAGAAAGTCAGGAACAGCAACACACATCTGGAACCACAGCACTGGGGCACAGAGACAGGCAGGTGTTTGGAGCTCATTGGCCAGCCAGTCTAGCTAATTAGTGACCTCTAGATTCAATGAAAAACACTGTCCCAGAGACTAAGGGGGAGGGAGAGCAATGGGAAAGATAGCTGTCATCAGTTCTGGCCTCTATAAACACACAAGTCCACATGCACATACATGCACATGTAGGCACATGCATGCACATATGCACCTGTATGTACATGCATGAACACACATAATCACACACTCGAATACTCATACACTAATTTGTACATTAAGACAGGCATACTACTACACACCTGTAGTCCCAGCTGCCAGGAGGCAGGAGCAGGAGACTAGTCCACAAGTTCAAGACCAGTGTGGTCCATAGAGCAAGTTCCAAGGCAACTATGGCTATATAGAGAGATGAGGAAGACCCTGTCTTTCTTTCTTTCTTTTTTTTTTTTTTTTTGCCAGTAAGTTTGTGTTTATTTGCTTCAAAGCAATACATAACCTTAACATTCTAGGTTTTCATATACCAATATGAATCATCATTTCCAACTTAATCATGATTTCCTTCAGTGTTAAATATCTATAAAATATGTTTATTTATTAATGCATGCTCCTATTATCATATTTTTTCTTTTATTTTTCTCTCACACATTACATCCTGACTGTAGTTTTACCTTCATCCACTCTTTCCAGTCCCTGTCCCCCCACCATCTCCTCTCTCCCCCAGATCCAATCCTCCATTTCCCTTCAGAAAAGAGCAAGCCTCCCAGGGATATCCACTGAACATGGCATAACAAGTTGCAGTAAGACTAGGCACAAACCCTCATATTGTGGCCGGATGAGGCAACCCAGTAGGAGGAAAAGGGTCCTAAGAGCAGGCAAAAGACTCAGAGACACCCCCCTCCCACTGTTAGGTGTCCAACAAAACCACCCAGCTCCACAACCATAACGTATATGCAGAGAACCTTGAGACCCTTTCTTAACAGCAATCTCTTCCTCCACAAAAAAAAAATTTTTTAGATAAAAAGTAAAAATATTTGCATGCTAGCTGAAACTTTGTTAAATGTCTTCCACGGTGGGACAACTAACCCCCTTGTCCGTTAACTGCTTTTCTCTATTTTCCAAAGTTCAACATTCTAGCAAAATTACTAGTGCAGACTTCAAAGTAAAAGAGAAAAACTCCTCACTCCCTAGTTCTTCCCAAACAGTCCCTGCCTGTGTGCACCCCTCCCTTCTTTGTCTCTGGTTTAAGAATTGTATCTGCCTTCTACTGCTCTGTAGAGTGTCGGAGCCATGCCCCCACAGCACCCTGCATTCACTGGGTATCTTTATGGAACCACCACAAAACCCTTTTGGGGCGCCCTGGCTGTTCATAACCGTGAAGACCAGTGTGGTTCTGAGCCAGTTTGGGGCTGGGCTGAGTCCAAAAGCGTGGGCCAGAGCTGTGTGGATGTCTGTCCGTGCTGAGCACAGAGGCAAGCTTGCTGTGCAGCTGTCAACATGAGGCCGGCGCCCTGCCCTTTGCTCAAGAGGCTCCTGTGCCAGCCCAGTGGGATGCTGCCCTTTCTCTCTCCTGCCGTGACAGCAGGCACAGATTTAATGATTGGAAGGCACTTTGCAAATCCAGAGCACTCGGTAATTGCTAACTCATAATCCCCAGACCCTGCTCTGCATGGCTGTAGAGGTGAGGGATCTGCTCTAGGGGTGGCATGCTTGGCTCTCACGCTCCAGCGAGGCTGGGCAGAAGCAAATACCCAACAGGGGTCTCCACCTAAGGCGCCCCCCACCCCCCGCCCCCAAGCACACTGGGGAAGCAAAATCTCCCTAAGTAGGAACTAAAGGAAAAGAATGTGATAATGTGCTAATTAGGAAACCTTCCACTCCAACTTACTCAAGATCTGTGGTTGACTTCCATCCTGAAAACCTATATCTTTATGTTTGTTTGTTTCTGTCTACAGGGTTTCTCTATGTGTCCTTGGTTGTCCTGGACTCATTTTTTTTTTTTTTTTTTTTTTTTGGTCTGATATAAAGTCTCACTATGTAGCTCTGGCTGCCCTGGAACTCACTATGCAGACCAGGCTGCCTTTGAACTCTTAAAGATCTGCCTGCCTCTGCCTGGGGAGCACTGGGATTAAAGGCGCAGGCCACCACTCCTGGCTTGGAGTTTTTTGTTTGGTTTGGTTTGGTTTTTTTTTTTTTTTTGGTTTTTCGAGACAGGGTTTCTCTGAATATCTCTGGCTGTCCTGGACTTGCTTTGTAGACCAGGCTGGCCTCGAACTCACAAAGATCCGCCTGCCTCTGCCTCCCAAGTGCTGGGATTAAAGGCGTGCGCCACCACCGCCCGGCTTGGTTTGGTTTTTTGTTCTTTTAATTCTGTTTTAGTTTTTATTGCATGTGTGTATGGTATGTATGAGTATAGGCTCATGTTACAACATGTGTGTGGAGATCAGACAACCGCTTTCGGGAGTCAGGTCTCTCCTTCTGTGCTGTGTTCCAGGTGAGGCTGTTTGTCCATTTGCACAGACAAACACCTTTACCTGCTGTGCCATCTCACAGACACCCCCAGAGCTTTACAACATACAAGAATGTGCTAGAAGCAGAAAAGACCCCTAGAGATGACCATGCTTGGCTAGCTTTTCCTCTAATTATCCAAGCAAGGCCACTTCTATCGTTAACACCTTGAGCCCCTCACAGGCTTCCTCTTGCTGGACAAAGCTCAAGAAATTTCTGGAGAGAGGGATGTTAAGGAATGATGGAGACTTAACAAGAACCCTTGGCTTGCCGGAGGACACAGACAAGAAGAAGGCTCCATTGGAGCTGGGGGCCACCTGGGAGCTTCTTCCCACAGTCTTCAGGGCCTTCCCAGAAGCTGGCCAAGCTCAGCAGCTCTGCCTCCCAGCCCTGGACGTGTGGCAATAGCAAGGTCACCTTCTGCCGTGGGTGATTTCCCTCAGAGGCGAGACAGATCCATTCTGTACAGCTATTCGTTTCAGTGGAGTAGTCTCCTGCCTCTGATGGGGGCTGGGCCCTGGCGGGAAGGGATGCTTTGTTCTTCTGACCAGTGCTGACAGTTTAATTAAACCCAGCTTGAGATGGGGTCGTGGGGGTCAGGCATTCTTCCACAGGGCTGTGCAGGCTCACAGCCTGGCTCCCACCACCAGGGCCTTGCTAATGAGTTACCGTAGTCCTTATGACAGGGATATAGACACACATGGGAATTAATGCCCTGTGCCACCTCAGTCACCGCCTGTCCCTCCCAAGCCTGCAGAAACCTGCAGAGGCCAGGAAGGAAGTCAGCCTGGTCTGGATGCATATGGGCTTCAAGGTTAAGGAAAAGCCCAGAGAAACTGCATGCCCAAAGCAATTTGTAGATGATTAAAGGATACAGCCAGTCAGTTAGAGAACTTCTTATCTGTCAGAGCTGGGGAGACAGAGGTTAGAGTGCAGATAGGCACCTGGCCCCACCTAGCCAAGTGAAGTCTGGGACTGGCCACTCTAGAGAAGTTATCAGAATTCAAACATGTCCCTCCAGTCCCAAACCTGAACCCTATGAAAATGACATTTCCACATCCTTAGAGGTTTGAGCAGCAAGTGAAAAGTTGGTCCCAAACCTCGATAACCTGCCACCAGGGTGTAGATGCCCCCACAGGAGATTCAGATGCACCACCGAATGCCTGCTCAGCCAGATAGCTCTCAGACAACATCTATGGTGGACATGTTTGTTGGATCCATACAACTATCTGCCCAAGTTTGACCAGCCCTGCAGGCCTTCAGGAGGCCCACAAAGAACTTTGGAATGAATGAGTGTGTAGGAACGGATGGAAGATGGGGTCAAGGATAGTGAGGAGCATTAAGAGGGTCCATGTGGATGGCTGATAACTGGCAGGAGCTAATGTGTAGAAAAATAGCTAATTAAATTGTTTACCCAGGGGCTGGAGAGATGGCTCCACGGTTAAGAGCACTGGCTGCTGCTCTTCCAGAGGTCATGAGTTCAATTCCCAGCAACCACATGGTGGCTCACAACCATCCATGATGAAATCTGGTGCCCTCTTCTGGCCTGCAGATATACCTGCAGACAGAACACTGTATACATAATAAATAAATCTTTAAAAAAAATTGTTACCCAGTATTTATATTAGATTTTAATTGGTTGGCAGTGTTAATCCTTAACCCGCCATTATAAATGAATATACATAGACCCCGGATGGATTTTAACAAGTCTAGGCCTGGGTTGTGCAATCCTAGCCCATCTAAGCTAGCTCATAATTCTATTACTACAATATAACCCCATATATACATACGTCCCTTTGGACTATTATTCTTCACACTAAGCTGATGTTCCAGGCCTCGTGGAAGGGTCTTCTTTAATATACCCCATGGTGTGTCTTCCTTGTTTACTCCTGGCTTCTTCTCCAGCCTTCTCTTCCCAAGATGCTCTCTATCTCTAAAAAGCCCACAAACCTTAGTCCTGCCTACCTCTGTCTTTGCCCAATCTCCATGCCTCAGCATTTATTTAACCAACCAGAGTCAATTAAGTAACAGACAGCAAGCAGGACCAATCAACATTTAGAATGCTTAACACCACCCCATCACTAATGAGGGGATATACTAAGATAAACTTTAGCCACAGACAGAGCAGGTTCAAATTCGGCTCAGCCCTTGGACACGTCTCAAACTCTCTGTCTTTGTATACTTTCATCTATAAAAAGGGGACATGCTGACCACACACGGACATTCAATTATTGAAATGGGATTGTGTTGCTAAGCTGTGCCAGCATGACCCAGCATTGAGTGGCCTTCCATTCTCCTTGATCACTTCTATCATGGCTGTGGTTTCTGAAACCTTTCTTGTCCTTTCTGGGGGATGGAGAGGGTGAAAGGCTGTATGTAGGTTCACTTCTGCAGAGAATAACTCATACAACAAAGGGAGTGCTTTCTTCTGTAGGGGAGCTCAGCAGGTAAGGAACTTGCCATGCAATCATGCAGACAGGACTCCAGGTCTCCAGCACCCATATAAATACTGGGCAGGTGTGGTGGCCCACCTATAATCTCTTGGGAGGTAGAAACAGAAGATTCCTAGAGCAAGCTGGACTAACTAAAGCCAACTGATGATTTCCAGGTTCAGCAATAGACCCTGCCTTGGTTCAAAAGATGAAAAATAATTAAGGAAGATGCTCAGCATCAACTTCTGGCCTCCACACCCACATACACACTTGTGCACATACACCCACACATAAATGTGCACCCCAATATATGAGCACACACATACACATGCAAAAACAATGATAATAAAATAAAGAGGACAGGAGCAGCAAGTAGGGACTCTAGACCCCCTCAGTCAGGGAATTAAGACTTTATCTACAATCTGAGAGCACTAAGAACTGTAACATGAGCAATATCGACCACTGCTCGCTGGTGGCTTCCCCTCCACTGCTCAAGAATGTGACCAAGAGGACTGTCACAAGTCAAAGCTCAGCCTTTCCACTGGCTGGCAGACCAGCCCTCCCTCCACAGCCTCTGGGTATCTCTGCAAGGGGACTGAAGGCCTTCTTTAAAAAAAAAAAAAGAAAAAGAAAAAGAAAAATTAACTGAGAAAACAAAAACAAGGGCTGAGGACCAGTGCCTGTGTGGTGCAGAGATGATTCTAAGATTCTAAGCTTAGGAGGAGAACCCTAGACCAGGCTGAGTGTCCAGAGATGAAGGAAGCCAATACTGATGCTAAATGGTGCTCAAGTGTGGGGTCACTCTGAGGCTGGAGGTGTAGGAGTCAGTTTTGCCCCCTCCAAAGCAATCCCAGCTACAGGGATGCCCCATATTTCCTAATACCTTCCACGTGCCACAGCATTAATGCTGAGGCCCAAAAGTCCTTCACCTCTCTTCGATCTCACATCAGCCCTGGGTGGTAGACATTATTTTGGTCCCACAAAAGAGCAGCTGGATCCACGAGGCTAATGGAAGCCACCCCATGTCTCTGGCACTAGTGGTTAATTCTGGGGTTTTATGGTACCGGGCCTTCTTGTGTGCTAGGCAAGCTGCCTCCCCTGCCCACCAGCATTAGTTTTAACTCAGACACAGGGCTTTCCATTACTGTTCAAAGCTGGCAGGTTTCCTACCATAAATACAATATGTCCTTCTTAAAAAACATCTGGGAAACACAAAAGAAGAAAAAAAAATCACCGCAGTCAATCCCTGCAAGAATTCTGCAGTCATTTTCCATGCATTATTTAGAGTAATTCAGGGATCAATACAACTCAGGCTTTTGATATAACAGACATCTGCATTATTTGACATCTCACATGAAGGCCATTTCTGATGACTGCTTAAGTATTCCATCAAGCAGATATGCTGGAATTTTCCTAACCTCTCCCCTGATATAGGACATTAAGGTTATTTCCATGTTCTCTTCAATATTCTAAATATCGCTGCAATGTGCATACTTATGCTGAGCCTTATCTACCTGGGATGGATCTCTCAATGTTGAGATTTCTTGGTTTAAGCTGATTTTGGGGCTCATTATGGACTCTTAGAGTCTCAGGGCCTAATTCCAGCCCTTATATCCAACTGCTCCATTATCCAAGGCAAAGCACTTCTTTGGGACATCCATTGCATGTTTGGAAGGAATGGACAAGCTATCTCAACACCACGGGTACTGTTAGTGTAGGACAAGCTATCCCAACACCACAGGTACTGTTAGTGTAGAACAAACAGTGGACGGCTTTAACTTCTGGAAGCTGTACAGACAGGATCAACTGAACCACAGACTAAGCCACCTGCACTCCCTAGTCACACCTTCCCCAACACATTTGGTCTCTCTAGTCCACTGCCACGCTGATTAGCGAAGCAGCGTCTGAATGAAAGTCTTTAATTTCCTCCAGATGGAAAGGCTTAGTAACAGATCCCTCCAAAGCAACGGGAAAGTCAAGGGAGGGACCAGAAACATGGCACTGGTGCTGGTCTTAGCACGACTTCTTCAGGAATACCATAGACCTGTAGCTGAGGAGGAAGTTCCAGTTATCACTGCCCCAGCCCCCTCCCCGCTCCCGCCACTGTATGGCCAAAGATGGACTAAGCAAGGTTTCCTATCCCCAAAACTCCAGAGCTAAGACCCAAACCCTACAAGAGATCTGATCTATGTGGTTAGAGGAAGGAGAAGGAGGGTCAACACTGTGCCCATTGCACACGGTTAGTGCAGTGAACCCTTCGTTGCCAAGGAGCTCAGGATGAAGGTACATCCAGGGAGGAGCAAGACCACAAGGTGGATTAAGAGAACTGGAAACACCCTCATATCTCAGTGGCTGTGGCAGATAGCTGCACCTCAGTGTTCCTGTCCCCAGGAGTCTAGGAACTTGATGGTCATGCTTTGCATAGCCAACCCCCCCTTCACCCTTGCCGGTCCTCAGGTTAGCATGCCTGAGAGCTTCGTGGCCAGAGCAACTGAGGACCTTGGCAGGGAATTTTTTGGAAGGCAGATGCTGAGGTCCACAGAACAGGATGGGGATGAAGGAAAGAGTACTGGTGAGTAAACTTTTAAGCACTTCCATATCTGTTCCCACAGCCACCTGCAGAGTGTCTGGGTGAGCCCAGACACCGGCCTTCTCCAGGGTGGCCCATGCTAGAGGGGCACAGGGCCCTGTCATGATTTCAAGTCTTTGGGAACACGCTAACAAACACTCTCTGCTGAGTCCTTCTGGCTTCTATGCCTTGCTTATGGAGGGGATTCAGAAATATGGAGAGGCTGAGGGATTGGCTTTGTGGTACAGTGTATACTCAGCACACATGGGGCCCAGGGTTCTACCTTTAGCACCAAAGCAAAGAACGAGGAAGAGCTCAAAACGGAGCTGAAGAAAAGTCTCCCTCTAACCAAGGCCACCTATGGCCCTACATAAAAATGTCCTCTTGCCAAATGCAAGGGAGCTGATGCCTGGGAAGCAAGGTGGGCAGCATTCAGATGGACTGGCTTTAGTTTAGAGCTTCGAAATCCCACTCCCCAAGACCTTGAGGCCACTGCTTCCCTGACTCCCGTGCCCAGGAGAGTGCCAAGAGCAGGTGTTCTCCTTTTTAGATCCCTTCCTCCTTGAGTGGATTTCCATATGCCGGTTTGGTTACGAAGTCTGGTTACTTAATATGTTTAAAGTGTGCAAGACCTTTGCTCCAAAATTCTTATTGAAATATGAAACGTAAAGAGTGCTGGGCTAGGAGCCAACAGGGATTCACATTGACTCCAAGGATATCATTTTGCCTCTCCACCCTTGTCTCCACAGTGGTCAAGCTGGGAGACACTGTCTTCCTCACAGTCCCATGAACCAGGTGCTGGAGTTCCATGCAGGGGAACCCACACTATCAGGGACATAACAGACATTCATGGCAGGCCACCCAAGAAGCATGGGTGCACACCCCAGCTCAGCTGGTAGCTTACAAAGTTCAAGAAGAAATGCTGGCTTCCATCAGTTACATTAGGGGGGGAAAAAACAGGACCATCTGACCTTTGATGTATTGTTTCTCGGACTGCCTCCCTTTCCCTGCAGAGGTCCCCGCCTGGGTTATCAAGATGTTTAATAACCTCCATTAAGAAGGCTAAAAAAAAAAACCTCCCAACTCAAAATTTGAAAACTCTCTAGAAAACTAACAATAGAGCATAGTTGTGCTAAGTAGCTACAGGAAGAAAAAATTAAGGAAAACATGTTATTAGAGAACAAATGGGATGCTCAAAGTTAAGAACATTCTGATATGCAAGACAGCAGGTCAGTAATGAACTCCCTGCCATAGAGGTAACCAAACAAAGACTTAGTGTTGGCTGAGGAGTTGCACTGGAGATTCTCTTATATGTCTCAAAGGCCCCCATCCAACCCCAGACCCCACCAAACAGAACAGACAGTAGAACACCCCACAAACATGGAGAAACATGGAGCAATAATTAGCAAATACCCTTTACACTTGGAAGAAATGCATTGGCAGCCGACAAAACTCTGGCTTTATGCCATCGGTAATAAATACACCCACAGAGCACATAATTTGAAAGGTAGACAGAGCTGAAAATAGAAATAGGTTCACAACTGTACCCCCCCAAGTGTGGGCAGTAACCCACGTGTGTGACTCACAGTCTAGATAGAGCCTGGTTGTTCTGGAACAGTAGTTCAGGCAACACATGCAGCTGGTTACGGTTCAGTCGCCTGGAAAAGGAAGAGGAGAGGTGGGAGTCACCTAAGTGTTGGGGACCAGTGTAGAACCCCCGGGAAAGAGTCTTCTCTAAGACACAGCTCATCTGTGAGTGGCCACTCAGCCATACGTCACCAGGAAGGGAAAGCCCCTCAATTAAACAGCTACAGCACCCTTCCTTCTTTGTTTCCCATCATCTCCTTCATGATCCACCAAGATCTAATCCCAAGACAACCTCTGCTGTGAGGTGGATCCTTGACTCCATGAACCGTGAGATAGGGCCTAGTGAGGTAAGGTGGCTAAGCATCCCAGCACCTAACTGCTTTTGTGCCTGCTTGCCCAGGCATTGGTTTTTGTTTGACTGACTGGCTGGGTTTTCCTTTTGTTTTCATTGTTGTTTCTATTTTTTTGTTTTATTGTTTGCTCCGTTTCTTTTTTCTCAAAATAAAAATAATGTCGTTTATTATTATTATTATTAAAAATTAATGCTTTCAGATGAGTGTGGAAATGCATGCCTCTAATGCCAGCACTTGGGATGCTGAAGCAGGAGGATCTCTATGAGCTAGAGCATCCTAGATGGTCAACGCTACATAGTGAGTTCTAGGACAACCTGGGACAGACTGAGACTATATCGCAAAAAAAGGGGAAAATTGAGATACATAGATAGACAGACAGACAGACAGATAGATAGATAATGTGTGCTTTAAAAAAAATTCAGTGCTGGTCATGGTGACATACAACTTCAACCCCAGCACTCTAGAGGCAGAAGAAGCAGACCCATCTCTATGAGTTCAAGGTCAGCCTCGTCTACATAGCGATTTCCTGGACAGTCAGGGTTACACACGGAGAGAGACCCTTTCAAAACATCAGAGAAATATATAAATAAATCAAAATAGGAAAAAAGAACCTCAAATTAAAGGGGGAAAGATATCCAAACACCAGCAAGTTTTTTTCTTTTCCTTGCCAAGCAGTAGAGATTTTACTTCAGTGCTGAGAAGTAGAACCAGGCCGCAAGCATGTGAAGAAAGTGCTAGAAATCTGAGCTGTGCCCGAGCCATGCTTTTATTTCTAACTCCTAAGGTAGCACTTTCAGGGCTTTCATTCTTCTAGGGCAGCAGTTCTCAACCTTCCTAATGCTGTGGCCCTTTAATACAGTTTTTCATGTTGTGGGGACCCCCGTAAGATTATTTCATTGCTGCTTCATAACAACAACTTTTCTACAGTTATGAAACATAATGTAAATATCTGATGTGCAGGATATCTGATATGCGACCCCTGTGAAAGGGTCAGTTATCTCCAAAGGGGTCGCGACCCACAGGTTGAGAACCACTGTTCAAGGGGCAGTTGAGAGAGCAACACTGCACACATGGGCAGGAGCCAGATGTCTGGGATTGGGGTCTGCCTTATGGGAAGACAGGGAGCACAGAAAGGACCCAAACCTGCTCTGAGAAGACTCCTTGTTATTTTTGAGAAACTATAGCAGATGATAATAAATAAATCTTTTTTTAAAAGAGAGAGACATTTGCAACAGTCTCCAGCAAGGGTTTCAGCACAGTGTGCTACATATAGGTCACCCCAGTACTTCTGTCACTGACTGAATGAGCCAGCTCAGAAAAAAAAACCCTTCTTTTGGACAGAGAGGAAGAGATTGAACCACGAAGCCTGTGGGAACTCATCCGTGGTTACCCCCTTGAGGTCATCTTTCATCGGATATGTGAGAAAGGCCTCTGTCACCACACTGGGGACTGTCATGTTCCAGCACAGGACAGACATCAGATTTACAGCCTCTGGAGACCATTGAGAGAACTGACTTTAAAAGACAGGCTCCTAGGGAAGAAAGGAAACTACCAATGTAAGCCTTAAAGCAACAGGAGCAGACATCGGATCTCTCCCAGTCTCTTATCCCCAGTCCAATAAATTAATCCAGTATTTACACTGCCTGGTAATTGCTAGGTTTAGTTCTGTTTTGTTTTTCCCCAAGACTTTCTCATTTTCCTGGCTTCAGTTTTTGAAAGCATTCAGAAGGGGGAAGGGAAGGGAATTCAATGACTAATTTAAAGTGAAAAGAAATCCAAGATCACAAAAGGAGTGAGCCACCATCATGAGACCCAAGGACACCTCTGAATGAAGAGGGCAGCTGAGGGATCCTGCCATTCTTAGCCTTTCTGAACTCCAGGCATCTGGACTTCTGGACATCACCTCATAGGACGGAAGCAGAGTGGAAAGTGGGCTTCCTCCTCTCAAGTGAGACAAGGGTGCCCTCATCCAAACGCACACTCTCCTCCTTACAGCAACCCCACAAGTAAATGTTAAGTGCCACCATCTTGCCATGCACTTTGGCTCTTATCAGGTACCCAAGATTGATAAGAGTACCCACGGACTTCATTGAGTGGCCTTCTTGAGAGTTGAGGCGACTGTGATATCAAGAGGGAGGTGGCTTATTCAGACACTCTCTCAGCTTCTGAAGCTTGCCTTCTTACAGCTCGCTTCCCCACAGCTAGCAGCTGAGCGTGCCCCATGACCTCTGTGCAGCACGGCTCAGTCATCATGACCACCATGGCTTCAGACTACTGCTCCTACATACACTTTTCCTGCCTGTTTACACCACAGGTACTTAGAAGTGGAGTTACATTATTCAATCAATTTCATTCACAAATAAATGAAATGCCACTGGGAAGAGAGTCATCTATATGAAAATTACATTGGCTGCTTTGGAAAGATCATAGAAAAAAAAAAAAGGAAAGCTGCCAACTGAAGGGCTGTTGAATTTAGTAAAAAGATTTAATTCTCCACCTAAATTGCTTCCAAGGTGCTGAAAAAAAAAAACTCATTCTACCTTCAAGAACCCCAAACAACAGCAACAAAAACAAAACAAAAAAATCACACAATGTTTATGTGTGTGGTTTGGGTGAATAAAGCCATACAGAACCCCAGTTACTGTCTCATACTAAAGGGAATAGAGAAATTCTTGTGGGGGTGAGCCTGGGAAGGGGGCCAATAGATGCACATTTCCATTTTAATTGAAAACGCTATGTTCGCAGTCTGAGTGTTTCTATTCTGACTCCCCACTTCCACCCGCTTTCACAAACCAATCCCCCTGGTCTCCCCCAAACCAGAGCAGATGGTCACTGCACTGGCTGCTCACTAAAGGGGCGCACAGTGCATACCTGACACCCCCAGGCACAGAATAACTGCCTGCTGTAAAGTTGCTGGCCACCCAGCCCAGAGATTTGGAGCTGAAAATGGACAGAAGGGTCAAGGTCTGCGGTGACAAGTCATGACTGAGAAAGGAAGCTCCTGCCAAGCATGGGGTGGGGGGCAGTAGCAGGTACTTGTCAAATCTAGACCCCCTTCCATCTTCTCTTCTCCTCCAAGGCCTGGCAAAACCAGAAGGGAGGTGGAGTGGATTCGATCCAAGTCAGCCCCTCAGAGCCAGATACTTTATTGTAAGAGTTTTAAAGAAAGCAAACACAGAAATGAACATCTGGCCTAGCCCTGGATGCCCGACTGTTCAGTGTAAGGCCCTGGGGCACGGGGAGTAGTCTTCTGAGCTGCAAGAAGACAAAGAGGCAAATGTGCCCCTTTCTGCTTGTTTGATGCTTTAACACAAAAATGAAAGGAGAGAGATTAATTAGGTTCTACTCGTTAGCAGTCTAAGCTTTGAGGGCAAAACAGTCTGGCTCTGATCCTCTCTTCTGCACTTGTGGCTTGGCCTCTAGGCACCTTGGTGTCTCGTCTGTGCAATGCCACTTGCAGCAGCGTTATCCCAGTGTCAGATGACATACCACAGGGCTGAGGGCTTCACTAGCGCCCAGACAATGCTCAGTTTAGCTGCAATTTCCACAGGAATCCATTGTGAGAAAACCAGGAGAGGAAGAGAGAGAAGCACAAGGACAAACTGAGGCAGGTTTGTTGCCCGGTCTTGGTATGTTTAAGAGCCATTGGTCTCCACTGTGTGTGTGTCCTCCTCCCTCTCTCTCTCTCTCTCTCTCTCTCTCTCCAAACATCCTTTCCTGTCTTTCCTGCCTAGTTCATATTGTGAGCACACCCCAGTGGTGTTGATGGTATTTCAGTCTTGACTGTATCTTATCTCCATCCAAATGGCTGTTTCTAAATTTTTGGTAATTTGCAAAGAACATACAGAAATATGAAGTTCTATCCATTTTTTTTTCTGGTCAATTCCTTAATATAAAATGAACTTTCTTGTCAAAGAACATGAACTTTGGGGCTCTCCCATCTGCATCCAAACCATTTTGCAGGGCCAGATGGGTGACCCTCTGAAAGAGGCTTTCGGTCCCCATCTTCACCCACCAGGTCTTTTTTCTTTTTCAGTGTTCACAATGTGAAATGCAGAAAGTTCACCAAGACCCGGCTTCAAAACTGAAAGCCCCACTCAAGAGCAAGCCATGCAAAGTCTGAGCATGTCTCCACTTCTTCATTTCTGTGCTGCAGCCCTGTGCCTAAGACAGCAAGCCTCAGGTCGGGGCTGGGGGGG